>VZRN01001640.1:431648-466997 GCA_013397935.1 Dasyornis broadbenti | reverse complement strand
TTTTTTTGTCCACTGCAGGTTTTCTCAGTTTTTTTTGTCCATTAAATGGGAGCAGGCGGCTCTGCTCCCATTTTTGTGGGAGCCCTGCAGACAGCAATTTCTCTTCCCCCTTTTAAAAGGGCCAGATGAGAGAAACTCATCCTTTCATTAAACCAGCAGCTCCCTACAGTGGCCTTGGCTGCCTCCCCAGGCAGAAAGGACGGGCTGGAGGGAGGCAGGGGCAGGGGAAGTGCCCGTGTCCTCTCTTGCCTGTCAGGCGGCAGCGGCAGGAGCCCTGCCCGCAGCTGGGCTCGTCAAAGCCGCTCTGCTAAGCGGAAGGGGCAGCTCAGTGTGTGAGTTCCGCGCTGCCCCGAGCAGGGCACGCAGCTGCAGCCTAGCACTGCTCCCCGGGCACGGCTCTGGCCCCGCACCAGCCTTGGCCACGTGGCCCTGCCCGCCCAGGCACAGCCTGGGCCCAGCTGAGATCTCCAGAGCTGGGCTGATCCCAAGGCAAGGGGGCTCCAAAACTTGTCAGGGTCTGGGAGCAGCAGATCGGTGTTGATGGGAGCAGGGAAGGGAGAGGGAGTGGGGTCAGAGCTGGGCACAGATGCTCCAGCAGACAGGGATGGTCCTCGCTGCCCAAAGGCCTCATCTCATCTGTCCCCACCTTCCCTGGAGGCTGTGGGCACTGCTGGGGGCACTGAGAGCTGGGAAGGGCAGGATTTGCAATCCCGACCCTGCCAGGTTTCACTTTGATCTGCGCAGAGCCCGGTCTGTGGCTGCTCGGGGATGAGCCCTTGGCTCCCAGGGCTGGATTTTCAGCCCCGCACTGAGCATGGTGCAGCTGCTGGCTGCTCTGTGCCTCTTGTGAAGATGGTGCACGGCACAAAATTCCTCCTCCGTGTCCCACCAAAGGCAGGCCAGGGAAGGAGCTCGTCCCTGTGGCTGATCCTGGAGCTTCCCAAGCACAGACAGGCTCTGTCCTGCCTCGGCTGTGCTGTGTCTGCTCAGGGAATGGCCTGCAAAGGTGGATCATGGAATCATGGAGCTGGAAGTAACCCTCAGGGATCATCCAGTCCCACTCCTGGCCCTGCCCAGACCCCCCAGCAATCCCACCCTGGGCATCCCTGGCTGCGCTGTCCAAACGCTCCTGGAGCTCTGGCAGCCTCGGGGTCGTGCCCATTCCCTGGGGATTCTGTTCCAGGGATTTGGAGGAAGACCCAGGTGTATTCCATGGGGTCACTGTGGGTGAAGCTCTGAGGTTGCTCTGGCTTCACCTCCCAGCTGGATTTGGGGCCATAAATCGTGTCAGTGCACACGAGGGGCCCGAGTTGCTCCGTCTGTGCTGTCCGTGGAGCCCGTGCGGGGGGGAGAGGGGAGGATTTTGTTTTCCATCTCAGTCAGAGTTAGAGCTCTTTAGTGAGCTCTAACAAAGGCACTCTGGCTTTTCATGCTGCTCTTGATCTCGGGGCCAGCAGCAAAACCCCGGCGGCAGCTCCCTGGGCACCGCTGCCTCCTCTCTCATCGCGCGGCGGTGCCGGCACCACTGCGGGCGGTACAAATAGAGGACGGCATTAGCGATGCACAGCGATGCGGAGCCGGCTGGGGAATTGCGCTCCCGCAGCTCAGCCCTCCCTCCTCGCAGGGTCCCTGCCCCGCAGCCGGCACGGGCTGGGATGGGTGCGGAGTAGGCGCTGCCAGGGGGTGCTGGAGCAGGGTTTTCCACCCAGCTGGACAATCCCTGTGGCGGGAGGGGTGCCCCAGGCCAGCAGCAGAGGGGTTCAGTGGGGAAAAGCAGATCATGAGCAGGGGACACCGGCTCTGTGCCCAAAGTCCTCAGTGACCTCGGCAGAGGCTCCTCCTGAGCACAGCTCTGCTGTCCCTCCGCTCCATCAGCCCAGCCCAGGCTGTGTCCAGCTGCCCCAAGGAGCAGCTCTGTCTCCCCAGCCGGCTCCCACCTCCTCATCCCCTGGGAGGCTCCAGGATTTCGGTGAGGAACCATTTCCCCTTCATGCTGCAGACTAAAAAAAGGATTTTACTCATTTTTTGTTGTTTTTTTTTCTTTCTTCCCCCCTCTATTAAGTCTGTGACTAGAACATTGTGGCTTTTAAGTTTATTCCAACTGTTTGATATTTTACATAATCGTATTATTTATGTGACAAGATTAGAAGTACTCTGCATGCTGACAGGCAACCAGCACACACGCAATTTCTTGCCAATCCTTCACGAATTTGCATTGTATTCCTGACTTCTTCGAGGCTGTGCAGATCGCGGCGCTGGGCGGGGAGAGAGGTGCGGATTCAGATGGAGGGGGAAGGTGGGGAAGAGGGAGGAAAGCTGCTCACCCTGGAGCTGCTCACCCCTGCATCCTTTGGGATGTTCCAGCCTTTGCTGAGTGGGCACCCAGGGCTTGGCACTGCCAGGCTGGGGCTGGTGGAAATACCTGGCCAGGCTTCAAGCCCTTGGCCTCTCCCAGCCGGTGCTATGCACACAAAGGTGTTTGGTTTAATATCCCGCTGCTCGCCCGTGGGATACTTGATTTATTCTATGCCTGTAAACATTCATTTCACACCTAAACAGGGGCAGGTTCATCACTTCTGCAATCATCATTTATTCATGTCGTGAGGGTTGCAGGAAGGAGAGATAAATGGATTTCCGTGAAATTGGTGCTCCAGGCTGCTCAGGAGCCTCCATCCTTCTCACCAGGCTCTGAGCAGGGTGGAAAAGCTTCCCCCTTCAGGTCCTCTGCCCTGGTGCTGGCACAGCCTCCTCCACAGAGCTGTGCCATGTCTGGAGCCAGGGCAGAGAGATCTGACCCCAAAACCAGCCAGGGGACACTCGGGTCCTTCATTCCTTGTGTCTTGAGGTCCCACCTGTGCCCGAGGGACAGCTCATGCTGAGGTATCTCGCAGTGGGCCCTTGCTTTGCTGCCTTCCCCTGCTTGGAGGGAGCTTTCTCATCTCTGCATTAAGGCGAGCATTTGCTAAATATCCTTTTCTTGGAGTGTGTGCGTGTGTGGGTAATACCCGCCCTTCCCAGGAGGAAAAATCCCTGCCATGCAAAGATGAGAGGGGCTGTGCACGAGACCTCAGAGCCATCCTGGAGGCCCCAGCGCTGGGACAGAGCCTGGGACCTCCCTGAGCTTTTCCACGTCCATCCAAGCTGGGATAAACCTCCCCAGTGCCTCCAGGGCATCACGGCTCTGATGGCGATGCCCAACATCTGGCTGGCCCTCGGCCAGGTGCTGCCCACCCCGCACACCCCAGGACGGCAGAGCAAACCCCAAACCACCCGAGATGGATGTGCCCTCCCTAAATAATTCATGACTCAAGCTCGCGCTTGGCTTCCTTTGTTATCTCGTTACGAATGAAAAAATGAACCAAGATTAAAGAGCTCTGGCTCTGTTTCCAAATTTATGGGCATTTCAATGCGATGTCTGAGTCTGTGACTCCTGTGCTGTCAGGCTGGCTCAGGCAGAGCCGTGTGGGCACCGGGGGTTGTGTCACCCCTGGGCAGCCTCCTGCACCCCCAGGGCTGAGGGCACCCCCAGGGCTCACAGCCTCGTGGACTCCGCGTTGTCCCCAAGGTCCTCAGCTTCACCACTGCTTCCTCCTCCTCCTCCTCATCACCTCTCTGCCCCACTTCCCTGTGCCCTTTGCTCTGTGCAGCCCTCCTGGCTGGCGTTCCCCACCTCGGAGCATCCCAGCCCTGAGCTCGTTAGCCTCGCAGCGCTAATTGGCTCTGACGTGACCCTCTGGAAGTGACCATTCCTCTCTGCCCACCCCGGAGGGAACTGGTGAGGGCTAGCTCAGATTTAGACCTTCAATTTCTAAAGTGCAATGAGGTGAGGGGAATCCAGGGTGCTTCCCTGGCACCCTGTGCCCGAGATGAATCCCTGAGAGCAGAGCTGGGCTCTCGCTGCCTCCGGGTTCAGCTCCATTTGTGATGTGAGTAGAAGCTGCTGCTGTGCCCAGCTCTGCCGTGCCTGAGGCAGCAGCGAGAGCCTGGCTGGCTCTGTGGGGTCACAGCTGTGCTGGGAGCACCTGCACAGCTCCAGGCAGTCAGGACAGGCAGGGACACCGAGGAACTTCCCCCGGCTCCCCACAGGAGAGCCCAGGTGCCACATCTGGCCTTGGGCTGGGACAGGAATGCCACCTCCATCAGCTTTGTGCCAAGGGATGCTCGTGCAGGGCTGGGCTCCCTGGGTCCCACTGCCCCCCCAGCACGGGGAATGAGCAGGGAGAGAGCCATAGCTGCAGAGGGGAATGGGAAGAAATTCCTGCGGGACATTGAAAATGCAGGACGAAGGAATGACTCGGAGATTGTTTTGCCAAGACAGTTTTTTGCCTTGAGTCCTCAACACCTGACTGCCCTGCAGAGCCCTCACATCTCTCCCTTTCCAGCGGAGCCAGGCTATCCACTCAAGGCCTGCTCCCACGCAAGGACACTGCGGCTTTCAAAGCACAGAGAGAGTTCACGGTGAGGAGACTGCAGCCACCCTGTCCCCATCACACCTGGGACTGGTGCCACAGCGTGACATCCCACCTGCCCATCTGCAGGGGCGCAGTACCCTGTGTCTGATCACCTTCTCCCAGACCCAAGTGATCCTCTCCAGGAGGGAATTTTTATCCAGACAGTTTCTAAAAGGACAAGGGGGAATGGTTTGAAACAGAGAGAGGCAGGTTTAAATTAGATGTTAGGAAGAAATTCTGTACTCAGAGGATGGGGAGGGCCTGGCACAGATTCCCAGCTGTGGCTGCCCCTGGATCCCTGGCAGAGTCCAAGGCCAGGCTGGATGGGGCTTGGAGCAGCCTGGGACAGTGGGAGGTGTCCCTGCCATGGCAGGGGTGGAACAGGGTGAGTTGTGAGGTCCTTTCCAACCCAAACCTTGTGAGTCTCTGATTCTTAAACCCACAGGCAATTCCTGGCATTTGATTTGGAGGTTCTGCCCTGTGCTCCACACTCCTCTCTTTGCTTGCTGCAGCGTGGGCAAGGCCCAGGCAAGGGCAGGTGGTGCCAGGCACCAAGGACAGCTCTGCCATCGACGCCGAGGGACGCTGAGCCAAGACCCTCCCTCCCCCATCAGTCATTATCCTAAAATTAGCCTTTGCTGGGAAGGTTTGTGCATCCTGCATCGATGTCCGTCTGACAGGGGCTGAACTGACTCAGAAATGAAGAGCACAAAGCAGACAGGGTGAGAGCAAAATAGCTCTAATGTAAAAATAAACGGTGTCCAGCCACCCACTGCGCCCAGCCGAGCTCCCAGTGGGGTCTCACACGCCTGACACAGAGCAGCAGCTGCCCTTTCATTAGCAGCTTGCTCGTTTTCCCTCCCTGCAGCTGAATTCCTCCTAAAAAACACAGACACAAAGTGACAGGAAGGAGACAGAGCCCTGACTGGGCGCTCTGAGCCCTGGGCCTGGAGTGGTCTGGGCTGTGGGGCCTCAGTGCTGGGTCTGGCTGAGAGTGGGGAGGTGAGAGGAGCCCTCTGGCCCTGCCCTGGCCCACAGCCCCTGTGGGAAGGGATGCAGGGGTCACTGCCCTGCTCTTTGCTCCTGCAGACCCCTCTGTGCCTCCAGGGCTCTGCTCTGTTTCCTTCCTCTCCACAGACAGGGTGTCCTGAATGAGAGTGTTTGAGATCGCCCAAAAATCACCAACAAGGGTACGAGCAAAAGTCAGATTTAATACTGAACTGCAAAACTGTGCTCCTGCTGGATTCATTCCACTGCTGGATTCATTCCTGGCTCAGTGGATGCCTCCTGAGTCCAGGGGACACCACAGATTTCACCCCTTTAGATCCAGATTTAGTGGGGACACCCGAATCCTCCTCCAGAGGTGCTGGGAATGATCCCCTCCCTCCCGTGCCCGTGCTGGGAACTGGCAGGACAAACAGTGGGAGCAGCAGAGGGGTGCTGGAGGAGGAAGGCTCCAGGTCCTGAGGAGTCTCTGGCCTGGGTTTGTGCAGAATTCGGTCCAGCGGTGGGGCGTGGGCTCACCTCGCACCGAGCTGGATGCATGAAAGGTGCTCCAACAGCAAGGGCTGTGCCAAGGACCCTTGGAAATCTGACCTCTGGGCTCTGTTCTGCCTGTGGACACAGCCTTCCCTTTTTATTGGGGTGCTGGAGGCCCTGCTTGGCTGCCCTCAGCGTGAAGGGGGCCAGGGGGACGTTGCAGGAGAAGCTCTGGCTGCTGGAATGGGTTGGCCCTGACCTCAGACCGAGAGAACTTCTCCCTGCAGTGCCCAGCTCTGAGCCAAACCCTCTGCCCTGCCCACACCCAGCCCTGGGGCTGCTCCCCTGGGGCAGGGCTGGGTGTTTGACCGTGTCCCCCATCCGTGGGATCCTGCCGCTGTTCCCTTTCTCCCCAGGGAAAAGGGCCCTCCTGACCTGGCCCCACAAGCGCAGGGCGTGCAGACTTTCCCCGCACTGAGGGTGGGATTTGCTCTGTGAAACACCCCCAGATGGGCAGGAATGTCCACTGAAAGAACCTCTTTCAGTGCTTCCCTGTTGGAATGAGGCCAATTTGGAGCCCCCCTGCTCTGGAGCCAGGCTGGGAGAGCTGGGGGTGCTCACCTGGAGAGGAGAAGGATCCAGGGAGAGCCCAGAGCCCCTGGCAGGGCCTGAAGGGGCTCCAGGAGAGCTGGAGAGGGACTGGGACCAAGGCATGGAGGGACAGGAGTGCTCCCAGAGCTGAGCCAGGGCTGAGCCTCAGAGAGACGGAAAAAGACCTTTAAGCCTTTCCAGGCTACTTTGCGGAGATGTTAAGAGCTCAAATTTCCTGGTTTTCCTCTCTCTTCCTGAAAAACCCCCAGCAAACCCGGCACTGCCGAGGAGGTGAGGCACCATCATCTCGCTTCAGCTCCCCCAAACTAGCCAAGCAGAGGAGAAAAATGATTTACATGATTTACAGCACTTCGGAAGAGTTGAAAAAAGTGAAGTAAATAATAAATCAAAACCAGCAAAAAGAACAAGAATACATCCATCTTTTATGAGCTCTATTCACTGCTGTATGTACAGTTCAGACATAAAACAACCGCGCCGTGCAAAGTTGGTGCTGCCTCAGAAGTGTCTGTGCCCAGCACTTTCAGAGCACTTCCAAACTACATAAAAGCAGAGGCGGAGGGAGGCGCAGGCGTTGGCTCAGGAATCCAGCGCCTCTTCCCTGCCTCCTTATCAGCTCCTGCACAGCCCAGCGTGGGGAGGATTTCAGCTGGGAGATGGGGAGCATGAGGAATCCACGATAATAATGGTTTTTTGGGTTGTTTTTCCGCAAGCCCCGCGTTCTTCGTTCAGGGTTCAAAGTGCACCTCGTGTTCGTTGGCTGTGAAGGATCCTCTCGCTCTTATCACAAAGTCTCGCAGGTGTTGTTGTCTGAAGGCTGCCCAGGGTCCCCAAAAAGTCCCTTTGTCCACCTGAAAGAACCTCTTTTAGTGCTTCCCTGTTGGAATGAGGCCAATTTGGAGCCCCTCTGCTCTGGAGCCAGGCTGGGAGAGCTGGGGGTGCTCACCTGGAGAGGAGAAGGATCCAGGGAGAGCTCAGAGCCCCTGGCAGGGCCTGAAGGGGCTCCAGGAGAGCTGGAGAGGGACTGGGGCCAAGGCATGGAGGGACAGGAGCCAGGGAATGGCTTCCCAGTGGCAGAGGGCAGGGATGGATGGGATCTTGGGAAGGAATTGTTCCCTGGGAGGGTGGGGAGGGGCTGGCATGGAATTCCCAGAGCAGCTGGGGCTGCCCCTGGATCCCTGGCAGTGTCCAAGGCCAGGCTGGACAGGGCTTGGAGCAGCCTGGGATGGTGGAAGGTGTCCCTGCCCATGGCAGGAGGGGCACTGGATGGGCTGTAAGGGCTTTTCCAACCCAAACCACTCTGTGAGTCTGTGGTTTCCTGGGAAAGGGGCTCTTGTTTCTGGGATGCTCTGTGGGACAGGCACAGTTACTGCCTGGGAGGGGCTGGGCCAAACCCTGATCCCAACATGGGACACTCCACAGCGGAGCAATAGAAGCAAAAATGTTGCTTAGCACAGAAAAAAACTTCCTGTTTTGAAAGAGAGAAATTTTCCCCCCAAACCAAGATCAGCCCCACAGGACCTGCAGGTGATTCAGTCACCCACGGCCTCATGTTTCAGGAGCCCCAGGTGTCCTCTGTCCCAAACCCAGGCCAAATCTTCTCCAGTTCCTTGCAGATTGAGTCCAAACGTGGGAAAGATTTGTTTGAAAGTCCTGGGCGGAGGTAAATTCCTCCCAGGACACCAGCCCAAGGGACTGCTCTTTGGGGCTTGCAGGGATGCTGGTGTGACTTTGGTGCACCTCTTACAGCCAACAGAAATCCCAACGAATCCCAAAAAACAGGACAACAGCCTGAGGTGATGTGGCCCAGCCTGGGAGCTGGACAGAGCCTGTCCGGGTGGGGTCACAAGGAGTAGCCACAGTGTGCAGGACACCGCTGGTCATCTGGAGAGCCTGGAATTCTGTGCCTGGGCAGCCCCCACGGCCCCTCCACCCTGAGGCTGCAGGAACTGGACACCTCTGGATCAGGAAATCCTCCCATCCTCCATTTCTCTCCTTTGTTTTCTAGCTCTGAAGGGCACTAATGGGAGTTTTGAGGCACATCAGCTCTGAGGGGCTCTCCCAGATCCTGGTACGTTCCCATCCCAAGGGGTTCACGGGCCAGGACACTCCTGATGTGCGTGGGAGTGGCAGGGACCACATGGAAAGGCTTTGATGGCATTTCGTCAGCTTTGATAAAGCAGAGCAGGCGTGTCAGGATGGGGCTGCTCACATCTGGGCTCGGTGTCTGCTCACCCACATCAGGGACTGGATGACACAGCCCATTTTATCTTGTTCTAGCCAGGAAATGCAGCGAGCAGGGAGGAAGGAGCCGGAGGTTCTGCCCCCAGCCCGGATGCCCTGGGCCCCACAGCTGTTTGTGGTGAGCTTTGGTGCAGACTGGCTGAGTCACGGGGCCAGCTTCTGGCTCACCCTGACACAGAGTTCCCGTCCCTCGCATTTCGCAGGCAGCTGTGGCCTCTCTGGAGCTGGCAGCTCCGTGCAGGGTCACATCCTCACATCCCACTGGATCTGTGAATCTGTCTCCTGGCTGGTGGAGGTTTTTCCTGCAGGAGCAGCAGCCCTGCACTCCGGTCCCAGCCTGCTTTGGATCCCTGTGCAGATCCCCTGTGCTGCCCTTTGCTCTCAGCCAGCACTCCCAGGCTGGGATCCAGGATGAGGCAGGATCCTTGCATGGCAGCTTCCAGCACCACCTCCTGCTTCTGCAAGCTCCCCGTGGAAAAGGCTCTGGAGATGACCCTCACCACTGACCTTCTGGACTCTAAACCCAGCTCCACCTCTCCAGGCTCCAGCTGGGCCAGGGGTGATTTCTGGAGAGTCCTGGTGCTCTGCACTTTCCTCACCTCTCACCTTCTGGTGGGGTTTTGTGTTCTCCGAAGCAGCAGCTCATGGCAGGAGTCATTTAACTTCCAGCCCTGGGAAATCAGTGAGCTCTCCCTGCTCCCTGTAACCCAGCTCAGCTCCACAAATCCTGTGCTGAAGGAGGAATGGCTCGGGAGGATCTTCTCCACTCCAGGAGCAGAGCTGGGAGCAGGGATGCGCTGGGAGAGACAGTCAGGGCTGGTCCAGAGTGTCCAGCCCAGGGCAGGGGCTGAGGTGGGGCTGGGGCTGCCAACCACAGCTGAGAGATCCCACAGCCACAACAACAACGCCTGTGGCCATCCAGGATCCTGACATCCACTAGGAAGAGCTCATTCCCTAATCCCAGTGCCCCCTGTGAGGAACTGAGCTGCTCCCACTGCTGGGGCAGCCAGATTCCCGGTGGAATTCATCTGGGACACGCAGCATTGTGCAGGGAGCTGGGGTCTCTCTCAGATGATGAAAACTTGCTCGACATTTTCTGCTTGTGTCCTCCTCCAACTCCAACTCCTTTTGGGGCTCTCTTACAAACCACAGCTCCCACACAGCCCTACCACTCTGAGCCCTCTCAGGGTCCTGGAGCAGCTGCCAGAGGGTCTGGCACGGGGTTCCTGCAGTGTCCATGGGATCCTGCAGTGTCCAGTGGGTCTGGCACAGGGGTCCTGCACTGTCCAGGGGATCCTGCAGTGTCCAGGGGATCCTGCAGTGTCCATGAGGTCAGGCACAGGGGTCCTGCAGTGTCCAGGGGATCCTGCAGTGTCCAGGGGATCCTGCAGTGTCCATGGGATCCTGCAGTATCCACGGGGTCTGGCACAGGGATCCTGCAGTGTCCAGGGGATCCTGCAGTGTCCATGGGATCCTGCAGTATCCACGGGGTCTGGCACAGGGATCCTGCAGTGTCCAGGGGATCCTGCGGTGTCCAGAGGGTCAGGCGCAGGGATCCAACAGTGTTCACGGGATCCTGCAGTGTCCAGTGGGTCTGGCACAGGGATCCTGCAGTGTCCAGGGGCTGGAGGGTTGGAGCAGCGCCGTGCAGGAGGACAGGTAGGGAGGGTCCCCCCCCCAGCAGCACCTCTCTGGGCAGACATGGTGCACATCCAGAAATGTCACCTCCCTCTGCCAGAGCTCCCCAGTCACGCCTGGTCAACAAGGCACGTTCTCCTAAAGCCCTCTGGTTCTCCAGCCCTCTGCAGAAAGGCATTTCTCCTAATTCAGATGTGGGGAAACAGAAGCTGCACGAGCTGTGCAAAGCCTCCGAGTGCCTTGGCAGCAGAGCTGGAAATGCCCTGGCACCTGCCCTGCCCCAGCTCCTGGGGAGAGACCCCACAGAACATCCTCTGCCACCGGGATCTGGCACACTGAGGGTCCCTGGGGGTATCTTGGGGACACCAGCCAGCTCTGAGGCTGCTTCCTGGGATATCTCAGCTCTTCCCCAGGGAATGGGCACGACTGAGAGGCTGCCGGAGCTCCAGGAGTGTTTGGACAGCGCTGCCAGGGATGCCCAGGCTGGGATTGTTGGGGGGTCTGGGCAGGGCCAGGGGTGGGACTGGATGATCCCTGTGGGTCCCTTCCAGCTCAGGATACTCTGTGATCCTGTGGTTCTGTGACTCTGTGTGCCCCAGTCAGACCCAGTTCTGCCCTTTGCCCCCGTAATGGAGACATGGGGTGGGCCTGAGGGGACAGTGTTGGGCAGTGGGGACCGCTCAGCCCTGGCTCATCTGATGTGAGCAGCTCAGGAGCCACAGAGCAGAGAAAAGAGAGAAGGAACTGGAGCTTCCCATCCTTCCCCAGCGCTCTGCACCAGCGGTGCCCTTGGGCTGCCCGGTGCCTCCCTCATGAGCTTGGTGCCAGCGGCGCTGGTGCCCTTGTGGGGCTGGGGAGCTGGGAAGGGCTGTCTGGAGCAATCTGCAATGTGTGCCGCTGCTTTTAATTAGAAAGGGCTGCACGCCCACCTGCAACCGCTGTAAATCTGGTGTGCGCTGTAAAGAATGTCCTGGATTTAAGTTGTAATTAGAACTTCTATTGACGGCGCAAACCCTCATTTTTCATGTGGAGCTGCTCATTGCTCCCAGTCAAGAAATCAATCTGGGCCCGTTGAAGAGATGGGGCCGTCAGATTTGCAGGATGGATGGATGGTGGAGAACTCAGGCTCTCTTAACCCCTCTGCTGCTCTGGCTCTGCCGGGGTGGGAAGGGGCAGTGGGCAGGGGGACAAAGGGTCAGTTCCTTCATGGCTCCCTGCACCCCAGGGCCACCTCTCTGCAGACACTGCCAGGCACGAAGGCAGCAGAGCTCAGGGAACAGCGACTCCTTTCTGGCATGTGACCCTGGTTGAGCAGCCAGGACCCAAACAGGGGTTTTGGGGTGACCCAGTTGTGGCCTTTCAGTACCCAAAGGAGCCAACAAGGAAGATGGAGAGAGACAATTTACAAGGGATGGAGTGCCAGGACACAGGGAATGGCTTCACACTTGAAGAGAGTAGGGCTAGATGGGATATTGGGAAGAAATTCTTTACTCAGAGGGTGGGCAGGCCCTGGCCCAGGGTGCCCAGAGCAGCTGTGGCTGCCCCTGGATCCCAGGCAGTGTCCAAGACCAGGTTTGACAGGGCTTGGAGCAGCCTGGGGTGGTGGGAGGTGTCCCTGCCCATGGCAGGGGTTGGAATGAGATGAGCTTTAAGGTCCCTTCCAACCCAAACCATTCTGATTCTGTGATTCTGTGACCTCACTGGAAGAGCTCTTAGGAACTCTTTCAGCTGTAAACCACAGCACAGTTGGTGCTTGCAGCGTCCTTCCCACTGAACCTGGACCAGGATTTCACCAGCTTTGTTCTCCCTGGGAAAAGCAGTGCTGGCACCTCTGGGGGACTGCGTGTTCCCTTCCTGGGAATGCTGTCATCCTGCTCTTCTGAGGATGTTCCTCGTCTCTGATCCTTGGGCCAAGGCCAGAGCTGGATCCCCTCATCTCCTTGCTGGGCTCTGCAGGAGATTCTGGCTGCTCCCCTCTCCGGCTCAGGGGCTGCTGAGACAGAGCTGATTTCAGCTGGAGCAGTTCAGTCTGCAACAGAAAAAGTCACCAGGCGACAACCTGTGCTTGGCTGGTGCTCTGCTGTGATCTGACACATCGCCTGGCCCTGCTGCAGGGGGATGCCAGGGATTAGCAGAGCCTTTGTCCAAGCCTCTCTGCAGACTGATTAGACTCGTGCCCACTTAATTACAGCACATTATGAGCCTCTGCTGCAGCAGGGATGGCCCAGCACAGGCGGCTGGGGACAACAGGGAAGAGAGCAGAAATAATTTAGGGCAGCAGTGTAGCTTTTTCTCAGCCAACATCCAGGGATTTACACTTTCTATCCCAGCAGCTGACACAGTCTGTGCCTTTTGGCTCTGTCCTGGCCCTGCTGGCAGCTGGTGCAAACCTTCAGACCTTGCTCAGCACCTCTCCCCAGCTGAGCTTCAGTGGGAAGGGAGGGCTTCTGGCTGCCCATGGCAGCCCGAGCTGGCAGTACCCTGTTGTGCTCTCTGGTGAAACCCTGGAGCCTCACCCCTCTCCTCTTTTTCCTCTCGTTCTGTGCCAAACCTGGCAGTTTCCATCGGCAGCATCCCTCCTCCTTCCACACACCCCAGGGCTCTTCCAGAGGATCCCAGAGTGGGAATCTCTGTGCTCATCACTTCAGCCTGGTTTGAATGACCCACCTGAGACTGCAGCTCAGGCTCTTCACCAAATCCCCCCCTTGCCCCACAAACAGCAGCAGCAGCCCTGGTCCTTCTGGGATGAAGGAAATCCCATCCCGCCAGGTGTCCAGCAGGGCTCTGGTGGCTGAGAAATGGGACAGGAAATGCAGGAAAGGACCGGAAGGGTTTGCACCCTCCTCCCCAGCTGTGGGATGCTTCTGGCTGTCACGGATTTTTGGTCACTTGTGCAGTTTTGTACTTTTACCGATCCCACTGAAAGTCCTGGCCATTGTGTGGTACAAGCAATGCCTTTCCATGGAGGACACATCCTCCTGCCTCTATGGCCCTGTTCCGATCCCAGCAAATATCCTGGTGCGTGTGAGGATGGGGATGTGCCAGCCCACATCTGTCTGTGTCTGACCTCCCTCCAGCTGCCCAGGGGGCTGTGTCCCACCTGCAGGCAGGGCCACTGATCCTCTCCTGTGTCCCCAGCCTCGCTGACCTCACCAGCAATTCCAGCCCCCTGGCATTTGCTGCTGGGATTAAAGATGGACTCATCAAGGGCTGGGGCAGAGACAGGAGGAGGTGATTTCTGCCACCATCTGCTGAGAAATCAGAGACAAACCTTGGGTGTTCGGTGGCACAGCGGGACAGACCTCACCGGCTGGGTGACACCTGATGTATCTGAGCAAAGAGTTCATGTCCCATCTGTGCCAGGTGGCTGCCTTGGCACCTGGAGCCGTAAGGCTGGCACACAGCAGAGGGCAGAGGAGCTGCAGGAGAGCAGGGTTAGATGGGATATTGGGGAGAAATTGTTCCCTGGGAGGGAAGTGAGGCCCTGGCACAGGGTGCCCAGAGAAGCTGTGGCTGCCCCTGGATCCCTGGGAGTGCCCAAGGCCGGGTTTGGAGCAACCTGGGACAGTGGAAGGTGTCCCTGCCTGTGGCATGGGGTGGGATGAGATGATCTTTAAGGTCTCTTCCAACCCAAACCATTCTGTGGAATGGGAAAAGAGGGAGCATTTTTGTGCTGAAGGAAGGTCCCTGACTCTTTGCAAGGGCTGTGCTCCCTCGTGGCCCTGCTTGTGCACCCACCTTACCCCCAGCACAGGCTGTAGGGCCTCTGGTGCCACCTCTGCCCCTGCCAGCCTTGGTGCCGAGCGGGTACAGCCAAGGAGAGGCAGAAGGGAGGCCAGAGGGGGACGGTTGGGATGGCAGCACTGCCCAAGGGTATCTGCTCCCACAGGGAATCCTGCCTGATTCTGTGCCACCCTCCCTGAGCACATCCTCAGCCATGGTGTCACCGTCTCCATGCCCATCATATCCATTTTTGCAGATATCCCAAATAAAACACAGCCAGAGACTGGGAATCTGCTCCAGAAAGGAGCTATTCAATCCTGGGCATGGGGACAGAGGGCTGCTCTGCCTGTTCCCATCTCTGGCCTCTGCTCTCTGCAGGAGCAGCTCCTCAAGGCAGAAATGCTCTACAGAGACCACAGGACGCCAGCCCAGGGGCCCCAGGAGCCCAGGGGCCGCAGGAGCCCAGGGGCCGCAGGAGCCCAGGGGCCCCAGGAGCCCAGGTCAGCAGCCTCATGGTCTCATGGTCTGCCCTTCTTTGGAGACCATCATGGCTGCTCCTTGGAGAGACCAAACTCCTCTGTTCAGGGACAGGAGTGGTTTTCTTTCTTTTGCCCTTCAAGTTGCTGCCTTGTCTGCTTAACCTGAGAGCTCCCTGGGCTTCCCTGGCCCAGCTCCATGTTCAGTGTGGAAACAGAGCAGCCAAGGTTGGTGTGACAGGACAGAGAGTGATGAGCAGAGGCTCTGGAGAGCTGAAAACCAGGAATCGCCACCCAAAATTCCTTTATGTGTCAGGAAGGTGCCCTCATCTTCTTCCTCATTAATAATGTGATGGTGATGAGTCTTTCTGCCACTGCCACCTCTCCCAGCTGCCTGGGGTGCCAGCTCAGCACCCAAAGTTTGGGGAAGTCCCTGCCTGGCTCCCAGAACATGAGGAGCAGAGTCCCTGGGCCACCCACCCCTGGCTATGCTCCTGCTTCTCCCATCGTCTTTCTGGTTTTAGGTTGGGCTCAGTTCTCCTCTGGGGTCTCCAGTGGAGGGTCACAACTCCATCCTCATTTTCTCTGATGTCCTGGCCAGAGGACAATGTCCCCAAATACCTTCCCATTCTCGTAGTTGCCTTATCAGGGTACACTCACGTTCCCAATCCCATGGGAGGTGGTTGAGCTGCTGGATCCCAGTGCAGGATCACACCCATCCCACCACAGCCCATCTGCTGCCAGCTCCACGTGGCTGGGTCAGATCCAGGCCCGGGGTTCAGCATGGCACGGTGCTCTCCCACCCTTTGTGATGTGCTGGATGTCAGAGGATGCTGGACAACATCTCCCAGATGTGGCTCATGGCGAGGCAGGAGGCCAGGGCGCATTTCTGGAAGGTGCCCTGGGGACTCCTGAGGGCTGTGACACTGTTGTGTAAATATAAAATATTGAAAATCCGGAGGCAGCGTCCCCAGCAGAGGGTCAGGAAGCTGTAAAGAAGGTGATGTGAACTAATCAGAGCCGACGTAAAGCTGCCAAGGCCCACGGTAAGCCTGCTGTGGATTTAGATTCATACTGCAGATAAAGAGGCAGCTCTGGCAGAACTGGCCTCTGGAGCCGGTTCAGATTAACCCGGATTTTCAGCATCATTTCATGCTATTCCAGTCCACAAATCCCGGCAGCTCTGCCAGTGCGTGCTGGGCTGGACCACAGAGCCCTGGAGACTCCCAGAGCTCTGCCAGCCCGGCCCTCCTGGCATCCCCAGCTCCCAGGGTTTGTGCCATGGGCTGATGTCTCCTTCCTCCTGCCCTCCTGGCAGACACAGCAGGGATCAGCCAGGTCTGGCTCACCTTATCCACAGAGCTGTGTGAGCTGGGGAATGCAGGGGACACAGATCCCACCTGGGAGATGTGCCCTGGTTTTGGCTTTCTCCAGCTGAGCTGTGGCATGAGGCAGGATGTGGGCCTGAAAAGCGAGGTGGGGGCTGTGAAAAAGGGGGACAGGAGCAGGAGAAGGCTGGAGAGTGTCACAAGGAGAGCCCTGACCCGTAAGGAAGGGGCAGCTCCCCATGCCCAGACACAGCCTCCTGCAAAGGGCCCCAACACCTGTGACACCTTTACAGGTGCCTCGTGTCCCTGCATCTCCCCACAGCCCTGTCCCTGCCACCACCTCTCCACAGGATGACCTTGCCTGGGATAACTCATCCTTCATGGAGAGGCAAAGCCTGCGGCAGCTTCCTGCCAGTGCCCTCCTGGCATCACCCGAGAGGTGCCCATGGGAAGGTGTCCAGGCTGGGATTCACCCCAGCCCTCACCTGCTCCCTCCTGGCCACCTGGCCATGGTGGCACTGCATGGATGTGGCACTGGTGGGGCTCCTGGAGCTGTCAGGGCTGGGAGTGGGGGAACACTGTCCCCGATTTGGAGGCTGGCACCAGGCCCCTGCTGTGTGCATTCCCAGCTGGCTCCCAGCGGAGCAGAAAGGGAGGATTTGTCACCCCTTCCCCGAGCCGAGCTGGCCCTGGGCTCCTGCACGCTGCTGCGAATGCATCGGCTCCGCTTGGGCAGGCGGGGAAATCCCAATTCCACAGCGCCAGGAGCCGGGAGCTGCAGGAGCTGGGGATGCAGGGGCACAGCACCCACCCGGACGTGTTCCCTGTCTGGGGCCTTGCTCTGGCTGGGTGCGGTGACATGAAATGGGAGCTGAGCCTGAAAAGCAAGATGGAGTGAGAGGGGGAACAGGGGCAGGAAAAGGCTGGAGAATGCCATGGGGCAGAGGAGGGTTCCCACATCCCAGGTGCTCCTGGATGCCAGTGAGACTGGGATCCCTTTCCCTGCATCCCTGCATGGGAGCTGCCCTGGGGTGGGGCACAGTGTGTCCCCAGCTGTCCCTGGAGGGAGCCTCCTCTTCCCAAATAGCCTCAGCCCTTGCCCTAAATAAGGAACTTCCCAAACCACAGAAACTCCTGGCCAGAAGTGTGGAGCCCCTTGGCCCAGGACACCTCATAGGGCTGGACAGGTCACCGCTGCCAGGGTGACCCCTTGAAGGCAAGGACACGGGACAAACACCTCACCGGGCACACACCTCCGTCCAGCCCTGCTCCAGGGCTGCGAGATGCCCTTTCCACCTCCACCTCTTTCCTGAGGAGACCCCCTAAAGGTTTTGGAACGGGGGAGACAGCAGCCTGGCAAGGCTGGGCAGGTGCAGGGGCTGGAGATGACACACGGGCATGGGAAGGAGCTTCCCTGGCAGGGAGCAGAGCGGAAGAGTGACCGTGCCGAGGCAGAGTGTCCCAGGAGTGCTGTAACAGGATGGCTCTTGCTGTGACAGGCGACAAAGCTACAAAACCACCTTAAAATAGACTCCAGGAGGGCTTCGTCTCAAAGCCTATTATCTGCACTGAATGCCAGATTAGTGAGAAAAGCCCTCCTTGGGCTTTGGAAATGCTCTGCTAAGGAGGGATAATCATGTCATTGAGGCCCTCCAGGAGCCACCACAGAGGAGTTGGGGACAGCGGTGACCTCAGCAGATGCTTTATGTAAGGGGGATCAGGGGACAGGGGGCATGGCCCCTCAGTTCAGACGCTGCTTTGCATAGCCCTTGTCTCCAAGGACCACCCATTTCTCCACACCCTGAGCAGCCACCGCTGTTCAGAGCTGTGTGCAGGCTGGCAGCACCCCCTGGCATGGCCCAGCCTCCCTGGAGCTCCTCAAGGCACTGCTGGCTTGGCACTGCTGGGGTGGGCCTGGCCAGGTGAGCCAGGATCAGCCAGGCAGGGATTTCAGCAAAGCCCCGTGGCCCATCTTTGCCATGGGCAGGAGAGGCAGAGGGTGAAGTGCCCCCTTCAGCAATCCCACCCCGCTGCTCAGGGATGCTCCTCCTCCATCCCTGGCTCTCAGGGCTGTTTCCTTCCCCCAGGTCCTGGCAGGGAATCAGATGTTCCACACTGCCTGGCCAGAGCACTTTCACTCCCACTGCCAGTCGATTATCGAGTCCATTAGGGGAAAGAGAAAGCAGGAAAACGGCGTGGCTCCCACTGCGCTCTCCTTCCCATTCCCTCTCGGACTCCCGTGCCAGGCTCAGGCTGCAGGTTCATCCTGATGGGAACACCAGCACATTCCCAGAATACCATAGAATAGGCACAGCAAAGGCTTCTGGCCAGGTGGGCTTATTTCGAGATGCCCCCAGTCAAATCACATCAATTAGGAGCAAGTTCCAGACAAGCTTCCACTGGGCCCTGCTGAAACCATCACTCACAACATCCACCTAATCACGGGATATTCCTGGGTTTTCCGGATTAGGTCTCTCTGCTGCATTGGGGCTGAGATTCACTGGGTGTTTTAGAGGTTACAGGGAGGAAAAGAAGAAGCTTTTGCTCTTTATGGGGCAGCTTTTGCGTGCTGCATTTTCTGCTCTGTGTTTTTACTGCCTGCAATCCTAAGCCCCATCAATCCCGAGCGAGCACCGAGGGAAAGGCTCAGGGATGGCAGCAGGTGATGACAGCAGCAACCATGGGGCTGGGAATGGGGGTTTGCTGGGATGGGGAGTGCCTGGGGGCAGAGGATTCTCGAGAGCCAGAGAGCCCCAAGCTCTGCCGCAGCCAGTGACAGCCCAGGGCTCCTCTGGTCTTGAAGAGGGAACGAGGTGTTCCAGCCTGGAAAAGGTGAGTGAGAGTTTGTCAGGAGGGTGTGAAGAGCTGTCCTGGCTCCTCGTGCTGCCCTCAGTCCCACCATGCACAGCTGGGCAGCTCCTCCACCCCAGCCTGGCTCTGTGGGCTCTGGCACAGGCAGAGCTGTGCCTGGCTGGGGTTTGCCTGTCCTGCCCTGCAGCCCGCTCTGGGAGTGACAGCAGCAGCCCAAAGTCCAGCTGTTGGCACTCGGGGGTGTCCCCGGAGGAGAGCTTTGGATGGGAAATGACTGCACATCAGGAGTTTGGAGGGGAGGAGCTCTGCTCTTCATCAGCAGCCATTAGTGATTAATTGCATGTATTGCAGGGAAGCCTGGCCAGAGCAAGGGCTCCTCCCCAAGGAGTGCAGGCACTGTGCTGGGGTCAATCCCCATCCCGAGGGAGCAGATCCCAGATAAAATCCTTGTTCCACCAGCAGTGAATTCCCTGTGCTTTTCTCTAACCTTAACCGTGGGCAGCAGCTGGTTCCCTGCACATCATCACATGTTGCTTCTCACATCAGATAATTTGCTCCACAGCCTCAATGCACATATCTTACAATATTTTGTCACCCTTTATCACTGCAATTTCGCTGCTATCATGGCCTAGTGAATCATTATTGATAGACCCTTAATATCAGTGCCATCCCTCCAGAGGGATGGGTTTTAATGAATTTTCTCCTCACCCTGCAGTACAGCTGCACTCGGATATGGTTCAAGGGGTAGGGCTGGAGCTGCAGAGCTGAGCACATCCCACATGGTGCAGAGGTGACCATGTGGAGCTGCCCTGTGCTTTATTCTCCAGCACAGCGTGTGATTCCCACAGTGGCTGTGATGTGGGGACACTCGCAGGCACTCGCACGGCTGGGGAAGCCTGAGTTCCCACTGCAGCTCCCCACCGGCTCCTCTTTGCCTGGTGGAGGGGTCTCTTTGAAGTGTTTTCATGTTCTGTTTTC
Organism: Dasyornis broadbenti; assembly: GCA_013397935.1. Taxonomy (NCBI): domain Eukaryota; kingdom Metazoa; phylum Chordata; class Aves; order Passeriformes; family Dasyornithidae; genus Dasyornis; species Dasyornis broadbenti. The sequence continues at coordinate 447,260 of VZRN01001640.1, read as the reverse complement.
CTTTCCAGAGGATGAACAACTCCAGGAAGTTCAAAGCAGGAGGTTTGCTCTCCTTTCACACCCTTATTTTCTGGTGCTGCCTTTGAAATATCTCTGCAGGTGCAAAGCACAGCATTGCCCAACCAACTGAGCCACCCTGACCTGTCACTGGCAGCCACGGTCACCTTGGCGGGCACAGGGACAGGCAGAGCAGCTCCAGCCACATTTCCCACCTGGAGCTGTGGTAGTGATGGATGCTTGGCTGAGGAAGGGGTGTTTTGCTGGAGTTCTTCGGACAGGGCTGTGGACATGTCCCCTCTGCACAGCCCCAGGAGCCTCCCCTGGGCCCGTGGTAGATGCTGTGAGCAGAGGGCAGCTGGGCTGGGTTAGGATTAGGTCTTAGACCTTGGATTAGGTCTCTGTGCTGCATTGGGGCTGGGATTTACTGAATGTTTTACAGGTTACAGGGAGGAAAAGAAGAAGCCTTTGTAATTCCTGGCCTGGTTTCAGCTCCAGCCTAAGCTGAGCTCATCCTCCTGCCTGCCCTGCCCTGAGCCCCGGCTCAGCAGACAGGGTGCTGAGCCCTGTCTGTCTCACAGCTTGTAAAGTGTCTGTCACTGTGGGATGGTGACAGCTCGATGGGCTGGATGCACACAGCCTCTGGCTGCTCACAGGAGGGGCTGGGGGCTGCACTGCACTGACAGCTCTGCAAACACCCAGGCTTGGGACTCAAACAGTCCCAAGTGCCGGCTTTGCAGCTTTCCCTGCTGTGGGATCTCCCAAACCCACCTCAGGATTTCCTCTCCTCCAATGCAAACTTGGTTTAGGGCAGAGCAAAGCAGCCACTTCCTTTTGTCGTATTTGCACAAAAAAAATGTCCCTGAAGTGCTTTGCTCCTTTCATGTCCTGTGTGGAAATTCCTGAGGGACTCAGGAAGGGATGAAGAAAAGGGCCCAGCCTCGCCCCTGTGTGGCAGTGGAATGAGGGCTGTTCTGCTTAAAGGGTCGTGCTATGGGGTACAAATCAATGTGAGCAGGAATGGGACCTCTGGGGAGCTTGGCCATGGAGCCAGGAGCAAAGTGAGCCAAGAAAAGAGTGGGAAAGTCAAGCCAAAAGTGCCTGGGAGCTGAGGGGCAGCTCCTGCAGGCAGCTGGGCAGGGCCAGGCAGGGCTTTGCTGCCTGCCTGCCCCAGGGGAGGCTCTCGGGACTGGCCCTGGTTTCTGGCTAGAGCGGGGTGAAGCTCTGGGTGGTGTCCTCAGTGCTCAGAGAACTCGAGCAGGGCAGACTGTGAAGGGCAGCATCAGCTCCTGTGCAGAGCTGCTCTTCCCATGGGAATGGGCCTCACCATGGGAGTAGGCCTCGCTGTGGAAGTGGGCCTCACCGTGGGAATGGGCCTCTCCATGGGAATGGGCCTCACCGTGGGAATGGGCCTCTCCATGGGAGTGGGCCTCACCGTGGGAATGGGCCTCTCCACAGGAATGGGCCTCACCATGGGAATGGGCCTCACCATGGGAGTAGGCCTCACCATGGGAGTAGGCCTCACCGTGGGAATGGGCCTCACCGTGGGAATGGACCTCTTGGAGATGTTTGTCACACAAAACAAGGAGGAGGTTAATGCAGAGGAGCCTGTGGCTAACTTGGCCTGAATTCTGTAATTTTGGAGGGATAGAAGGGTCCTTGCAGGGATTCTGGGATGTGATGAGGAGACAGGACACGGCACTGGGGCAGATCCTTCCGGATCCAGAACGAGCTCTTGGGAAATCAGTTCGGCTTCACCAAAGAGGGCAAAGCAGGCCAGGACTGCCAGAGGACCTGTGGTGCTCAGGTGGGGAGGTCCCAGCACCAACCTGGAGCTCAAAACTGTGGTGTGAGGTGGGAGAGGGGGTGAGAGACATGGAATCATGATAAAATCATGGAACGGTTTGGGATGGAAGGGACTGTAAAGCTCATCCAGTCCTATCCCCTGCCATGGGCGGGGACACCTTCCACTATCCCAGGGTGCTCCAAGCCCCATCCAACCTGGCCCTGGACACTTCCAGAGCTATTCCCAAATTCCCCCTGCCCACAGCAGAGGCTCATTGCTCTGCTCAGACCAATGGAGAGACTCACTGAACACCGTGGGGAAAAGAACCAGAGACTCAATTATTGCCGTGCATAGAGACACAAATTAATTAACTGAGTGTGGCGCGCGGAGACATTTCCCATGACCCGCAAAGAAGAGTTTCGGGGAGAAATGGCTGATGATTAATGCTCTCCTGTTCCTGCTGCATCAACAGGATCCTGGGAAGGGCTGCTTGGGAAAGAGAGCTCTTTATACACCTCCAGCCTGTGGCAGACACTGTGTCTTTAGTTTGCCACTGCTTTTCACCAGAATTTCACAATTTCTGATGTCACTGAGGGTGGCACAGCCCATGTTTTCATCTGTGGTGAAAGAGCAGAAAGTGTGGCTGGAGCATGGAGAAGTTTTTAAGGACTCAGAGCCAACCAAGTTCCTTGCTTTGAGCTCAGCAAGCGGAAATGGCAGCTCCTGTTCTGCAAAATAACCTGTTTGGAATTAAATTCACACCGCAGAGGGTGCGGGAAGGTGAGGGCTGGGTTAAGCCCCTCACTGCTGTGGTTGCAGGGTGGTTTAAAGAATGGAAAAATCAACACAGCTAATTGATACTTCACAAACCCGCTGTGTAATGATAAATGTGGAAAAAAAAAGGGTTGTCTCTGCTTGCTTTTAAAGGGAGTTTCAGGGCAGTTCACTCACCGCCAGGCAGGAGTCCAGCAGCTCGTGTGCTGCAGAATGAACAAAAGGAGATGTGAATACTCTGCAATAAAAATGAAGTTCATGGTCATGGTAACTTGGTATTTAAAATTTCATATTTAATCGTGATGAGCAGCGTCAGCTGAAAGCGAGGATTGCTAGAGGATGGTGACAACACTCCCCACACACAGGATGAACAGATCCTTCCTTTATTTCAGCAATAAAATGTAAGATTTCAATACTGAATCCTCACCTGGAGACCACCATTGGCTGAGGGGATCTTGCAGAGCTTTAGGCAGAGCTCGGGGGAGCAAAGGTCAGGGATGGGTTTTGTACCTGTCACTTTGAGAGGAAAAAATCTGTCTCCTCTCCTCAGAACATGGGCTGTGATTGACAGCGCTGCTGCTCGGGATGAGACCCTGCAAACAGGGCTGCAGCTGCTGAGAGGGGCTCGTGCTGCACCTTCCCACCTCCTGTGCCAGCACAGGGAACGTTCTTAGCTAATGGGTCGGGTTCTGCGTGCTTCTGCGAGCACCATTTTTAAATTAAAACATCCAAGGGGAAGGCCAAGGCTGAGCTGCACTGGTTTCGAATGAACACTGTCACCAAGAAGGGTGTGATGGCTCCTGCCAGCAACAGAACTGGGGTAGGTGAGAGGGAAAAATGAGCCATGGTGGTGGTGGTAAAAACCTCCGACGTTTCTTCATCCCTGCTTTCCCAGGCTCAGCTTTACAGGTGGCACCACTGCTGGGGAGGTGACAGTGCCCACCCACCCCACCTTCGCCAGGCCGGGGCTCCCTGAATGGTGCTGTCCTCCTGCAGGTTTATCAGCCACAGATTGAAGTGGTGCAGAAGGAAGCCTGGGCGTGGACAAGTTGTCTGTGCACAGTGGGGTCTGTATCAAATAGAGCCCAAACCATGCTCCAAATCTAAATGTGGTGCCAGGCTCTGGTCTCTTCTTAACTCTGCTAAATTACGGAGCAGCGCCAACGAAGGCTGTGTTGTCACCTGCTGACATTTTATTTAACAGATATATGAAAACAAGGATGCCTTCCGTGCTGGAAGCTGCTGTCGGAGTCACTGGGGACTTGGGGATGCATAAAGAGACAGACAAGGCAAAACAAACAGCTCAATCTGCCTCGCAGCCCCGGGAGCCGCGGAGCTCCAGGGGAGAGTGGCGCAGGAGGAGCCAGGATCCCCCTGGGGCAGGAAGAGCCAGGATCCTCCAGGTGCAGGAGGAGCTGGGATCTTCCAGGTGCAGGAGGAGCCGGGATCCCCGTGGCACAGCCTGCCCTGGCCACGGCACCGAGGCAGCCAGACCAGGGCTGGGCTCCTGGGCAATTCCCTGCCTGGCAGAGGTGCCTTGGAAGCTCAGGTGGGTCCAAGTGCTCTTCTCTCCTGTGGTAATCAGCTGGGGCCTCCTGAGCACCTCTCAGTGCCTCTTGCAGGGCCAAGGTGCTTTTTGGGGGTCCTGGTGGCTCTGCAGTGTCTGTAGAGAGGAGATTCAGCTTCATTTGTGCTTTGACACCTGACAGAGACATCCGTGCTGAGGGAGGGGAACCCTCCACCGTGGAGGATGTGCAAGGGACTAATTAATTACACAGCAAATTACACAGAACCACAGAACACCCTGAGCTGAAGGCACCCACCAGGACCATCCAGTCCAGCTCCTGGCCCTGCCCAGACCCCCCAACAATCCCAGCCTGGGCATCCCTGGCAGCGCTGTCCAAACGCTCCTGCAGCTCTGGCAGCCTCGGGGCCGTGCCCATTCCCTGGGGAGCCTGGGCAGTGCCCAGCAGCCTCTGGGGGAAGAACCTTTCCCTGATCTCCAGCCTGAGCCTGCCCTGGCCCAGCTCCAGCCCTTCCCTGGCTCCTGGCCCTGGCCCAGGGAGCCGGGATTGGAGCTGCCCCTCAGGAGGAGCTGCAGCCCCGCTGAGCTCTGCCCTCAGTGCCCTCTGCTCCAGCTGGACACACCAAGTGCCCTCAGCTGCTCCTCGTGTGGTTTTGTGGGAAGCAGAAGTGCAGAGGTGGGAGCAGGAGCAAGGAGGGGTTTCCACACCTCCCAGAGATGACATGGGAACAATCTGTGTCTCTGTGTGACCTGCCCCTGCCTGGCTTCACCTGCCTGGAGTCTCCCCTCTGCAGCTCTCTCTGTGTTCTCCGTGGGATGAACAACCACGGGGTGAGAGCCCCTTCCTCTGCCCAGGAACTCCTGAGGTGCCTCAGTCCCATCCAACAAGGTCCTGGAAGATGCAGTGTCCTCCTCTGTGTCTTTGTGAGCTTTTCCCCCCCTTTTAACCTCAACCCCTGGTGCCAGACCTTCCTCCAAGCTTAGGCGATGTCCCCCTGACCTGATTCGAGGGGAATTGCCCTCTTAGTCACTTTGGAGCAAGGAACCAAACCAAAGATAAGGATTTTCAAAGGTCCTCTGTGAATTAGGAGCCTCTTGGCTTTACCAAGAGTCAGCTGTGGGCAGCTGTGAGGCTTCTTTTGGCTGGAGAGTTTATTCACCAGAAAAATAAAATAATAATAATAAAAAAGCCATTTTGCTGTGACTGAATCTGTCTTCAAAATTCTGTAACAGAAAAGCTGAATCAATTTAGCAACAGGAAATTCTGAAAAGTAATGAGGTCTTGATTCCCCACTTTAAATCCTAATGTTTTCTTTTCAAAATCATTCCCATCTGATAAAAAGAAAAGGTAAATACCTGTTCACAGCACAACAAGCCTTTGGCCAACCAGCTTGCCGTACCCTCGGTAGTTCTTAATTCCTTTTTCAGTTTAACTAATGAAGTGGAGAATCAATTACTCTCACAGCTTCCAATCTGCAAAGTTATTAAGGTAATCTGGGGCCAGATCCACAGCAGCATCCCTGTGCCTGGCGCTGCACAGGCACCTGGCAGAAGCCACCAAATGCGTTTTGCAGGTGGATTGTTTAGAACTTTTCCAAAGACGCTCATCAGAAGCCTGTGAGGCTCGTGCTCAGGTCTCCCCAGAACGTAGCGGGTGCACTGAGGAGCTCTGGAAGGCTGGTGATGGGCTGCAGTGTTAATGGTCCCTCATCATCTGCTGGAAAAACCCTTTGGAAGGGCTCTGTGCTGTGCTGAAGGTGACCAGCTTGGATCCAGGCCAGGGGAGGGACTGCGATTCTCATCCCCCTGGTGCTGACATCTCTGCTGTTCTCTGATGGGAGCTGGGATTCAGGATGGGGAAGAGATTGAGGGGCTGGAGCGTGTCCAGGGCAGGGAACAGAGCTGAGAAGGGGCTGGAGCACCAGGAGCGGCTGAGGGAGCTGGGAAAGGGCTCAGCCTGGAGCAAAGGGGGATCAGGGGGAACCTTGTGGCTCTGCACAGCTCCTGACAGGAGGGGGCAGCCGGAGGGGTCGGGCTCTGCTCGCAGGGAACAGGGACAGGAGGAGAGGGAACGGCCTCAGGCTGGGCCGGGGGTGGCTCAGGGTGGATATCATGGAAAATTTTTTCACTGAAAGAGGAGTTAACCATTGGAATGGGCTGCTCAGGGCAGTGGTGGAGCCACCATCTCTGGACGTGTCCAGAAATTGAACAGATCTGGCACTTTATGCCATGGCACAGTGGGCATGGGCGTATTCCATGAAAGATTGGACTCGATGGTCTTGGAGGTCTTTTCCAACCTCAGGAATTCTGTGATTCTCTGATTCCATGGTTCTCTGATTCCATGATTCTGTGATTACGTGATTCCATGATTCTGGGATTCCGTGATTCTGGGATTCTGTGACATTCTTGCTGCTCTAAGAACCGCTGAGAAGAGCTCAACTCCTTTCTAGTCCTCACCAGATTTAGCGGAGACTCCGCAGGTTATCCAAACGCTGCTGCTGCACAAGCCGGAGCCACCTGAGAAAGAGAAAAACCCTCCTGTCCCCTCTGTCCCTGCGTCCCATCCATCTCATCCCTGTCGCAGCCCACGGGGCCCGCTGGGGCCATGGCTCTCCCCGCGGAGCCTGTCAGGGCTCGTTACGGCCACCGAAAGGTCACCGCTGACCGTGCCCCCCGTGACATTTGCGCCCGCTGCAGCTCCCGAACGAAGCCGGGAAGGGGCTGGATGAGGGATGAGCCGGAGATTGCCTCCAGCCTCTGCTCCCTGCCGCTTCCCCGGCGGGCGTGATGGATGGCAGGAGCGGCGAGGCTGAGTCAGCTCCCGGGTGACCTTCGTGGGTCCCTCCCGTCCCTCGCTGTTGCGCGGGGCCGCGGCTCCCGGGCAGATTGATGGCAGCTCACGCTCAATTTCTCTGATGCACTTTTGCGGAGAGACACTCGTACATCTTCCCCACGTCGTCTCTCCATATCTGAGGTCAGGCTTTCAACAGGCAAGAAATGTTCCGAAATAAATCACGGCCAGCCCTCAGGCAGGGCTGTGCCAGCACCGGGGGAGCGGGGTGGGGAGGGGTGGAGAGTGGGGACCGGCACAGGCAGAGCCTCCCGTGGGCCCCAGGGACTCTGAACAACCCTCCTGCCTCGGGGACAAATCCCCAGCAGGCACCAGACGCTGTTCCCCAGAGATTTTTCCAGGCTTCCAATGGAATTGGTTTTCTCCCTGCGTTTCCTGCCCTGGGGCTCAGCACCTTTGCATGCACTGAGCACATTGGGGTGCACAGAGCATCACATCCCCCCGAGGCTGGAGGAAAAAAACCCCAAATTCCTCCTCTGGATTTTCTTGGAGCAATCTCGCAGAGGTGGGGCTTGGGATGTTGCCCATGTCCCCTTGCCATTGCCGCACCAGGTGTGACCCTGCCCTGGGGGGTAGCCCATGTCCCCAGAGCTCCAGTTTGGAGAATGGGGCAACGCCTCCCAGCCCCCAGCTGGTTGCTAAGGTTTCTCCTGATGGTTATTGGCACTGCCAGGAGCCGGGGGCGAGGCTGAGACCCTCACAGCAGCACTGATGGCCCCAGTGAATATCTGGGATGATGAACTCATTTAATAGGTGTGGAAACTGAGGCAGCAGAGGCCAGGGAATTTCCCAGCTGCTGAGGCTCCAAAGCCTCATAGCCCCAAGCAGATGAACCTTTCTCTGGAGATGGCAGTTCTGTACCCCCAAAGCGCCTCGCAGGGCTCAGCAGGTGTCACTGAGCCTCCAGAGGACTCTGCAGGTCCATCCTCAGAGCTTCCATCCTCACTTCCATCCTCAGAGTCCTGCACAGGACACATCAACCTCCCCCTCCACATCCCTGCCCCCAGGTACTCAGCAGCCTCATCCTGCTCCCCCAAATGACAAAATGGTGGCCCCAAAGGGAACGTCCCAGGGCAGAGAGCCTTCAGCAGGGAGCAGCTGGATCAGGGCGGGGGAGATGCCATGAGCTGGGTGCACAGCCCGACCTCAGAGCCTGCCATGGCTCCCTGTGAACTGCCTCTGGCTTTTCCCAGGGAATCCCGCCTTCCTGGGATTTTGGTTTTGGCAGCCAAGCTGCAGAGCCCAGGGAGAATTGGGATTTACTTAATGAGTAGCCACACTCCGGCCCTTCTAATGGTGCCCAGCCAAGCTGGAAATAAAGACTGGGACTGTGCCAAAAGCTTTGAACTGGAAAACAAAAGTCAGCCTTGAGCTCTGTGAGCTCTGTCATCTTTTCCAGTCATCTCAGAGCTGGGGCTGGTGCGTTTTCTCAGTCTGTCCCCAGAATGAGTGTGGGTCCCAGTCCAGGAGGGAATTCCAAAAATGGAGTTTCAAAGTGCTGAGGTTTACTGTAGAGAGGGGAAAAGGTCTGGAGTTGGCCTCAAGCTTCGCTGGTCAAACTGCCCATGTGGGAATGCCCAGCTGAGCTCTTGGCAGCCCCCAGGAAGGTCTCCTGCAGCCACGTGTGTCTGGCAAGGATGGTACCAGGGGAAATTGAATCCAGAACTACGAGTGAATGCACAGGATCTCTCATGTAATGGCTTGGAATTCAAGTTCAATTCAGGCATCCCAAAAAAAGCAAGTGGCGGGAGGAGAGCAAGTGACCAGGACAGAGCAAGCAGCTGCCCAGGAAGGAGAGAGCTGCAGGGCCAAACTCGCCCAGCCGGCACTCGAGCTGCTCACAAACCCCAGCCAGGCAGGACCTGCTGAGCAGAGACGGGTACAGAACACACTCCTGTGCCTGGAGCTCTTCAGAGAAGGAAGAAGTGCCCCTCGGGAGGAGGAACGTCCCTTGTTGCTCTGGAAAATCATCTCTGAACGTCTGCCAGGGCAGTGACCAAGTCCTGAGCTGGAGCTGCACATTTTCTCTGCTTTGCTGGAGATCTCAGAGCTCTGGTGTAGCCCTCAGAGCCTCCCAAACCCACAGCAGCTCCTCCCTTTTCACAGGGGAGAAACACCAGAGCTCGTCACCGTCCTCCCAGGAGAGGACTCTGGTGCCACAGGGTCGTGTGACTCCTCAGGAAGATGCAGCTTTGCCCTGAGCTGTTCCTCTGCGAGCAGCCAAAGGGCAGGAATTCGATGAGCTCTCTCCAGGAAAAAGCAGGGAAGGTCTCCTTCAGGAGGCTGTGCAGGAGCAGGAGCACCCAGCTGGCTGCCTGGCCCTGTGGGTGCTGAGGTGAGAAAGGTAAGACTGGAAGGAATCAGCTCCAAGTCCCCTTCACTTTGTCAGAGCCTACAGATTGTATTTTCCCATTTGTGAAATAAAAAAAAAAACCCCATCCTCCTTTCCCTCCCAGAGTCTCCATGAGGATTCATTCACTTTGTCAAGTTCCTTTAGGTGTCCTTTGATGATCCTTGCAGGTCCCTTCCAGCTCGAGATATTCTGTGATTCCATGATTTATGTTGGAGTAAAAACGTGCCAGGTGCTGTGTGGACACAAACTCCCTCCTGCCTCCCTCTCCTGGCACGGTGCCCACGCTGTGACACCTCGGAGCGCCTGTCCAGGATGCTGCTGCCCACAGTCCCACGGCTGCGGCACCACGGGGACACGCCAGGCACGGCACCACACGGAACTAGTCCGGGGACAGGGAGAGGAGGGATGGAGCGGATGGTGAGAGGGAGGGAGCCTGGCTGCCTTTTGAAACCATGCGATGTTTCTGGTTCTTCTAAGAGCAAAACCAAGCAGGAGTTGGGTGGGATATGGAAAGGGTGCCTCAAATCAAGCAGGAGTGGGGTGGGATAACAGAGGGGTGTCCCAAAACCAAGCAGGAGCAGGCTGGGATGAGGAAAGGGTGCCTCAAACCAAGCAGGAGTGGGGTGGGATAAGGGAAGGGTGCCCCAAAAACCAAGCAGGTGTAGGGTGGGATAAGAGAAGGGTCTCGCCCACCCTCTAAGTGGTTTGGGAATTTGAAGGGGTGTGACTGGCACCAAGTTCATTTCCAGGATCTGCTACCAAGGAGGTTGTTCCAAAATCCCCAGAGGCTCTGTTGTTGTTTTCCTGCTCCCTCCGGGAGCTGCGGTGCCACTGTGGGCACCCTGTGCCGTGCCCGGACACCGCACCAACCTCGCCGCGCTTTCTGCGGGGACAAACAGGGCAGGGCTGTCCCTGGGGACAGCGAGGCTTCCCGGGAGCTGCCAGCAGCTCTGCAGGGCACCGGACACCGCCAGCCCCATCCACAGCCCGGGATGTCCTCGCTCGTCTCCGGCACCAGCCAGCCCTGGCGTGTCCACGGGCTGCCACCACCCTCTGCTGGGGGGACGGGGGCAGGAGGGGACCGCGGCAGGGTGGCCCCGTGCCATCGCAATGCCATGCCCAGAGCTCGGCTCAGCCCGGTCGGACCCTGCCAGGGCCTGGGCGAGCCGAGCCGGGCGCTGGCGCATCCCCCGGGCAGGCTCCCGGCTCCCGCTGCCCTCCCCATCTCCGCCGGAGCAGGGAGCAGATGTGACAAACACGCTGCCTGCACGATCTCCCCCACATCCCCCCGAGCCTGGGCTCTGCCTGCTGAGACCCTTCACAGCCCATTAGGCAATTCAGGTCCGGGAACACGCGTCGCTCTCCAGGCGCTGCAGGGGCCGGCGGCTGCCTCCGGCCCGGCGCGCTGCCTGCGGAGGGGACCGTGGCTCCCCGGCACTCGCAGCTGCTTAACTGCGCTTCCAGAGCCCGTGGGGAGCAGCCGGTCGATGGCCCGGGGGTCACCTGGGGATGGCAGCAGGAAGAGAAGGGGACCAGCCGCTGTGCAGGGCTGGCCGCACCCTGCGGGGCGGCTCAGGCTTCCACCGAGCCTTGGAGGAGGTGGGAAGGAAAATTAATTAATGGCATGGAGGAGCCTCTACACGCTGCCCCAGTTTCCCAGTCCGAGGCGGCGGTGGCTGCCCCGGGGTGGGGTCTCCGGAGGCTCTGTCCTGGGAGGGCACCAGGCACCCAGGAGCCGCATCCCACCCTCCAGAATTCCAACCAGTCGGAGCAGGGTTTTGAAGTTGGTTCAGCGAGGCGCTGTGTCTCAGACCTTCTCTCAGGGCCTTATTAAAATGCAGACTGCAAATTCAGATACTGTAAACAAGGTCACTGGAGAATGAAGATCAACAGAGTGCAAGCACAAGGAATGCAGAGCATTAATATTCTGATGTGTGAGCCCGTCCTAAATATTTTATCAGGCTAAGCTTTTTTGTATTGAGGCATCCTTCCCCTTCTCTTCCTCCTCCTCTTCTGCCTGCTTCACGTCCTTTTCTCTTGCGTTCACAAAAAGCACTTTGTGTTTTGGCTGAGCCTTGAAATGTATGCAAACCTTCCTCTCCCCCCTTCAAGAAAACCCTCGCCCTCTTCCAGGAGGGGGAGAGATTTCCTAACGGGGTTTCTTTTGTTTCTGTCAACATCTCACTTAGGCAGCAGGCTCGGAGACTTATTGAACGCTGCCAGGGTCTTATCACCCACGGCTCCTTCCCCCTCCCCGCGGGAATGCAGGGATTCCCTCCCACCTCCAGCTGCTCTACTGTGAGATTGTGCTGGGATTCTGGGGATGTGACCTCATCCCGGGGTGTGCCACCATCCTGGGGATGTGCCCTCATCCCGGGATGTGCCATTGTCCTGGGGATGTGCCCTCATCCTGAGGATGAGCCACCATCCCGGGGATGTGCCAGGGTTCCGGGGATGTGCCCTCATCCAGGGCTGTGCCATCATCCTGGGGATGTGACATTGTCCTGAGGATGTGCCCTCATCCAGGTCTTTGTCCTCACCCTGAGGATTAACCATCATCCTGGGAATGTGCCCTCATCCTGGGGCTGTGTCCTCATCCCGGGGTGTGCCCTCATCCTGGGTTGTGCCCTCATCCTGGGGCTGTTCCATGGTCCTGGGGCTGTGCCCTGGTCCCGGCCCTGCTGCTGAGCTGTCTCCCAGCAGGCGGTTTTGGCTCAGGGAGATGCCCCAGAGGTCTGGTGTCAGAGCAGCCAGCACAGGCTCGTTGGCTTCTGCCCTGAGTGGAGAGAGGCTGGAAACATCACCCTTGGTGAAAAATGAGCTGAAATCCAGCCCAGCCTCAGCTGCTGGTGGGAAGGGGCTCCCTGACCCCGAGATCGTGCCCGCTGCCCTGCGGCACAGGGTTTGATTTTCTTTATTGAGATGCTCCCTGGTACAGCTACAGCTGCATCCCACAGTGCTGAGGGGATCTGTGCCTTCAGAAATCCAGCATGGGCTTGATTTGATTTTATTTTTGCTTTGGGTCACACAGTCCTGAAGGGATCCAATCCCCAAAATGGGATTTTTTCCGTTTCAATTCAAGCCAAGCAAGGAAATCTGGCCCTGGTTATCAGTCCCCCTCTCCTGGAGTCATTGCTCCAGAGAGGATTCCCAGTGCATCTCTCCTGACCCAGGGGGGAGCCGTTTCCTGCTGTGCCACTCAAATGACACCCAGAGATTCAGGGAAATATTTCCCGCTCCCGAAATCTCCCAGATCTGAGTTTTTATCCACATTTCCACCTGGTGGCTGCGTTCTTCCCTCTGTGCTGCCCACTAACCCCGAATCGGTCTGGGCTGTAAAACTGCACTCATCCAATTAGCAATAATGCCCTGCAAGTGGAGTGGCCAACCACACATCTCCAGTAATAAATAGCCCGGGATTGAAGGGAACAGTTTGGGAATAGTCAATTGAATGGGAATTATTCATGCAAACTGTATCACAGGCTCTTACAAATACCACATGCACTCCAGAAAATGAGGGCATTTATGTAATGACATCTCATTAAAAAAATAATCATAAGAAATTGATTATTAATAAAATATTGAGAGATAATTAACATTTTTTTTTCCTCTCAGCAGAAGATTCCAGAAAAGGGGCCACTTCTCCTTTTCAACTTCAACTCTGGCTTCCGAAGGACTTGAAAGAGAATCGTGTGCATTAACCAGAGAAATCTGGCCTAAATTGAACATTTAAATGCAACATGAATTAATGGGTGAGCTTTTTAGTAGGTGAAGTGTTGGAGTCTATACAAATTGACATTTTTTGATCATAAATAATAGCCTAGATCTGAAACTGTTGTATAATTAGCAGTCCTCGGATCTGCAACCATTTTGCAATTGTGAGGAGTAGATTTAATTTTATTTTTTTTTAAACTCTACTGGCAGCAGGATGAGGAGCAGGAAGGAGTGGATGTGGCTGGAGGCATCATTTGGCTCCATCCCTGCCCTGGGGAGGGGTTTTGGTGACCCCACGGGCGCTGCTGGGGTCACCTGGGAGTCCACTGGGCATGGACACACAGGAGTGACAGGCAGGAAACCAAAGAGGAAAATCTGAATTTATTGCACAGATTATTGGACCCAGAACGAGCCTGCCAGGAGGAGCTGGGTCCCTGCTCCGCTCGGTGCTGGCTCCAAGGAGATTTTCACCCCTGGGGCTCACCCAGCTGAGCCCACAGGCCCTGGACAGGGCTGGTCAGGGTCAGCCCTGGGGACAGGGGGCTTCTTGTGCAGCTGCAGCCACAGCCTGAGCCCAGGGGCCTCTGCAGGAGAAACTGAAGTGGGAAAAGGATGACCCTGATCCACAAATGCACCAGGAGCTTTGGACAAGGATGGATGGACGGACAGAAGGGCAGGTGAGGCTCTCACTGCTCCTGCAGAGTGTGAGGGGCTGAACCTGAGCATCGCCCCTGGGTCATGCACCTCGCACAGACAGAGCCCTCACCCACGGGAGCAAGGCAGGGAAAAGGGAAATCATGGAATCAGAGTGGTTTGGGTTGAAAGGGACCTTAAAGTCCATCCAGTGCCACCCCTGCCATGGCAGGGACACCTCCCACCGTCCCAGGCTGCTCCAGCCTGGCCTTGGGCACTGCCAGGGATCCAGGGGCAGCCCCAGCTGCTCTGGGAATTCCATGCCAGCCCCTCCCCACCCTCCCAGGGAACAATTCCTTCCCAAGATCCCATCCATCCCTGCCCTCTGCCACTGGGAAGCCATTCCCTGGCTCCTGTCCCTCCATGCCTTGGCCCCAGTCCCTCTCCAGCTCTCCTGGAGCCCCTTCAGGCCCTGCCAGGGGCTCTGGGCTCTCCCTGGATCCTTCTCCTCTCCAGGTGAGCACCCCCAGCTCTCCCAGCCTGGCTCCAGTCCTGGAGCAGCTCCAGGGCCTCCTCTGGACCTGCTTTAACAGCTCCAGATCCTTCCTGAGCTGAGGGCTGCAGGTGGGGTCTCACCTGAGCAGGGCAGGGGAGCAGAATCCCCCCTTTTCTTGCTGCCCACACTGTGGGATCAGCCCAGGACAGTGCTGGCTTTCAGGGCTGCGAGCAGACCCTGCTGGCCTGACCTGAGCTGCTGCAAATGCCCCAGGCTGCCCAGCAGGGATCGGGATGAGCCCTTTAGCCCCACATCCTGGGCCAGTTTGGCTCCCAGGGGTGCAGGTGCCTCCCTGCAGGGCAGGCGTGGGGCTGGTTCCCTTCCCAGCATCTTGGCAGAGTCAGGACGCAGGGAAAGCCCTCCCACGGTTTTCCTGGATTCTTGTCAGAGCTCTCTGGAGCAGCCTGAGCACGTCTCCCATCCCTGGGCGCCTGTGAGCTGCAGCCCTCCAGGCCAGCCAGGGGCACCCCGGGGAATGAAGACATTTATAGCGCACATTGACCGGCCTGTGCTCGCTCCCCTTTTGAAATACAGCAGCTTATTGATTTATATTTAAAAGGGATGAATGCAGCATATATCAGTATATTAGACACACTCCACACAAACAGAAAGGGCACCACTGCCTTCCCTCCCGAGCAATTCATCACCTGCCACAGCTCTCCCAGGGAAACAGCGCAGCAGCCGAGGGGGAGAGGGGATTTCTCCCTGGTGCAGGCTTCCCGATCAGATTCCCTGGTGTGGGTGTGGAATGGCATGGAAGCACCAGCTCCAAAGCCAACATGTGCTGCTGTTTTGTTGCTCCCTGCCCCTGTCCCCAGGGCTGACCCTGACCAGCCGTGTCCCCACGGTGCGGGGGCTGCGGGCTCAGCTGGGTGAGCCCCAGGGGTGAAAATCTCCTTGGAGCCAGCACCGAGCGGAGCAGGGACCCAGCTCCTCCTGGCAGGCTCGTTCTGGGTCCAATAATCTGTGCAATAAATTCAGATTTTCCTTCCGGCCTCTGGAATGTGGAGCAGAGCTGCCATCCAGCCGCGGCTTGGGGAAACTGAGGCACGGCACAGCAGCTTCCCTCAGGTCCCATCGCAAAATAAAGAAAGATTTGAACTCTGGAGGTTATGGACTCCCCATCCCTGGAAGTGTTGGAGCAGCCTGGGACAGTGGGAGCTGTCCCTGCCCATGGCAGGGGTGGCACTGGGTGGGCTTTAAGGTCCTTTCCAACTCAAACCAATTCCTGGGATTCTCGGGAATATTTGGAGCACACGCAGCACCTTGGGAGCTGCCAGGGATGGATCGAGGGCAAAGGGCTGCCCAAAGGCGCAAAAATGCTCCTTGGCTGCTGGGGCTTTGCAAAGCCTCCTTGGGCCTTGGCATTCCTGTGTCTGGGAAGGGAGAAGAGGGGAAAAAAGGGGGAAAAAGGGGGAAAAGG
>VZRN01001640.1:417269-431463 GCA_013397935.1 Dasyornis broadbenti | reverse complement strand
ATGGGGGAAAATGGGGAGAAAAAAGAGGGGGAATGGGGGAGAATGGGGGAAAAAGGGGGAAAAGGTGAAAAAAAAGGCGAGGAAAAGGGGAAAGAGGAAAGAGGAAAGAGGAGAGGAAAGGACCTTGGGAAGGCAATTCTCCATCTCCCAGCAATGGCAGGGAACAAGCAAAGCCTCGGCTTTCCTTTTCCAGAGGCAAAGGAAACTTCCTCGGAGCCCCTCGGAGAGCAGGAACTGATCCCTGTGCCAGCAGGGACACAGAGCAGCCCCACGAGCAGCTTCTCCTCTCTCTCAGCCACCCTCGGGCCCAGGGCAAGGGCTCCTGCAGAGCATCCTCCCCGCCAGGCTCTCGAGCAGGCACCGAGCTGTGGGTGCAGCCCCTCTGCTCATCCAGAGAGGGGGAGGCAGGGACGGCCGCCGCGGGGAATTTCAGCTCCCGAAGTGAAATCGCAGCATCTCTTTTGGCTCAGGAGCGTTTCTGTTGGCCCTCGCCTGGGCTGGGCTTCCTTCAGCAGCACCAGCAGGGTGGCTCATCCATCAGTTTGCCGGGCACGGGAATGACACCGGGAACGTGGGAATGTGGGAATGAGGGAATGTGGGAATGAGGGAATGAGGGAATGTGGGAATGAGGGAATGAGGGAATGTGGGAATGAGGGAATGTGTCCGGGTGAGGGAGCATTCGGGGGAGATAAGGGCAGAGATAAAAGGGAAGAGGGGCAGAGCTGCCTGAGCAGCTGATACCTGAGTGCAACCCACGCTGCTGCCTCCGTGCAGGGAGCACGGAACATCCCCCGGGATGTGAAATTCACCTGTGATTATCCCGGCTCAAAATCCCCTGCCCCGAGCCGGCTGTGGAGCTGCAGCGTTATTTATCTGGCAATAAACGGCCGCCTGTTTGCACAACGAGGGAGCTGGGGGAGTGATGGGCACTTTGGGCTCAGCTGGAGACGTGCCCCGAGGTGAAATGGGATTGAGAAGGAGCCCTGTCCTCCCTGCTGCACCATGCCCGTGACCCGCTTGCCAAGGTGGCCACACAAGGGCAGCCCCAGGACCAGAAGGTTCCCCCTGAGCCTCCTTTTCTCCAGGCTGAGCCCCCCAGCTCCCTCAGCCGCTCCTCACAGGAAGGACTCTCCAGAGCCTTCAAATTTAGGGCTTAAAAATGACACCTCCAGGTGTTACCTTGGCTTCCTCCGAAGGCAGTGGAGCTCCCCCAAAGAGGAATTCATCTCCTCAGGTGGCCCCATGAGGTGGGGCAGGTGACCCCGGTCTGGAGGTGCCTCCTGGTCTCCACAGGCTCTCCGGGGAGTTCGAGGTGACCCTTTGGTCAGAGGGTTCAGCTTCCAGGATTTATCCCTGGGTAAGAACCGTGCGTCACGGGGAGCCCAGCACGGGATTGTCCTTTGGAGCTGTCCTTTGGGGGATGCTGATGAACAGGGAAGAGGAGCCCATCCCTGCCCAGGAAGGGTGAAGAGGACTCACCCCCTCTGCTCCTGATTCCTGTCCTCCTGCCCCGGGCCACGCACCCTGGTGGCACCACCAGAGCCAGCTCCTCTCCTGTGCTGGAGGGACAGCTCCTGCCCCTCCTGTTTCCCCTGCCATGAGGGGGGGGTTTGGCCCCACAGATGAGCTCCCGGTGTCCAAGCCATGGGGTGCTCCCTCCTCATCCCATGGGCCTCATCCCTGGGGAAATGAAGGGTTAATTAACCCTGTGTGTGACAGGGCGAAGAAGCAAGGGCAAGGTGAGACTTGTCCCCCCCTCCACGGGACATGTGGAAGCGCAGGAAGGGGTGCGAGGTCCCCATCACCAGGGTGTGACGCGGATGGTGCCAGCCCTGCTGGAAGTGTCTGGGACGGAGCCTCGGAGCCCCCAGGGGATGGCGGGGGCAGTTGGCAGCTCCAGCCTGGCTCTCAGCTGCGCGGCATTTGTGACAGCCCAGCCCGAGCAGGAGGAGCGACAGCAGCAACCCCATTTCTAATGTGCTCTGGGATCCGTCTGTGCAGGATGCTGCAGGGAACCCAGGCACAGGGATATTATCGTTAGCATTATTATTATTATTATTATTATTATTATTATTATTATTATTATTATTATTATTATCAGTATTCCCCTGCTGCTGGTGCTGGCTGCACGGCAAACCCAGCCCGAGCTGCTCTGGTGGCATCTCCCTCCACCCACCCCAACTCCCCATTGCTTTGATGAGACAAAAATTGCCCCCAAGAACATCTCGGTTTTTCGAGTGCTGGTTTCTGTTTAGTTAATGAAATGGTTTCAGTTCCAGTTTTCAGCTTTCTGCACTTGCAGTGCGAAAGGCTGGTCGGTTGTAGGGGAATAAAATGATATTCTCCCAGAATTCTACAAGAAAGATGGAGAGGGATACTTCACTAGGGCATGTGAGGACAGGACAAGGCGGGTGGCTTCACACCGACAAAGAGTAGGATTAGATTGAATACGAGGGATAAATCCTTCCCCGTGAAGGTGGGGAGGGTGCCCAGAGCAGCTGTGGCTGCCCCTGGATCCCTGGAAGTGTCCAAGGCCAGGATGGACAGGGCTTGGAGCCGCCTGGGTCGGTGGAAGGTGTCCATGGTGGAAGGTGGAACCGGATGAGTTTTAAGGTCCTTCCATGCTGTGTTTCTGTGAATTCTCAGGAAGGAAATTGCAGTTTTAAGTCTGTAGCTGCAGACACCGCCCTGTGCCCACTACCACATGGAAGGAGGGGAAAGAGGCAGCCCTGACCCCAAATCCTCACTCACTGTCACTTTTGGTGCCACCTCCCCTGCAGACAGCAAGGGTGATAATCACCTCCCCTGGCATGGGGAGGGTTAATTAGGCAGTGTTTGTTCAGCGCTGTGAATAGGTAAAACGCTGTCTAAGTGCAGAGCATTATGATTAATAACATCCAGCCTGGTAAAGCAAAGTGCTTAGAAGGATTCAGAAAGGATTATTCATTTATATGAATACAGAGGATATCTACAGTTACATTAAATGGGATAAAAATCTGCAGGGGACCTAAACCCTCATGCTTCAGGACATAAACCAGCCATTAGCTGCCTGGGTTGGGGAGGAAGAGCTCTCGGAACACTTTAGCAAAGTGTCACAGTGCTCAGCAGGAGACCCTCATCTTCCTTGCCAGCATCCAGGACCTACTCCTCAGCCCGGCCTCGCAGAGAAGAGGCCAAATCTGCATCTTCCTGGCAGCTCACAGTCCCAGAGTCACGGAATCGTGGAGCATCCTGAGCTGGGAGGATCATCAGTGCAACCCTGGCCGTGCCCAGGACACCCCAACAATCGCACGCTGTGCATCCCTGGGAGCTCCTGGAGCTCTGGCAGACTCGGGGCCGTGGCCAGCGATGCTGTGACCACAAATTCCCTGCTCCGGGGCGATGTTCCCTGGCTCCCCCGGCTGTGCCACCCTTGTGCCACCACTCACGTGTGTCCTGGGCCATCCTGGCGAGCACCCAGCCCTGGCACAGCGTGGCACAAAGGTGACACTGGGTTAACCCTTCATGCTCCTCTCTCAAAACTGAGGACAGGGGGGAGCTTGGGTGGTGATGGGGGTGCTGAGAGCAGCAGGGCCGAGGGGAGGAGCTGGTGCCTGACATCCATGGCTCTCCCGGCTGTTTGATGGAGCTCATGCTGGGGCTCCTCCATGGGCAGCACAACCTTCCAGGCTGGCCTGGCTGGTGCTCACCTCTCTGGGCAGGACCACAGCACAAATCTTATTTATCCCTGCTGAGCGCACCTGCCATCCACACACCTTGGACTAAGGTTTTGTGTCACAGGAGGGCGGAGGGGAACAGCCGGAAAGGGAGGTGGGAAGGGCTGTAAACGGAGGAGACCTCGCACAGCTGCTGGTGCTGCTTTCCCCCAGCACCTCAGACTCCATTCAGCAGAGGAACACAGGTCCTGGCACTGCTGTGTCTGCTCAAAACATCCCTTGCACCTCCAATTTCTGCATTTTGTGGCTCAAACAGGAGCATCTTAAGCAGAAATTCTGATTCTGCACCACTTTCAGAAACTGATCTGCTCTGCTTGGAGTTGTTTAATACTCCTTCACTTTTTCGCTATGATTTTTTTTTTTCTCTTGTGGGTGTTTTGGTGTTTGTTTTGGTGTTCTTTGGGGATTTTTTGTGCGGGGGATTTGGTGTGGGTTTTTTTTGGAGGGGGGGCAAAAAATGTGCTGAAGGTGCAAATGTATCGCGAAGAATTGCAGGAATTGCTGGCTGTGTGGTATTCTCGGTCTCAGAAGCAAGAACAGGCCCCAGATCTGCTCTTGGACAGCACTGAGGAAATAAGGATTGCAAGAAATTAAACTGAGGAAATGCAGAAAATCATAATGCAGGAAATTAAAAGGCAGTAAATTCCGAAGCGATACAAGTTTTTCTCCAGCCTGTGCGTGCGAGCAGCAGCATCTGCAGTCCCTGTGAGCAGCAGCAAGGACTTTCACCCTCCTCCTGCACAGCCCAGACTGACCCTGCCCGTGCCTGTGGCTACCAAAAAGCTTCTTCAGGAGGGGATTCGAGGGCTGCCTGACCGTGGTGAGGATTAATGAAACCCTCTGCCCAAGCCCTGCACCTCCCGCTCTGCTGTCCCCGAGTCCTGCCAGGTCCAGCCCCGGTGATCCCTGTGCCCAGAGGAGCTCCCTGGGTCTGCAGGATCCCTGGAAAAGGGCCAAGACAAAGAGGATGCGGTGATGAGCTTTCTGGGTTGAACAGAGTGGGAGCAGAGGCTCTGGAGCTCCCTGGTTCTGCTGAGGCTTGGCTGCAGTGTCTTTGCTCTTCAGCAGCAATGCCCTGCAGCCCTGCAAGGTCTCTCAGGTGATGACCTCGTGCCTGAGCCCTCGGTGCCAGACCCTCGGATATTCTGGCATTTTCCTCGAGCAGCCCGGCCCCTGTAAACGACTCGGTGCATCCCTCACCACCGGGACCAGGATACAGGATACGGGATTTGGGATGTTCCTCCACACCTGTGAGCCCTGCAGCTGTGAGGGGCTGCCAAAGCAGCACTTCCAGCCCGTTTTTCAGGTGAAAATGCTCAGCAGCAACAGGACTTGTTCTGGTGCTCCAGCCCCGAGGTCCCCCGAGCCAGCAGGTGACACGGGCACCCTGGCACTCGCCTCTCGCTGTGCTCATTCCAACAACCGAGGCCTCTCGGTGCGCTGAGAACGAGCCAAACCCAATTTGTGTCATCCCCTAATGTGTCTCTAATACCTTACATTGGATCCAATTAGGCAACGGCAGCCCCGGCAGCAGCGAGGGGGGGGCTGAGCCTTCATCCCGACGTTGATCCTAATGAGCAGCAGGCACAGGGGTGTCCCCCCGAGCCGCTCTTTGTGATGCGGCAGCCGCTCAGCGCCGGTTAATGCGCACTTAACACAAAGTGGTACCTGCGGAAGATGCTCAGCGAGAGGGAGCCGACACGGGGCCGTGTAATTTATGCCTCTGGAATAGGATCCTCCATGGGCATTACAGCAGCGCACTCGGAGAGGACTCGGCTGCCTGCTGGAGAAGAAAGGAAGGCTTTAAGTGAAGATTTAAAGAAGGGGATGGAGCAGCTACAAAGGAGGGGAACACACGCCCTCCAGCTGCGGAAGAAGGCAGAAGGGAGACTGAGATAAAAGGCGAGCTTTGATCTTCCTCGATCCATCGGGCTTCGATCAGCGCATCCCGCTGTGCCGGGGCTGGGCTGCGAGTGCCTCGGTGGGAGCTGCCCGTGGGGAGAGGCACGTCCATCCCAGCCCCGCCTGACCCTGGGATGGGCTCTCTCTTTTTGGGACCCCTGCGTGGCCCTGGTGCTGCTTTCCAGTCGCTCCCCTCCAGCTGTGCTGGAGCTCTGCTGCAGTTTCCCCACGCCAGGGGCTCCCAGGGGTAGCTGGGTTTCCTCCTTATTGGTTTAAAATTCTTAAATCCACTCCTTTCCCCACTGATATGCTGCTGTGTATCCACAGGAGTTCAAAGGAAAATTCACCCTGAATCCCAGGGCTTCTGCTGCTGGAATTTTAGGGAAGAGGCAGAGTGCACAAGAAGTGCTGAAATGTTGGGTTTGGGCATTGCTCAAACAACGCAGGAAACCTCAGGCACGTGCTCAGATGCCCAGTGCCAAACAAACCCTCAGGCGCACATTCCTGTGAGACGCTCGGGGCAAAACTGGATCCCTGGCACACCAGGCAGAGAGCCAGAGCTCCCAGTGCCACAGCCTGTGGCTCCAGGATGCTCCCAGGACTGGCTCATGTTGGGCTGCAAAGTCTCCTTGGAGGTAAAGAATGAGAGGGGATGTCCCACTGCTCCAGGGAAGTCATTGGGAAGCTCCAAGGCCAACGGAGACCCCTCTGTTCAGGGACCAGAAGCACACGCATGAACTGAAGGGGGTTTGCAGGTGTTTTCCAGCGTTTTTGTGGCCTGCAGTGACAGAGGGCCTGTGCAGCCCAGTGACACCAAACCCACCAAGGCTGGTCAGTGCCCCAGGGTGGCCTCACAGCACAGCAGGGATCTGAAGCACAAAAACCTCAAAAGGAGAGATTCTCACACTCATTAATTCGCCTTGATTTAATCAAGGCGAGTCCAGGTTGTCCCAGGACATCCCTTTGCCTGTGTTGGGCATTGAACAGAATCCCCAGGAAATGGGCACGGCCCCGAGGCTGCCAGAGCTCCAACAGCGTTTGGACAGCGCTGCCAGGGATGCCCAGGCTGGGATTGCTGGGGGGTCTGGGCACGGCCACGGGCTGGACTGGATGATCCTGGAGGGTCCCTTCCAGCTCAGGATATTCCACGATTTCTTTTCCTGCATACTGGGAAAAGAAGAATGGAATTCTGCTTGTCCCTCCCACTCACTCCCAGCCTGGGTACCTGGCTCTCTCTGCGGCCCCTCTGTGCTCACCACCTGGCCCAGAGTCCCTGCTCGGTGTCACTGCCAGAGCGGCTCAGTCACACTCGTAAATCCTCTTTGCAATTCCATTCATTTCCCAGCTCCCTGTTCCCAGCTCCAGCCCTTAATCTCACACTCCATAAATCAGTCACCCAGGGAGCTGGGGAGCGCAGGGAATCAGCTCCTCCAGCCCTGGCTGGGCACAGCTGGGCAGCTCCTGCCCGGGGCTGTGGGGCTGTGGGGGGGTCTCTGTCCCCTGCCACAAGGGGGACAAGCCAGGGGACACTGGGGAGCCCAGGAGGACAAAGAAGGATGGAGATCAGGGAAAGGTTCTTCCCCCAGAGGCTGCTGGGCACTGCCCAGGCTCCCCAGGGAATGGACACGGCCCCGAGGCTGCCAGAGCTGCAGGAGCGTTTGGACAGCGCTGCCAGGGATGCCCAGGCTGGGATTGCTGGGGGGCCTGGGCAAGGCCAGGATTGGGTTCCATGATCCTTGGGGGTCCCTCCAGCTCAGGACATTCCGTGATTCCATGAATTCCTGGAGAGCCGGTGTGGGTCACTCCCATGCCCAGAGCCCACCTTGTGCTGGTTTGAGGGGAATAACCAACCTCAGATTGCAGCAAGGATATTTGGAGGGTGCTCAGTCCCATCCCGTGCCCATCCCACCCCACCAGGAGCACAGCCAGCCAGCAGAGCAGAGAATTCCAGAGCTTTTCCAGCCTAAAATCCATCCCTGGGAGGGTGACACTCCCCGTGGTGGTGGAATTGCCAGGCAGGAAAAGGCCCCTTTGCTGCCCATGAAGCTGACACAGGGTTTCGATTCGTGCCAGGGTGTTTTCGTGTCTCATTTCAGAAACCAGGCTGGTGGAGGCTCCCAGGCAGGAAGGGAAGGACAATCATCCATGGGGATATCCCAGGAGATGCTGCCCAGTTCAAACCAGCGCAGACCAGTGCGGACCTGACAATCTGCGTCCCCAGGGACGCCCGGGTGCGTCCCCTCCGCGTCGCTGCAATTCAGCAACAACAATCAGGAGTGCAAAGAGGCTGCTTATCAGGAGAATGAGTGCATTCATTTTTTGCCTGCGAATTCCAATGTTTTCATTCCTGGAAGGCTTTTTTTTTCCCTCCAAAAGCCACTCTGGGAGAGGAGGTTAATGAATTTTGTTCCATGCAATTTTTTTTTTTTTTTTATGGTGGAAACACAAGCGTGTTAGCTCTTGAAGTATTTTGTAAAATTATGGTGAATTCGCCCAATTTTGTTTATTGGAGAAAAAAACCAAACATGTGAAAGCATTTAAAATGGCCAGTTTTGACAAGTTCGGAATGAAATGTTTTGATTTTTTGGGCCTGAAACATTCTTCAGTTTAAAAACTCCCTTTCATTTAATTTGGAAAAATCCAAAAGCTTGATTGAAGCAAAGTGTTCTGATACTGTCAAATGAAATGTTGACTCCAAACCCTTTGAAAATCAATTTGGCAATAGTTTGGGAAACCTTTATCTTTGTTCCAGGCTTGAATAACATTAAAAACAAACAAATAAATGCACAGTTTGCAAATTATCTGAGAGAAATCTTCTTTTTCCGCGCAGCTCTTGTCGCACAAAAAGTACAAAATTCCAGTTTCTGTGTTTTCAAAAAAAGGCCAAAAGGAATCTGAGGAAAGATCTGGATTTTACAGAGAGAGGTGAGAAAGTAAAGCCCTGAAATGGATGTTGGGGATAATGAACAAACCAGGAGCACCACGGAGCAGCTGCCAGAGCTGCAATGACTCGTGGATCCAAAAGCGGGGAGACACCCGTTTGCAGCAGGGACAGGGATTTCCTGGGGACATGGATTATTTCTGGACATGGATTCCCTTTGGACATGGATTCCTTTTGGACATGGATTCACTTTGGATGTGGATTATTTCTGGACATGGATTCCCTTTGGACATGGATTATCTTTGGACATGGATTCTTTTTGGATATGGATTATTTTTGGACCTGGATTCCCTTTGGACATGGATTCCCTTTGGATGTGGATTATTTCTGGACCTGGATTCCCTTGGACATGGTTCCCCTTTGAATACGGATTATCTTTGGCATGGCTTATCTTTGGACCTGGATTACCTTTGGACATGGATTCCCTTTGAACATTGATTCCCTTTGGATGTGGATTCCCTTTGGACATGGATTCCCTTTGGACATGGATTTCCTTTGGACATGGTTCCCCTTTGGACATGGATTATCTTAGGCATGGATTACCTTTGGACCTGGATTCCCTTTGGACCTGGATTCTCTTTGGACCTGGATTCCCTTTGGACCTGGATTCTCTTTGGACCTGGATTCCCTTTGGACCTGGATTCTCTTTGGACCTGGATTCTCTTTGGACATGCTACTCCATGCCCTGTCTGTGCCAAAGGTCCACATTTTTAAAGGCACAGTGACAAATTTGGAAATCGCCAGAAAATCACTCCAGGGATGGTCTGAGGTGCTGGAAATTTGTTGTGCAATGGGAGAGGGAGGATGGGCAAGGCTGATAAATCCAAGATAACGTGGATATGTGACCCGTCGGCGCTTGGAAGGGGCTTAGAGAGGAGGAGATACCTCAAAGACAATGTTTCCGGTTGGACATCAGCAGGAATTTCTTGGAAAGGTTGTTCAGTGTTGGAAGGGGCCGCCCAGGGAGGTTTGGAGTCCCCATCCCTGGAGGTGTCCAAGGAAGGCCTGGACGTGGCACTCAGAGCTCTGGGCTGGTGACGAGGTGGGGATGGGGCACAGCTTGGTCTCGGTGCCCTTGGAAGGCTCTTCTAGCCTGAAAGATTCTGGGATGGGTTTGGGGCTGCTTGGGCCCTGCTCTGTGTGCCTGGCTGTCCTCGGATCACCCACGTTTGGGACCCTCTGTGGTGGCACACGGGCCGAGGGACCAAGGAAAGCCCCAAACGTGGGAGAGCACAGCAGAGCATCCCTGGAGGTGACAGGATGGTCCTGGGCTCTGCTCCTGCCTCTTCCTGATGGGCTCTGATGTTGTGGGTGAGGCAGTTTGGGTCAGCTCCACACCTTTCTGCTGAAACCATTCCTTCTTTATTCTCCTCACCCGGCTTCTTCTAGGAGCAAGCCCTCTGTCTCTGGACTCCAGGCCATGGCCATGGAGGTGTTGTGCTGGTGTTGGCACCACCAGGAGCTTGTGCTGGCTGTGGCACCGGCACAGGATGGAATTCCAGCCCTGTTCCGAGGTGCCTGGAGCGGCACACGTGTTCCTCCCTGCATTTCCAGCGCTTGTGGATGAGCTCTGCAGAAATAGACGTTCTCAGGGCTCTGAGGGCAGGGTCTGACCCGAATTGTGGTGTCCCAGCAAGGTCCAGCAACCCCTGTGCAAGGAAAAGCAGAAATCCACATTCTCAGGGCTCTGAGGGCAGGGTCTGACCCGAATTGTGGTGTTCCAGCAAGGCACATCAATTGCTGTGCAAGGAAAAGCATCAGGCACTTTCTCTCCTCCATGCCTCGGCTCCCAGCTCCCTGCACTTCCCTCTGCTCGGCCCCAGGGTTTTGCTTTTTGGAGAAAAAAAAAAAAAAAAAAACACGTGAAAGCGTTTAAAATGGCCAGTTTTGACACGCTCAGAATGAAATGTTTTGATTTTTTTGGGCCTGAAATAATCTCCAGTTTAAAAACTTCCTTTCATTTAATTTGGAAAAATCCAGAAGCTTGGGCTGGGACCGTGGTCCATGCAGCAGCACCGAGGGAAGTCTGAGTGGCCAAAATTCAGGCAGAGAGCTGGGCTGAGGGGCAGGTCCATGTCAGAGCCTTGGGGATCTGACAGAGCCAGAGCTTGGACTCCTGGGCTGGGCTCAGCTGGGGGGAGATGTTCACCCCGAGAAATTTGTGTCCCATCGAGGAGAACGTGGAGGTTTGGTGCCACCTCCCTCCCGGAGCTGACCTGGGTTCGTTGTGCTGAAGGCCACCACAGATGGCTCATTCATAACAGTTTTAATTTTTTGCAACAGCACCTTCAGCTGGAGACGCTGAAATGTTTTGGTTGCGAAAACAAGGGCCAGCGGTGAGGGGCTGCAGAGAGACTTGGGGATGGGAAGTGATGGGTGACAAAATGGCAGATAAAATTCAGTGGAGATAAATGAAAACCGAGGTACACGGGAAAATACAGCTCCTAACTTTATGAATTAAATAAAGCCCCATGAGCTGCCTGTCACTGCTAAAGAACAAGATCTCAGAGTTACAACAGAGGCAGCTTTGAAAACGTCAGCTCTGTGCTCGGCAGTGGCTCGAGAAAGCGAATCAAGTGTTAGGGATTATTATGAAGGGAGTGAAGACCAGGAACATAAAGCCCAGCTGTCAGTCTCTCCCTGTGGAAATCCCTGGGGGGCTCTGCCATGAATCCTGGGCAGTTCTGGTCCCATCTGCCGAGGGACGGGTGACAGGAGATGGGAAAATCAGGGGTGGCTGCTGTGGGCTCCTCTCTCTTTCCACAGGGACCTTCCCACAGAGCTGGTGGGTGCCACGTCCATGGCCGAGAGGAGGTGACACTTCACGTGGTCCATGGTGGGAATGTCCAGCCCCATGGGCACATTCTTGGCAGGAAAATTCCCCAGGGGATGTTGGATTCCAAGGCACCTGTGGGTTTGGGGTTTTGGTGGGACATCAGGAGAGGGAACGTGTGCTGGCCCTGCTCTGACACAGCCTGGGGCTGCTCTGGGAGGAGAGAAGCTGCTGGTCCTGGACTCAGGGATTTGGCATTGAGAATCCACGGGAACGCTGGGAGACTCCAAAGTGCAGTAAAACTCGCAGGGAAATCCAAGCCAGTGCCCTCACAAAGTGAAAAATAGAATCCTGGAATCCCAGAATATTTGGATTAAATCCCATCCCCTCCCACCCCTGCCATGGCACGGACACCTCCCACCATCCCAGGCTGCTCCAAGCCCTGTCCAGCCTGGCCTTGGGCACTGCCAGGGATCCAGGGGCAGCCTCAGCTGCTCTGGGAATTCCATGCCAGCCCCTCCCCCCCCTCCCAGGGAACAATTCCTTCCCAAGATCCCATCCATCCCTGCCCTCTGCCACTGGGAAGCCATTCCCTGGCTCCTGTCCCTCCATGCCTTGGCCCCAGTCCCTCTCCAGCTCTCCTGGAGCCCCTTTAGGCCCTGCCAGGGGCTCTGGGCTCTGCCTGGACCCTTCTCTTCCCCAGGCTGAAGCAGTGGGATCCTACCCAGAGGATTTGATGCCACTGAATTCCCACACAGGAGTCCAGTGAAGCCTGTCCAGCCTTCAGGATGTTTTGATGGCATCTCCCTCTCCAAGAAATGAATCCAGAGAAGGGCAGAGGCCAGGACTCCACTGCCCACAGGAAAAAATTAATTTCCAGCAAAATGGGAAAAATCTGGTGATGCTGGGGAGGCAGGGAGGGGGATGGGGAAGAGCAGGAGAGGTGGAGGCTGTTGGGGATGTTCAGGAGGGAGGCACTGCGGTCCCCACACTCTCTGAGGGGCTCCAGTGCCCCCAACTCACACCTGCGTCCCACTGTGATCCTTTCCCAGCCCTGGCTGCCCCTCTGTCTGCTCCAAGGGTTTTGTTTCACACAGGGATGGAGGAGCAGATACAAATAAACACCTCAGGGGGTGATTTTTTTGAGCTTTGAGGATGTCCCAGCCCAGCACCTGGGTCACGACGTCTCCAGTCCCAGTGTCCTGGGCACTCCCGTGGCTTTGGGGGGACTCCAGCAGCTCCCTGTGAATTTCTGTTGTTTTCTTCCTTCCCTTTCTGGGAAGATTTGTGGTGGGTTTGGCTGCAAGGCCGGAGGTGCCACAGCGCCTTCCCTCCCTCCCTGTAGGACATTCCCAGGTCTCTTCCCTGCTGAGAGCCCGGCTCATTCCTCATGGGATTCTGCACTTCTGGGTGCTCAGGCTCCTCCAGGGCACCCCAAAATTCTCACTTGCTGCATCCTTTCCTCTGCCACAGATCTGCACCCAGGAGGGATTTCAAGTGAGAGAAACCTCTTTATGCGTTTTGGGTTTTTTTTTTTTTTTTTTTTTGACTTTTTTTAAAAAAGGTTTTCTTTATTCTGAAGTACTTAAACACCCCTCTTGTGAAATCCTTATTATCCTGACTCAGAGCCTCAGCTCTAAGTAGCGCTTTGAATTAAGGGTCTCAAATATGCATTCAGTTTCAGCTTAAAAGGGGTAGTTAATGTATGGTACATAAATAGCTATTATTAAATACATTCACTGGAGATTAACAACTGCTGTGTGTAATGGATACGTGTCTAACTCCTATGATATATACTGAATTTCCCTATTATGGAGCTGCTGGATGTGTGTCTGCCGGAACAGAGCACCAATTCCCGGTGAATAATTCAGGAGATGAATTTGGCCTCCCTTCCTCCCTGGGAAGCTGCACAACGAATTCCTCGCTCCGCTCCGATCCCGCACGGGCTCGGGGGAGGCTGCGGGTGCCTCCTGCGGGTGTTCCCGGCGGGGGCTGAGGATGCCCTGCCACATCCAGCTCCAGGGTGGGCGGCACAAGCCCTGCTCCAGGCTCAGCATCCCCGGACACCCTCAGCCCTGTGCCAGGGGCAGAGGAAGCAGCTGCTGCCATCATTGAGACGTTGAGCCTGGAAAAGACCTCTCAGATTATCAAGGCCAGCCAGAAGTACTTGGCTTTTTAAGGGTTAATTTTTTTGGTTTTTAATGGTTAATTTTTTGGTTTTTAATGGGGTTTTTTGGTTGTTTTTTTTTTTTTAATGGTTAATTTTTTGGTTTTTCATGTTTTTTTTGATTGTTTTGTTTTGTTTTTAATGGTTAATTGTTTTGGGTTTTAATGGTTAATTTTTGGGGTTTTTTATCAGTTAATTTTTTTGGGTTTTTATCTGGTCATGCTCCCAGAGCTGGGCACCCAGAGAATCCTTGGCCTGTCAGGGGCTCTTCTGGCTCTTAAAGAGAATTTCCTGTCGGTGCCAGGGTACCTTTTTCTATTTCTGTGCCTGAAGACGCTTGGCAGGACATTTGCTTGGCCAGAGAGGAACATCAGGGGAGGAAGACCAAGGCTGTAAGCACAGGAAATTGCCGCTCCAAAACCTGTCTGTGTGGGGAAGCTGATGAATGCGATCTTGCCTGAAATTTACTGGAATATTTCATAGAATCCCAGTCTGGTTTGGGTTGGAAGGGACCTTAAAGCTCATCTTGTTCCACCCCTGCCACGGGCAGGGACACTGAGAAATCAGAGGAATCAGAGAAATTGGAGAAATCAGCTCCTTGCCTTGCTCTCATTATTGCTCGCTCTTGATGCTCCGTGGGTTTTCCCTTCCCTTCCCTTCCCTTCCCTTCCCTTCCCTTCCCTTCCCTTCCCTTC
>VZRN01001640.1:393094-403437 GCA_013397935.1 Dasyornis broadbenti | reverse complement strand
GAACCTGCCCAGCTCCATCAGGAACCTGCCCAGCTCCATCAGGAACCTGCCCAGCTCCATCCAGAGCCTGCCCAGCTCCATCAGGAACCTGCCCAGCTCCATCAGGAACCTGCCCAGCTCCATCTGGAACCTGCCCAGCTCCATCCAGAGCCTGCCCAGCTCCATCAGGAACCTGCCCAGCTCCATCCAGGGCCTGCCCAGCTCCATCTGGAGCCTGCCTAGCTCCATCCAGGACCTGCCCAGCTCCATCCAGGGCCTGCCCAGCTCCAGGCACAAGTTCAGGACAGAGCTGTGGGGACAGAGCTGGCACAACCCAGACCAGTGGTCCCCAGCCTGTGCTGGTCTCTCCTGGAGCAAGGTGGGTGCTGGGCTCCTCTGCCTGGGTCTCCTTCCCAGCATCTCCCCCATGGCTGAGGCTGCATTCACATCATCCCCCAGGCCATGTCCTCACATCTCCAGCGTGGATGGTTTCCCACTTTCCCATGCTCTCCAGCAGCTGATGCTTGGGGCAGTGGAGTAGTTTGAAGCAGGAGTGGAGCCTTCCTCCTCTTTCAACCCATATTATAAAAATTGCTGTTTTAAAAAAAAAAAAAAAAAATTAAAAATTTCTTTTTGGGTTCACCCAAAACATTCATTCAAAATAAGCTTCCATCCTTTTTTTTTTTTAAACTAAGACAAGGCTGTGAAGAACAAGTATTTTGGGGTTTAGCTTAAACCCAAGCAGTTTAAGAAAAGAAAAAAAAAAGGTATTAAAAATATCATGGAATGCCACAGGAAAAAAAAAAAAAAAGACCCAAAACACCCCACAAAAAAACCTCAGGGTTTTTTTTTTTTTTTTTTTGGNGTTTTTTTTTTTTTTTTTTTGGGCACTTCTGCTCTGGGAAGGAAGTTGCTGGGGCCTTCTTGGGCAGGTGCTGCTCATGGAAGCTGCAGGACGTGGGTGAGGGCAGTGCTGGCTGTGTGAGGATCGGGAGACCTGCGGAGGAGGAGGCTCGGTGGTCCCGGGGCGGAGGAGGAGCAGGCTCGGTGCCCCAGGGGAATAAGAGGAGGAGGCTCGGTGCCCCAGGGGAGGGCCTGTTGCTGGGAGATGAGGGATTCCCAGTTCCCTCCGCCTGTCCCCAGCCCCAGCCTGTGCAAGGCTCCCCTTGCCGGGGCAGGGACCCCTCCCCAGCCGTGCCTGACTCAGCAATCCCCGCACCCAGAGCGAGCCCAGTGCTGGAATTCCTTTATTTCCTTCCTGCAGCCCATCCTGGCTGGCCCAGGCAGGCACGGGGAGCTGAAGGGATGCACAGCCACCCTCACACCGTGGGGAAATGGGGAGAGCTGCTGAGCTGACCCCGAGCACCTCCCCAGCTCCAGGGCGGCTGCTCTGGTGCCATTTGGGATCACCAACACCCTGGAATCTCCAGGGGCAATGCCACGCCATGGAGCCAGGCTGTCCCTCCTTCCCAGAGGATGCAGGGCCAGCCCGAGGTCCCCGTGGGCTTTTTCCAGGTCTGCTCTGGTGTTTCCCCACAGCGCAGGGAGCACCAGGGGCAGCTCCCGAGGGCTCCCCACAGCCCCAGAGCTCCCGCACTCCCCTCCCCATGGGAGGCCCAACCCGCGCCCCTCGCCGTGCAGAGCTATCAGGGCACACGGATAATCTTTTACTCTTCAGTACAAATAATTTATTACATTAAAATAACGTTTTTAAAAAATGAGTACTTTGGGAATAATTCAGGCTCGCCTGCGGAGGCATTTTTCAAAGTGCCATAATAGGCACTTAGAAATGGGTGGTTATTTTTATTCTCCGAGCCTGTCAAGAAGCTGATGGATCGAATTGGCTGATGACAAGGCAGCTGAGTGCTCATAGACGGAGACCACAGCGGGAACACGGAGCCTGTTACAAATGAGCAGCCAGCCCAGGTCGGAGCCTCCCGGCAGCTCTGCAGCTCTGCGGCGGGATCCGGCTGCCCGCCGGGACGGGGAGCTGGGCAGCGAAGTCCTGAAGGGCACAGGGAGCAGGCAGCCCTTCCCAGCCTTTCCCAGCCCTTCCCAGCCCCGTGCCATCGCCCCTCGCCAGCCCTGCCTGGTGGAAATGCCCCGTCCCACATGCCCAGCTCTGCTCCAGGGGGGTGAGCGTCCCAGGGCTGGCAGTGACAGTGCCGTGAGGGCAGGATCAGACGGGCAGGGCAGAGGGAAGGGCAGAGCCCGGCTGGCAGCGGCTCCGGTTGTGGGAAGCAGCAGCACCGTGAGCGGGGGGATGCCCTGGTAATCTCCTGGAGACAGAGCTCTGCTCGTATCGCCGTGCTCTGCCTCCTCACCCTCTTCACCACAGCCCCAAATAAACCCTCCTGCTCTGTCTCACCCATGGGCAGTGCAGCCAGAGCCCTTCGGGGGGGCTCACAGAGCAGGGGCTGCGAGACGGGATGGCCCTGGGGGCAAGGCTGGTGTGGCTGGGAGCATCCCAGTGTGCCCAGGAACATCCCAGTGTGTCCTGGAGCATCCCAGTGTGTCCCAGGGCATTCCAGTGTGTCCTGGAGTATCCCAGTGTATCCAAGAACATCCCAGTATGTCCCAGAGCATCCCAGTGTGTCCTGGAGTATCCCAGTGTATCCAAGAACATCCCAGAGTGTCCCAGAGCATCCCAGTGCATCCTGGAGCATCCCACTGTGTCCAAGAACATCCCAGAGTGTCCAGAAGCCTCCCTGTGTCTCCAGGAGCATCCCGGTGCATCCTGGAGCATCCCAGTGTGCTCAGGAGCATCCCAGTGTGTCCTGGAGCATCCCAGTGTGCCCAGGAGGATCCCAGAGCGTCCATGGCTGGCTTTTGGATGGAAGGATTCCCCACTCATCAACGAACCTCGCAGCCTCTGCCTTTGCTGGCTCCTCGTGTGCTCTCCGCCAGGAAAATCTCCAGGGAGCTGGGAGGAAAAATCCCAGTGCACACTCAGGAAGGGCACTGATCCTGTGGCATCCCAAATCTCACGTCCCTCAGCCCCTCCAGCTGCTTCTGGTGACACACAGCCCTTCCGAGGTGCCCAAGCACATGCCCTGTGTCGGTGGGAACTGACCCTGAGGGCTCCTCCATCCTCCAGCCCCATTTCTGGGCTAACGGGGATCCTTCCCTGTGTGTGCTGGTGCAGGACACAGCTGGGCACAGCTGGGCACAGCTGGAGCCACCTCGGCAGCGCACAGCGAGGCAGGGTCTGTTGGATGACCCTGCAGAGACAGAAATGGTCACACCCTCCTTGGCTCTGCAGCTGTGGGGTGACACCTGCTCAGGCCAGGAGAAACCCAAATTCCCCATTCCCACAGCCCAGGCAGAACCCAGGTGTCCCCCAGGCCAACCAGGTGACACAGCAAGGGGGCAGGAGGGGTCAAGGGGTCAGGTCCATGTGGATCCAGCACCCTGCAGCCCCCTGGGCACTGCGCCTGCCCAGCTGCCAGTGATGCCGGATGATTTTTGCCTTTTATATTTGTGTAACCTTCCCTGTACTTTTCCCTGCCCTTTTCCCCAGCTGGAAAGACCAAAGCCATTCCAGAGCTCCAAGCCCTGGGGGGCACAAGGCCCCTCTCCTCTCTTGGTGCTTCCTGGGAACCGAGGCTGAGAACAAAACCTTCAAGGCACATTTCCATCAACGAGCACAGCTGGTGCCAAGGGTGGGGGCTCCAGAGAAGGGGCTTGACCTGGGGGGAATTGTATCCCCACTTGTCCTGAATTGGTGCTTTTGATCAATTCTGCTCATTTCCTAAATCCCATCCAACTGTATTCACCCGTGTGGGGCTGGGCTTTTGTGGATATTCTTCCAGAACTGCCCCTGGAGCTCCAATAAAAATCCACTTTTCTATGACCTCCTGTACTAAAATGATCTCGAGTTTCATTTCCAGGCTGAAAAAGGCAACACCAGGACAGAACCTGCAGGAGAGTTCGAGGCACAGCTCATCCGCCAAGGACTCGTGAGAGCTCCCCCTCCAGGAACACCACCCCACGAGGAGGGGTCAGATCTGTCCGTGGCCTCAGCCCCCAGGTCCTCACGATCTCAGAGCAGGGCAGATGTCTCCAGGAAAGGTCCCAGCCTTTTCCCAGCCCTGCTGCCCTCTGGCAAAGGGGACACAATTCCTCGGGGCAGATCTGCCAAGAAGCTGAGCTGCTGCTCCCAGCGCAGCCCTCCCCAGCCCCTGGGCATGGCCTGGCCCTTGGGCTCTTCCTGAGACATCTCCTGGCATCCTCTGTGCCGTGGAGCAGCCGGCTGAGCACGTTCTGAGGGTGAGCAGGGGTGAGGCAGGGCGAGCTGCGGGAGGCCCGTGCTGCTTTGGAGCTGTGAATCATTGATGAACCCGTTCCGAAGGGTTTGCACTGCCCAGAGCTCGGCCAGCTCTGCCTCATTCCTCCTGCTGGAGCTTTGCCATGCTCAGAGAGCAGCGGGGCATCCCTCGGAGCCTGCCTGAGCAGCACCAGCCTTGACACCAGGGCAGAGACTCGCTGGGGAAGCATCGCCAGCAGCAGCTCCTGTGGCTGGAGGAGTCACCGTGGGTTGGAGGAGTCACCCTGGGCTGGAGGAACAACCCTGGGCTGGTGGAGAAACCCTGGGCTGGAGGAACAACCCTGGACTGGTGGAGAAGCCCTGGGCTGGAGGAACAATCCTGAGCTGGTGGAGAAACCCTGGGCTGGTGAAGAAGTCTGAGGCTGGGGGAGTCACCCTGGGCTGGTGGAATTATCCTGGGCTCGTGAAGAAGCCCTGGGCTGGTGGAGAAACCTTGGGCTTCTAGAGTCACCCTGGGCTGTGGAGTCACCCTGGATTTGTGGCTCATTCCTGGGCTGGTGGAATGAGCCTGGATTGGTGGAATAATCCTGGTCTGGTGGAGAACCCTTGGGCTGGCGGAACAACCCTGGGCTGGAGGAATAATCCTGGGCTGGTGGAACAACTCTGGGCTAGAGGAGTCACCCTGGGCTTATGGAGAAGCCCTGGGCTGGAGGAATAACCCTGGGCTGGTGGAGAAACCTTGGGCTGGAGGAGTGACCCTGGGCTGGTGGAACAACCCTGCGCTGGTGGAGAAGCCCTGGGCTGTGGAGTCGCCCTGGATTTGTGGCTCATTCCTGGTCTGGTGGAATGACCCTGGGCTGGCTGCTGGGGCAGAATCTGCTCTGCAGAGGCTTGGAGGGGCTGATCCAGACCTGCTCCTGAGGGCGTGAGGCAAATCCATCCCTTCAGGATTCAATTTGCCCGGAGGCAGCCATTCCTGCAGCAGCCTGAGAGATCCCTGAGCCAGGCTGCAGCTCCTGGGAACGCTGAAACCCGCAGCGACTGCTGAGGGGCTCCCAGGAGATCTGGGAGCTGCAGGAGGACGGGCTGGACAGTGATGGCTATTCTGGGGAAGCCCCAGGCCAGTTTTCCACCCCCCTGACCAGGGTGGACGATGGATATTTTGGGGGAAGATTTGGGACCCTCTAGTCCTGTTTTCACCCCGCTGCCCAGGGTGCAGCCCCAGCAGCAGTTTGGGATTTCTGGAGGTGGCAGTGGGAGCTGCTCAGGCTGCACCCACCCTGCTGGCACAGCAGCTCCTGAGCTCCTGAGCAGGTCCCACTGTTCCCAGCTCCTTCTAGCCAAGCTCTCCTTCCTGACTGGAGAGGGATCCCCGCTGCAGACACAGAGGTGCTGCTCTATGCAGTTCAGGCTCTTCCCCGATGCTCCAGCCTCTCAAAGCCTGGCTGGCTGTGGAAGAAATGAAAAGGAGCACGACTTTGAATTTCAGAGCCC
This sequence comes from Dasyornis broadbenti, assembly GCA_013397935.1. Classification (NCBI taxonomy): domain Eukaryota; kingdom Metazoa; phylum Chordata; class Aves; order Passeriformes; family Dasyornithidae; genus Dasyornis; species Dasyornis broadbenti. The sequence goes on along the minus strand of VZRN01001640.1, from coordinate 397,697 downwards.
AGAAGTTGCAGCATTTCCCTCTCTGGCAGCCTCCTGCCTGCAGATTCAAAGCTCTCCTGAGGCTCATGAATTGATTCCCTGTTCTGGGAGGCAGGGAAGGTTTACAGGCTCATCTCCACCCCACTGTGGCCCAGAGCTGGCAGGATACGTGCCCAGGGTGGCATCAAGAGCCAGAGGCAGAGCTGACAACTCGGTAACTCTCTGTTCTTCTTCCTCCCACTCCATCCTTTAAACGTCCCAGTTTCCTCAGGAGTTAGGCTGAGGTGAGGAAAAAAACACACCTGGGATCTTCCCAACGATCTTGCTGTCTTTGGGGGAGGGTTTCAGGCTCTGGGAACCTCATTGCCCTGCAGTGCAGCCTGGCTGTCACCCTCGGCCGGCCCTGCTGCCCCGCAGGGTCACAGGGAGCGCATCATACCTGACCCGCAGCGTTCATCTCATCCCTGTCGCCCTGATACCAGGGCATGTCCAATTAGAGACAGCAGCCACATCTGACCTTCTTTGGTTTGAAAAGCCTCATTACGGTGGATTTTTGCTGTTTCAGATTCCCTCTCCCTCCTGGGCTGAGCGTGTCCGTGCTGTGGAGGCTGGAAGGGTCAGTGTGGGGTGTGCTCTGGGGCTCAGAGGGGACAGGGCAGAGCTGAAAGGGGGGGTTCTGCCCCTCTGCCCCACTCAGGTGAGACCCCACCTGCAGAGCTGCCCCAGCCCTGCAGCCCTCAGCACAGCAAGGACCTGGAGCTGTTAAAGCAGGTCCAGAGGAGGCCCTGGAGCTGCTCCAGGACTGGAGCCCCCCTGCTCTGGAGCCAGGCTGGGAGAGCTGGGGGTGCTCACCTGGAGAGGAGAAGGATCCAGGGAGAGCCCAGAGCCCCTGGCAGGGCCTGAAGGGGCTCCAGGAGAGCTGGAGAGGGACTGGGGCCAAGGCATGGAGGGACAGGAGCCAGGGAATGGCTTCCCAGTGTCAGAGGGCAGGGATGGATGGGATCTTGGGAAGGAATTGTTCCCTGGGAGGGTGGGGAGGGGCTGGCATGGAATTCCCAGAGCAGCTGGGGCTGCCCCTGGATCCCTGGCAGTGCCCAAGGCCAGGCTGGACAGGGCTTGGAGCAGCCTGGGACAGTGGGAGGTGTCCCTGCCATGGCAGGGGTGGAACAGGCTGAGTTTTAAAGTCCTTCTAACCCAGCCCATTCAATGATTCTCCGAAGAGCCCATAGCCAGGGAAGCAGCTCTGCTGAGTGCTGAACACAGCGGCTCTTGCTCAGTGAGGAGCCTCAGCAAAGGCAGGAAGCCGGGCAGAAGAGTTGATTGCAGTTTGCTCCAGAATCCTGCTGTGGTTCCTGGGAGGAGCAGCCTGGGTCAATGCTGGGGTGGCCTCCCCTTGCAGGCCCATGAGAGCAGCACGGTGGACAAAGGGCAGGGGAGCACCCCTGGAGCAGAATGGGCTCAGGGTTTGCAGACTCAGAGGAGCCATAGGCAGAGCCCAGGGGTGTCCCCATCACCACCCGGCTGTGCTGGCAGCCCCTGGGGACACGAAGAGCCAGGGCAGGCTCAGGCTGGAGATCAGGGAAAGGTTCTTCCCCCAGAGGCTGCTGGGCACTGCCCAGGCTCCCCAGGGAATGGGCACGGCCCCGAGGCTGCCAGAGCTGCAGGAGCGTTTGGACAGCGCTGCCAGGGATGCCCAGGCTGGGATTGCTGGGGGGTCTGGGCAGGGCCAGGGGTTGGATCCATGATCCTGGGGCTCCCTTCCAGCTCGGGACATTCCACGATTCCCTGATCCCTGATCCCTTGCTGCAGGCACCCCTCACTGTGAGGTGCTCCTGCCCTTGCTGTCAGTGCACAGAGCTGTCCCTGCTCCCTCGCAGATGGAGCCCATTGTCACGGCTGTGATTTAGAGCAGCTCGGAGGCGCAGGCTGAGGGCTGCAGCGAGCGGATGAACACGCGATGCCTCCAGGCATTCCCGGGAACAGATGCAGACACGTGGGCTCAGACCCCCATTTTTCCAGCCAGCAAGTGGAGAGAGAACAGCTCATGGGCTCTGGTTCAAACAGGATCTGAAACATCCTCCTAGCGGAGTTTTCCAGAAATAAATGAAATGTCTGAGGACTGGAAGCAAGGGAAGAATTAACACATGGAGAGCTGCAGCCGGGACTCTGCGGTGCCCAGAGGAAGAGGCTCTGCGGTGTCTCTGCCCGTCACCTCCTCTTCCCCGAGCTCTTCTGGGTCAGGGCAGTGAAGTCTCACCCCCTTTGACACCATTTTGCAGTGAGGGAAGGGGAATTGCTTTCTCCAGGCACCTTCATGAGGGAATTCCCAGCAAAGGCTGGGATTCTCACAGCTCCGAGAAGGAGCTGCTTAAAGCAGTGCTTTGTTCCTGACCTAAACCAGATTTTTGTCTCTCTCTGCTCCAGTCTGGAACTGTTCAGCTGTTCAGTTCCTGGGTCTGTTTCCTGTCTATACCATTGCCAGGGTGTTGTTTGGACCTCCAGAAAGAGGAGAAACCCATCAGGAGGGTGATCTGGCTCAGGGGAGAGTTTGGAACAGGGGCAGGAGCAGAACCAGTCAAAAACACGTTTCGAAGGTTTGGGGCTGGGTCCAGCTGGGGCACTGGACATTCAGCCCATTTCAGTAATTTGTTTGTGAAATCTCATTTCTGGGTGTCTGACACCGAGGCTTTGTCAGCTGCAGACCCCAGGCAAAGTCTTCTCGTTCCCAGGCCGTGTTGTGGAGAGCCCACGGAGAGCAGCTTTCCTGCAGCCAAAGGAGTCCCCAGGATCTCCTTCTGCTCATGGATGGAGTCCCTGGGCACATCCCAGCGGAGCTGGACCTCCCTCAGTGCCCCAGTGTCCTGTCCCCTCAGCCAGGACAGCTGCCCTCGGTGTCCCTGAGCTGTCACCTGCTGGCACAGCCCTGGAGCCTCACATCCCCACATCTGCCCCTGCCCCACAGTGAGAAACACCCCAGAGCGTGGCCAGGACAGCCCTCCCTGCTGGGAAATCTCATGCCCTGGGTGTCTCCTGGCATGGGGGAGGTGGTGAAGGTGCCTTCTCCAAGAGTGAACCAGTGCCAAAGAGGAAGCAGACACCAAAACTCCCGCTTTCAGCTTTTTTTGCGGGAGAGATACAAACTGCCTTTGAGCTGTGGGTCACACAAACACCCAGGGACTGATCAAAAGCGGCTTCTGCCACCAGCCCCGTCCCCAGCCTTTCTGCTCCAGCCGGGAGCACTCACTCCACCATAATTCCTCTGTGTTTTCCTGCAGCCTCGATTTTTTCCCTGAATGCCAAAACGGCCTTGCAGGGTTGGGGGAGCCTTGCTCCCTCATGCAGGAGTCTGGAGACCCCCGAGAGGTGGGACAGCCTGGCCAGGTCACTTATCCCCGCCTCAGCCAGCTCAGCCTTTCCCTCCTAGAAATCACCCAGGATTAGCAGGGATTTTGGGGGGATTTTGGGATCTTCGTTCATCAAATCTTCCCTCTTGTCACGAGCTGAGTCTGAGGGGTGGGAGAGGGGAGTGGAGGAGGACTCTGGGTGTGTAGGAGCAAACAGTGGTCAAGAAGTTGCAGAAGGTTAACTCACAGCACCTGCAGGGGCTTGGGAAGGGCGTTTTTCTTCCTGAAAGTTCAAAACCGGATTGGAACAGAGCCCTGCCAGCCCAGCTCCACCCTGGAGGGTGTCCGGTGCTGCTGAGGGGAGGCCTGAGTGGCCACTGGAGCAAGGACGAGCAGTCACACCCCTGAGGGTAGGGATGGAGGGCTCCCAGATTTGCACCAAGCCCTGCCTGGGGACTCAGGGGCTGAGAGCAGCTGTCCCTCGAGCTCCCTGTGTCCCCACAGAGCTGACCCTGCCAGGACCTTGGCTCCAGCTTGGGCTGAGCTCCAGGATGGGGCAGGGGAATTGGTTCTCGGCTGTTCTCCATCCTCGGACCCGACCCACTCGAGCTCAGCCAAACTCAGAGCTCATCCTCCTCACATCCCAGGAGCCCCTCAGCTGGGAATTCCCCCCAGGAGCTTCCCCTGCTTTCCCCACGTGTTGAATTCCTGCTGGAGCAGAATCCCTGCACAGCTCCCGGGAGGCTCCAGGCTGTCCAGGGCACGGTGAGGACACCCGGTGACCTTTGGGGACGAGAAGGATTTGGGCTGTTCGGAAGCAGCCGATTGATTGCGCTGTTCTTCTACCTGGGATCAAGGAGAGCAGGAGGGGACGCGTGTGTCCCTGGGCCCGCAGTTCCTGCCTTTTGTCGCCGGTCCCTGGATCCATCGCCATCCTCCGGAGCCGGCAGCGGGAGCGGCTTCGTGCTTCCCTCTAGCGGTGCCAGCCCCGGAACCGCCGTGATTCCAACGCTCAGATCCCACTGCGTTCTGTGATCCCACTGCACCCTGATCCCACTGCACCGTGATCCCACTGCACCGTGATCCCACTGCACCCTGATCCCACTGCACACCCTGATCCCACTGCACACCCCGATCCCACTGCACACCCTGATCCCACTGCACACCCTGATCCCACTGCACACCCCGATCCCACTGCACACCCCGATCCCACTGCACACCCTGATAGAGCTGCAACATCACCAGGGCTTGCACCGTGATCCCACTGCACCGTGATCCCA
>VZRN01001640.1:352647-393040 GCA_013397935.1 Dasyornis broadbenti | reverse complement strand
GATCCCACTGCACACCCTGATCCCACTGCACCCTGACCCCACTGCACACCCTGATCCCACTGCACCCTGACCCCACTGCACACCCTGATCCCACTGTCCTCTGCGCTCCCACCCTGACTCTCCAAGTCCCCACTGCCCTGGCCAGAGCAGCCACATCACCAGGGCTTCTCTGGGCCAGGCTGGCCTCAAGGCTGTGTCACAAACTGGATCCCAGGAACAGCATGTCCCAGCTGGGAACAGAGGAGCTGGGACACCCTGTGATGTGTGAGGGGCTCTCTCCTCCCTGTGATGTGTGAGGGGCTCTCTCCTCCCCTGGCAGGGCATTCCCGCCCCTTGGGGATATTTGAAGGTCCTTATCCATTGGCATTGCCACAGACCTTGGTCAGAATCAAGTCCGCAGGGCTGCTGGTTAAAATTTATTCCTCCTTGCTCCCCTGAAAGATTTTGCAGTCTTTTCCAAAAAGCTGGCTCAGCTTTATTTTGTGTGCTGGGTCCCCAAATGCTGTCCCAGGAAGGTTCCTCTCTCTTTTCCTGCTTCAGGAATTGGCTGAGCCAATTCTCTCAAGCCAAAGCCTTGACTGAGCAAATCCAGCTTTTTTTTGGAAGTGTGACTGTTCTGTGCTGCCCGGGATGGGGAGCTCAGGACTCTGCTGGCACAGCAGGGGCTGGTTTGAAGGAACTGCTGATCCTCCAGGGAGCTGTTTGGGCTCTCACCTCCATTTGGCTGCTGAACTTGAGCCCAGGTGTGCCCAGGTAGCCAAGAAGGCCAATGGCACCTGGGCTGTACCAGCCATGGGGTGGCAGCAGGACCAGGGCAGGCATTGTCCCCCTGTGCTGGCACTGCTGGGGCACCTCCAGTCCTGGGGTGAGTTTTGAGCAGGAGAGACCTTGAGGGGCTGGAGCGTGTCCAGGGAAGGGAATGGAGCTGGGAAGGGTCTGGAGCCCCAGCAGCAGCTGAGGGAGCTGGGAAAGGGAGAAAAGGGAGGAAAGGGAGCAAAGGGGGCTCAGGGGGAACCTTGTGGCTCTGCACAGATCCTGACAGGAGGGGGCAGCCGGGGGAGTCGGGCTCTGCTCGCAGGGAACAGGGACAGGAGGAGAGGGAACGGCCTCAGGCTGGACCAGGGGAGGCTCAGGGTGGATTTTAGGAATTTCTTCACTGAAAGGGTGGTCAGGCATTGAAACTGCCCCATCCCTGGAGGTGTCCAAGGAACGGCTGGAAATGGCACTTCAGGCCTGTTGTGGTCAAAGGTTGGCCTCAATCTTCCTGGAGGTCTTTTCCAACCTTAATGATCCCGTGATTCCAGGATGCACGGAAGGTACCTGGAATGGGGAGGGATGAATCCAGTCTCAGGAGTGAAAACTGCATGGGGCAGGTGCCAATGAAGTTCTGACCTCCCCTTCCCACTGGCCAGTGAGGCTCTAACCTGGTTGTCTCAGTAAAATGAAGCAATCCAAGCAGAAATGGGAACACTCCCAGTTTCTGGCAGATGGACTGAGTTGTTCTTTAGCCCCACAGGTGCTGTTCAGCCCAGCCCAGCTCCAGGGCCAGGCTGGAGCAGCCGGTGGCTCTCCCAGAGCTCAGGAGCAGAGATGAGGTCACGGAGAAGGGGCCTCACGTCCCAGCTCCTGCTGCGTTACAAGGTAATTGTGGCATGGAAGTTGTCTTACATCCCTCCGAGGAGCCGGGGCCTGCTCGATTCCATTCGTGTCTCCAGCACCACCGGGACCTAAAGCAAGTGAGAAAATGTGGCTGCAGGCCTGGGAAGGTGTCAGCGAGGCCAGTCACGGCCGATAATTAGCGCTGAGAGCTCTGAGCTCATTGCCTCTCTCCATCTCAGCACCGTCCTTGTTTTGCTCTGTGACTTTTTGGCAGAGGCCCAGCCGGCACAGGAGCTGTGGAGCTGACCTTACAGCGAGGCAATGAAGCTCCACAGAGCATCACCACCCATCCCAAACCCCTGGAAGGCAGACACAGACTCTTGTCAGGCTCTTAACCCAGAGCCGTGAGTGAGAGGGCAGAGCCCTGGGCAGGGTTTGCAGCAGCCCTCGGTGTTGGCTCTTTAGGGACTGGATGGATTTTTAAGATTTATGGAAGGTTTTGCTGCCTGGTCTCCGCTTATGAACCTGCAAGGTGACCGAGTTCATTGCGCCATCTCCAGCCTCGACTTCCTGTTTCTGTGCAATCTGTAGCTGTGCCCCTACATTTATGTTCGATATTAAAATCGGCACAGTCGATGTGCGATGGGCACCATTAATTTCCCCACCATGAGAAGCACCTGTGTTCAAAAGCCTGATGGGTTTTACTTCAGAATAAAAGAGTAAAAGGAGGGAGAAATAACAACCAAAGCCCTAAAAAACCCAGCGGCAGTGTTTGCACAGGACAGTGGGGCACGTGCAAGTCTCAGCTGCACCTGGGGCAGCTGCTGGAATGGAATCACAGAGCCATGGAATCATGGAGCAGTTTGGGTTTGAAGGGACTTCAGAGGTCGTCTGTCCTCTGGTGCCGACACCTGCAGGAACATCCCCTTTGGTCTCAGGACATCCTGAGCTGGAAGGGACCCCCAGGATCATGGATCCAACCCCTGGCCCTGCCCAGACCCCGCAACAATCCCAGCCTGGGCATCCCTGGCAGCACTGTCCTGGAGCTCCTGCAGCTCTGGCAGCCTCGGGGCCGTGCCCATTCCCTGGGGAGCCTGGGCAGTGCCCAGCAGCCTCTGGGGGAAGAACCTTTCCCTGATCTCCAGCCTAAACCTTCTTGTCCCAGCCTGGCAGACACTGCTGATCCCACAGGTGGACTGTCCCCTCTGCTGTGGCTGTGGCCATGGAATCTGCGCCCCAGATTGCCCAACCCACCAGCCCTGGGGCTCCTCTGCTTGGCTCCCTCTTTGCTGTCCTTCTTCCATGTCCCACCATCCACTCCCCATGATGTTCTCTACTCTGCCTTCAAATTTGCACCCTCTTGGCCTTCAAATTCCTCTCCTGGCTCTCAGTGGATTCAGGTGTGTCCTCTCCTTCTTGCCTTTGCCATCTCACCCCAGTGGTGGCCTCCTTTTTCCAGTTCACCACAGAGGAGCCAAACAGAGCCCTCTCCTGGCTCAGTGTTTGAAGAACGAGGAGCCAGAAAACTTCAGTTTGAATTTTTCCTGTGTGATCCCAGCACACAAACCCCACCCTGCCTGTTGGGAGAGGTCCCTCTGGCCAGTGGCTGCCTCGAAAAGCGGATTTAATGTCACCTGAAAGCCACTTAGACCTGGTCCTTGTCTAGGTGGTGCCCAACTGTAGCAACACACAATCGGCTGCTGATTTACCCTGGAAGGACACAAGGACACCCTCCCCTGCCATGGGCCACCACACCATGGTGGGGGCTGTGGTGGCACAGTGAGGCCAGAGCGGGAAATTTGGTTTCTATCAAACTGGGTTCGTCTCAGATTTGGTTTGTCTCAAATTTGGTTTCAAATTAGGTTTCTCTCAAATTTGGTTTCTCTCAAATTGGGTTTCTCTCTTCGCGTCATGCAAAGAAGAGGAGCCGGGGTTGCTCTGGCAGCAGGCTCCCCCCAAAGGCTGTTTCAAACTGGAGCAAGCAGAGCCCAGGTCACCTCTGGGGACAGCTCAGTCACACCTGGCTCGGCCAGAGGGTTCCAGGTGTGCCTGGAGGAGGGCAGGGGTGGACTTGGCTTTGCAGCAAGGCAAGGTTGGCAACTTTTTGCCCAGTTTATGGTTCCAGTATGGGGACTGTGACATCCCACGTGGGCCGCTGACCCTCCACTGGTGCTGGTGACAGCCAGGAGTGTCCGTCCTGCCCTGGGAACACGGAACAGCCCCAAAGCCGGGTGTTCAACCCCCACCACCATAACTGACAGCCAGGAGGTGACAACCAGCCTGGGACATCCTCTGCCACAAGTCCCCTGCACCCACACGGCTCCCGAGGTGGCAGAGGCAGTGCTGTGACCTCCTGGTGGCCATGTTCAAGAGGGATCCATGCTCCCTGTGCTCAGGGCAGCCTGGACATCCGGTTATGCCACAGTGTTGCCTTTTTCAGCCTGGAAATGAAACTCGAGATCATTTTGGTGTAGGAGGTAACAGAAAAGTGGATCTTTATTGGAGCTCCAGGGGCAGTTCTGGAAGAATGTCCACAAAAGCCCAGCCCCACACGGGTGAATACAGTTGGATAGGATTTAGGAAATGAGCAGAATTGATCAAAAGCACCAATTCAGGACAAGTGGGGATGCAATTCCCCCCAGGTCAAGCCCCTTCTCTGGAGCCCCCACCCTTGGCACCAGCTGTGCTCGTTGATGGAAATGTGCCTTGAAGGTTTTGTTCTCAGCCTTGGTTCCCAGGAAGCACCAAGAGAGGAGAGGGGCCTTGTGCCCCCCAGGGCTTGGAGCTCTGGAATGGCTTTGGTCTTTCCAGCTGGGGAAAAGGGCAGGGAAAAGTTCTGGGAAGGTTACAAATAGAGAAAAAGAAAAAAAGGCAAAAATCTATCAGCACAAACAGAGCTCTCCAGAGTGCATGGCTCAGCACGGGCTGGTGTCACACCCGGAGCCACCTGAGCTGTGCCCAACGAGCCACAGAGCCCGGGCCCAGCTGGCCGAGGGCAGAGCGGGGTCAGGGCCCTGCTGGAGCCGCTGTGGGAGCAGCTCTCAACGCCATCACCTGGCAGGGGCCAGGGAAATTTGCATCTGCGGGCCTGCAGCCCCGCGGGCTGTGCTGTAGAGAACTGTGAGCGCTCGGGAATGTGGGAGCAGCCGAATTCCTGCCTGCGGACAGGGCACTGCCCAGCCTGGAGCAGCTCTCGCTGAGCAGAGCAGTGAGTGCCACTGGCAGAGCTCAGGGTGGCCCTCAGGGAGTCCTTTGGCTCCTGTGCCAAGGAAAACAGGCACGGGGTCACTGCCAGAGGGACTCTGGTGGCTCCAGAGGCAGCCTGGCCCTCCGCGTGCGTCCCCTGGACGTGTACCTTCCTCGCAATGAGAAACCCAGGGGCTGCTTCCCCCTCTCACTGTGGAATGGAGTTGATGGGGTCATTTTTCCTCATTTCTGAGCAGTGTCTGTGGTGTGGAGAGCCCCAGAGCTGGGGTACACAGGAATGGACATGAGCAAGGATTGATGCTGGGCCCCACTTGCTCCGGGAGGGCTCCTGGCAGTGGTTTTTGGCCAGGAAGGACAGACAGAACCCTCTCCCTGCAGATCTCTCAGGTTTCCTACCTTCGCTGTTCTCCCCAACTCACAAAAAGCTCCAGAAGTTTCATTTGTGACCTCACAATGAAACATCCCCTACCCCAGACCGGGAGATGGGATTTCCACCCCCAGCAGTGTCAGGCTCAAATAACTCCGTTCTTCAATGGTCCAGCTCCTTCCTCAAACTTTGATCCTTTAGAAACCAACCAGAGCCCCACACGTTGTTGTCTTTGGCCAGCATAAAGGCATTTTGGGAGCCTCGGCTTTACTTCTGTATCTGAGAGAGGAAAGAGTCAAGGTGCTGCTACTGGTTATAAACACAGAGCCAAACCCAATGCAGGTTTGGGACAACCCACACTCAGAATTTCCTCCAGGGACTCACTCTCTTGTTGAATCCAACAATTTGCTTTTTAACTTTAGAAATTCTTCAGGAAAACCACCCTGTANNNCAAGAAAACCCCCCTTTTTTTTTTCTTTTTTTTTTTTTTTTTTAAATTTTAGTTTATGGATCAATTCACTGCACTTTCCCCGGCAAAAAAAAAATAGCTGCTGCTCACGTGTGAGCTGTGTGTGCCATTGTCCTATCACAAAGCCATTGTCATGTTGTTATTGTGAAATTGTCATTCCATAAAACGACTGAAACCACAAAGGTTTTGTGGGAAACGCCTAATCCTGGATCCTTAGGATTATTAATTGAAAAGGACTCGCAGCAGCATTTGATGTTATTTTTATGTATTCAGCCACCCAGCCCTTTCTTCCCTAAGCTCCCAGTTAACATTTCACAGCCTTACCATGGCCGAGGACAGCGGGGGCTGCACGGATGCTCCTTTTGTGCCATTCCTCTCTGTTTGCTTCACGTTTAGGCATAAAAAAATCAGCATTCTTGGCTCTTCCTGCTGGAGCAGGGGGGTCACACCCCTGGTTCCACTGGCTCTGAGCTCTCCCTTTCTTCCAGGCAGCTGTGAAGCACTCGGAGATCACCCCGAGGACAGCGACAAAAATGATCAGAGGCCTGGGCTGACACTCTCCAAAGGAAGATAGAGAGAGGCGGCGTGTTCAGCTTGGGCACAGCATCGATCTGAGGGGATGCAAAGCACTGCTACAGCAAGGACAAGGATGTGCTCTGCCTGCCTGGGGGGGTTCAGGCAGCAGGAAAGGAATTCAGGCCGCACAGGGGAGATTCGTGGCAGCACCTGGAAAGTGCTTCTGGCAGGATGGATAAGTGGAGTTTCCATCGCTGGGAGTCCTAGAAATGAAGGAAATGTCTCCCAGGGTTATCAGAGGCATCCCTGCTGCACTGGTGCTTTTATCAGAGCTGCCGTCCCATGGAGCGCCCCGGGAGCAGGAGCATCCTCCAGCCAGGGAGGGAAGGGCATGGGGTCCTTCCTTTGCTCCCCGAGCAACCCAAACGCAACAAAATGGAAAAAAAAAAAAGTGGAAGAATGGAGAAGGGCAGAAACACCAAGAAGAAAATCCACGGGAACCCCCCCGGCCTTCAGCCTGGAGAAAATGAGAGTGCAAGGAGCACCATCCAGGCTGGGCCCTGTGGTGTTCGCACGGGCAGAGCCCTCCTTGCTGTGCTGTCCCCTCACTGGGCAGGGGTCACACACAAGGAGTGGCCTCAGCTCCACCATGTGCTGCCCCAGGTGCCCTTCCAGGACCACTAGGCCAAGCCAGACCGAGCGGGTGATGTTTCATTCCATATAACAAACGATAGAAGTTAATCGCCCGCAGCCCCCCACCGTCACTAAAACGTTCAGCTCTTTGCCAGGAACGTGCAGGGAAATGCTCCTGGCTCGCTGCAGCCTGGAGAATTCCAAAGGGGCGGATTGCTGCCTCTTTCCCGAGCTCTGAGCAGGTTGCCTGCCCCGCAGGACGGGAGGGAGCCGCAGAAGCGCCGTCTGCCCGGGTTTGTGGCAAGGCCAGCTTGCCCTCTAGTGGCCCTGATCCCCAATGTTCCTCCGGCTGCACAGGGGCCTGGCCTTGGCCGTGATGCCCCAGAGCTGCCCAGGACACGCAGCTGGGGCTGATGGTGACAGGCGGCAAATCTGCTTAACCCCTTCCTTCACAAAGGTGTTTGAGCCCCTAAACTTGGCGCGATTCACTGGGTTTTTTAGGTATAAAAAAAATCAGCATTCTTGGCCCTTCCTGCTGGAGCAGGGGGGGTCACACCTCTGGTTCCACTGGCTCTGAGCTCTCCCTTTCTTCCAGGCAGCTGTGAAGCACTCGGAGATCACCCCAAGGACAGCGACAAAAATGATCAGAGGCCTGGGCTGACACTCTCAGAAGGAAGATAGAGAGAGGCGGCGTGTTTGGTACCGGGCTGAGCTGCTGCTTCCTCCTCCTCCTCCTCCTCCTCCTCCCATCTCACACGGTGGCTCTGAGGAACTTCGATGGCCCAAGAGGGCTTTTTGGGGCTGGAGCACTGAGGGGACCCTGTGCAGCAGCAGAGAAAGGGAATTCTTTTACAGCCCAGGCAACCTTTGCTCTCCCTCCCAGCATTTACGGAAGTTTGGCTCAGGTTTGCCGTGCCCACTCTGGAGCCTGTTCCCACCTTGGTGATGTAATTCTGTGTAATCCGAACGCAGCTGAGCCCAGACTGAAGGACAAATATCCACCAGTGAGATTACACTGAATTCTGCTGAATCCACGGGATTTTGAATCCAAATGGAGGATGAAAAGGCAGAGCTTTGACAGCAGGAGGAGAGGACACAGCTCCCTGAAGGCTGCACATCCACGGGCTGGGTGAGCACCATCCCGCAGAGCCGGGGCCAGGAAGGCTCCTCGTTTGCAGAGGGATTTTCCCAGCCCCTCTCCCAACCCGCTGAGTGGTTCCAAGCACTCCAAGCCCCAAACCCCTCTGCCTTCCCCCCACAGATCCCTGGAGCAGCCCCTCCGCAGGTGCCCGCCCTCCCCACAACACCTGCAGAGCACCCCTGGCAGCACCACCGCCATCCCCTGCGAGGCAAGGGTTAAATGCTGCAATTCTCCTTTCCCTGCCAGCGGATTTTGCTCTGCTCCTGCAGCCCTGTTTATCAGCGATTGCAGGCTCTAAAATCCGCACTTTACGAGTGCAGCATAACCTGCCAGTTCTAATTGGTTGAATTACACCAGCCCTGATGCAACTCTTGATGAGTCGCCGCCTCAGCCGGGGAGCTGATAGCAGACAAGTTTATGGCTCTCCTGGAAAACACAATTATAAATTGCATCCCCACCACAAGCCCTGGGAAAGGTTAACCCTTTCACTGCAGGGATTCACTGGCTGCCCTTTCCCAGCAGGAAGGGAAAAGAGGGGAGAGGAATCGCTGCTGGGGAGATCTGATAGGAAATAATGAATAGGAAAAGAGGGATGCGCTGGCCTAGTTCCTGTTTACACCAGGGCTTTGCAAAAAAATGGGATCAAGTTTTGTCAGGGAGCTGCAGGTCAAGGAAAAGCACCAGGAGATCCACAGGATTTGGCCGTTGTGTGCTCCACAGCCCTGCACAGGTCAGGTTGAAGCCGCTCTGGTCCCAAATCCTTCACTGGGATATGTGACCTGCTCAGAGCTGCTCTCTGTATTATTCCTCTTTTCCTCATCAGCTCTGCACAGCTGGAATTGGGAAACAAATTCCAGCAGGACTGGACACCCTGGACAGGAACAGAGAGACTCAGGGGCGCAGATTCCCCCATGCATGGCGCAAGACAACGCAGGGTGTTGTGACAAGGACCTGATGTGATGGTTCCCCACAGCAGAGCAGCCCAGCACGGATAAATCACCTCTGTAGGAAAAAAATCACAACTGGGAAAGGTCCCAGAGCCTTTCACTCTGCCGGGGCTTGCCTTTGGGTGCAGCAGGAGCTGCTTCTGCAGCCCTTAATGCATCCTGATCTGCCCCTGAGCTGTGCCTGGCCTCTGCAAGGGGATAAATCCTGCTCCGAGGGCGAGTCCAGCCCAGCACTGATCCTGGCATCAAAAGGCTGCCAGGGCTTTGTGCTGCTCCTCTGCAGGGAACAGAGGGCGAACCCCCCAGAGGGGCAGCCGGTGCTGCCAGGCCCTGAGCCAGGGGCGATTCCAAACCGTGCGCAAAGACAGAAATACCTTCCAAAAGTAGAGAAGGAATAAATATATCTTGATTTCACTTTAGCCATTGGAAACCAGAAGTAGCTACCTGTTCTGGTCGCCTTCTGAGCTCCAGGAGCACATTTTTGATGCTGAAGGGTGCCCAGAGTAGCTGTGGCTGCCCCTGGATCCTTGGAAGTGTCCAAGGCCAGGGTGGACAGGGCTTGGATCACCCTGGGACAGTGGAACCCATGGCAGGGGGCTGGATTTAGATGAGCTTTAAGGTCCCTTTCAACCCCAACCATTCTGTGATTCTAGAAGACCACCAGAAAATCTGAACAAATGCACCAGGTCCAGTTAATTAAGTCAATGATGTGAAACCTTTAATAAAGCACTTCAGTAATAAATGTGGTTTGTGCTGGGGAATGTGCTGGGCCCATGTCAGCTGTAAACCTTTCCCATGACACCGTTCAGATATTCCATGGTTAAGTCTGGGATGGAGCTGCCCTTACACCTGGCAAATCCTGCATCCTTCTCCCACCAAGCCCCAAACTGGGCTCACTGAGCTCGTGCTGGCACTTGCAAAACCTCGATGGCTCCAAGCAGCTTGAGAGAAAGCTCTGGAAAGCCTTTACTGGTCCTGCCCCGGGTGTTCTCAGGCTCCTCCGACAGGTTACACTTCCCTGAGCTCCCTCAGGGCCCCGCTTCTGCTCGCGGCCTTGCCGGGCTTCAAGGGGTCGCTTGTTTGATTCTCTGCAGCTCACCGGCAGGAGCTGTTCTCTGGAGTGCAGAAGGCGAAGAAAGCAGGCGCAAAACTGCAGCAGAAAGCTCTTTCGGAGGCAGAGATGGCCCAGAAATGCTCTCTCTGCTTCAACAAGCAACTCGCAGCACTTGCACTCTGTTGAGAACCGCGCTGAGAAAGATTTCGCCAGAGAGAGAAAGAAGAACGTTGCCACAGCTTCAGGCACGCAGATGTCAAGCAGTTAGAGCTGCCTCAGAAGGAAACATCCGAACAGCTCTGAGCCGGAGTCCAGCACAGGCAGAGCAGGGAGGGCCAGGACTGACCAGGGGCCATGGAGCCTCCCCTGGTGCAGGACTGGGTGAGCAGGGAGGATTTCTGTGCATGCTGGGTCACTGGCCAGAGCGACCAAACTGCTGCTGCTGCCTAAATCCCCAGGAGAAGAAATGGCCAGGGATGGCCAGACCCAAAACTTCACTTCCCAGCAGTGACAGACTCCTCCAGCCGTGGCCACAGCTCCCTCTTTCTTCCTGACCTGCAGGAGGTGCAGAGGATCTGTGGTGAAGTCCTGGCTCTGTCTGGTGCCCACCAAGGCAGAGCCAATGGCTCAGTCAAGCCTCTCACTCACCCCAGGGTTTTCACCTTGGAGCTTTTATCAGGAAAGATTATCTTTAATTTTCATTTTCGTATTTAATAGCCATTTTTAATTTTTATCCCATGGAGAAAAAAAAAAAAAAACTTCAGGAATTTCCTGAGCTTCTCTAATCCAGAGCGTGGTGCTGCTGGGCTGGGCTGGGCTGGGCCCCAGAGATCTCGAGGTGACCCCTCTGGGCCATGAGTCTTGTGGCCGTTTCCTTGCACCTTCTCCACTCAGCTCCTGCTGACTCAGGGCACAGAACCAGCTGGGAGCAAATCAAACCCTCCCCTCTTTCCAAACCCTCTGGAATCCGGGCCCAGGAATATTTACAGCCTCTCTGTCTGTCCCCGACCTTCAGCTTTTATTTGCGTACGTAAATTTTGTTCTATTCTGGGGCTACAAGTTTCATATCAGGGCAGTTCAATCTTTATGAGGATAAAGTGTTTGCAGTGCTCTTAAGCAGCTTAACGTAAGCATGGGTGTGAAAGATTAACAGCTCTGTGAGCCGGAGCAGTTAAGTGACAACATAAAGAGAAAGCAAAGGAGAAAACATCATCAATCTTAAGCAGCACCGGGAATATCTGGGATGAGTTACTGAGGGGAATGGGCTGCCAAGCCCAGCAGGGCATTGATGGCCAGAGCAGGAAAGGCGGAGCAACTTGAAAGGGTCATCTACAGCTCCCAAGCTTGGAAGACAAAGGAAATGCTAATTATTCCCTGGTGTTGCTGTCCGTCACTTGGTGGTGTGTTCGAGGCAGAGCCTTTCACTTTTTTAGTCAAAAAACAAGTAAATCTGGGAAATACAATTCCTTCTAGTAACCCGTGAAACGCCCCAATATTTGTGATTCCAAAAAGACTGGTTAATAGAAACTCTTACAAAATCTGCAAGCTGTCAAAGCAGTAACAGCCCCAACACAGCAACCCAGAATTCCTGACCCAGCAACGATGCCTCCATAAAGGCTGTTTGTTGTGCATTGCAAGGGAACAAGGTTCTAGAACATGAGAGAAAGGGAGTGGAGGAAGGAGGAGGCAGACTCTGAGCACAGCTCAACCCGTGCTTCTTCAAGGCACTGTCAGCTCTTAGAGAACAAATTTGTCCCACAGCACCACAGGAACCGGCTCCCTGCATGGGACACTCCCCTTCTCGCTGCTGAGGCTGAGGAAAAGCTCCCAGATGGTTTTTGCGGCTCCAGCGGACACACGGACCATCTCATCGTGCTCTCCCCAAAGCACAAGGTGGCAGAAGAGCTTCCAGAAATGCTGGGAGACCAACCAAAGATCGTGGGGTTGTTTTTTATTCCAGAGTCAGTCCCTGCACCTGCACAATGCTCCAAAAACCCGTGCCGAGATGTCGATTTCAAGGACGAAGATTTCTGTGACTTCTGGCAAAGCGGCTGATGTCCGTGTCCTTGACTCCACTGGCAAGGGATAACTCTGCCGGTTTTCCAAGGCAGGTTTATTAAGGAATGGTTGTGAAATGTTCTGAGATCCTCTGATGAGGCATCCCTGGAAGTGGAAAAACGTGACGATGCCCATGGGAATTGGCTGTTTGGCTCTGGATTTTCCCTGCACACACACAGAGAACCGCACGACAGGAAGAGCGAGGGCATCAGGAGGGGCAGGGAACTGCACTGGACGTCAGCAAGCAAATGCTGGAGCTGTTCCTGCCCAAATCACACACCGTGGCTTTGTCAGGATAAGGAGAAGGCTCCTTGAGGTTGCACTGGAGAGCTCCTGGACCAGTCCCTGGGATGAGATTCCCCATGAGGATATCCCCCGTTTCTTGGACCATGGGTCACAAAACGGAGCAATGCACTTGCTGAACGACTGCCATTCCCATTTTCTCAGGGAATTTTTTTGCCCTTGTCAGAACCTGGTAGGAGGCCTGACCCTCCTGGACCTTGTGCTGGTGCCTGGGTTTTTTTCTCCGAGCATCTGATCCTCTTCAAATGTGTTGTGCATGAGTCATTCCTGCTTTTCTGGGATCATCCATCCAGGTTATCTCCAGGTTAGTGACAGGAAAGTTGGGCCTCAGTGATAACATCCTGTGAAACACCATGATTAGAGCCGGGGAATGTTTGGGAATGGAGAATATTTCTCTTGGAAAATGCCTGCACATCAAAGCGGGACTTTCTCTCCAGGGATTTGCTTTTGGCAAATTTCAGCATCGGATAAAAAGATGGAACCAAAATATTTGGGTGAGGTCAGAGGGCTCCACTCCGGAGCTGCTGGAATTTCCTTTTATGAGGAAGCCCAGAATTGCAGCAGCACCCAAACATCCAGATCACATCAACATGGAGTATTTCATTTATCCTGATAGGGGACCTTTTCCTGTGTTTTTGTTCTCTTTTCAGGTCAGACCCAAAGAGATCCGTGCCAGTGGAAGGGGAAATCTGACTTCAAAGCAAATCCTGATCAGGTCCATGAAGAATTGCCCAGGCTCACAGATAATGGGGGTCCCCAGCGATGACAGGGAGGTCAGCAGGGCAGAGCAGTGGAGCTGGAGGTTAACGAGCTCCAGAAATGGATTCCAGTGCCCGCTGTGCTCCCTGCACCGAGTCCAGGCTGTTTTCCAGGGAGAATAAAACCCCCGGTCTGTGCATCGAGGGAAGTCTGCACTGTGCAAACAATAAAGATAACAGGGGAAGATAACTTTGCAGGCTGCTGGTTTTACATCTTGGCTGGAATAGAAATAAGCCCGAACTGTTGCCTGAGAGACGGGAGAAACCTGAGGATGGGACTGGGAATGAATGTGCCGGGCAGTGAGCCCCAGTCATCTCCTGCCACACAGGCAGGAATCCATCCATCCATCCATCCATCCATCCATCCATCCATCCATCCATCCATCCATCCATCCATCCATCCATCCATCCATCCATCCATCCATCCATCCATCCATCCATCCATCCATCCATCCATCCATCCATCCCTCCATCCATCCATCCATCCATCCACCCGTCCACCTCGTGTGTTCATTTATTTCTCTCTCACCTCTCACCACGCTGCCGAAGCTTCGCCCATCTCAATTCCAGGCTACTCGATCCAGATGTGGGGCCATGTGATGACGGCCAGATTGGGGTAAATGCACTGCAGGGAAAAAGAGAAGGATCCATGGGGTATCCTTGGGCCAACAGGAGGTTTCATGTAAAGGCTTGCTCCCCTTCTCACCCCAAAAATGGCGTTTTTGAAATTTATGTTTTTTTTGGGAAAGTCATTGGTTTCAGTGCCACCTGCAGGGACAGGAGAAAGGCCACGCAGGTGGAGGCACCCAAAGCTCTCCTCAGTTAGCTCAGTTGGCCCGGTCATTTCTCTGCCTCATTTATTCCAGAGCTGAAAAAGAAAAGGCTTTGAAAGTTTTTGTACAGGACTGAATCCTCCTGTTCAGCTCCCCCAGCCCTGGGGATGACCCCGTTCTCTGCGCTGATGAATCCTGGATGGCCAATTCCACGAGAACCTAAAACTTCACGCATCTGAGCACTTGATTTTGCAATATTAATGACATTCATTCAGTCAGGTCTCCCTTCCCCTCCATGGACTCTGCTTCCTTCAGAGCCTCCCTCTCCCTGCTTATAAAAAACAGGGAGGAAACCACCCGTGTGTCAAAGCAAAGGCCAGGAGGTGACAATCCTGACCCCAATCCTGACCCCAGTCCTGACCCCAGTGCTGTGAACTTCTGTAGAAAGCCAAGGGCACAGTAAATATTTCAGAGCAGGGCAATCTGAGCACATCCAGCCCGGGGAACTCCAGCTCCCCTGGCAGGAAACTCCAGCAATCCGAGCTGAAATAAGATGTAATTTTTAACATTTCAAGGGTTACTACTGAGCTGTCTTCCCAGGCAGGGAGTTAGACATGGATTACGTGGAGGATCAGTGATTCTCCAGCTGTATTTCCACGTTAGGCAGAGTTGAACTGATCCACGTGTTCCCAGATTCATCGCAGCATTTACAGAGCGTTGGCCAGCTCCGTGCTCCAGCAAGGACATCAAGGAACACCAGGACACCTTCTGCTCTCCATGGGAGCCACATCCCGCAGCCAGAGTCCCCAAGGACAGAGCTGGCCACGTGGATAAACGTTGAAATCCTTCCAAATCAGGTCCGCGGGCAGCTTTTCCCAGGGAAAACCATCAAATCCTGGACTGGGAGGAAGCTGGCTAAGAACCATTTATTGAGCTACTGCTATTTATAAATCAAGATGCAACTTGTGCACAGCTGGGATTCGTTAGGTAAAGTCAAATTCCTGCTTTGAGCTGTCTGGGCCCTGCCATGATATTAATACTGACTTGAATAAAACCTCAAATCTTTCTGGGATATTTTCCCCGTGTTCTATTCCTCGCCTTTCTTTTCAGACTACTTAGAGTAGGGAAGAGGATCCCACCTTGGTGACATTGAATTTCAGGATTTTTCAACATGAAACTTTCTCTAGGATGGATTTTTTCTTGCAGGCAGTATTTGAATAGGTGTAAAAGTAAGAATAACTCTTATCCAATACAGTCAGCACAATGCCCTGCAAGGAAATCCACTCAGACGCTGACATCCACTCTAGGCCAGATTTTCGGCCGTTCTGCATTGTGGGAATTGAATTTTGAAGAAAAGAGAAATTCTCACTGAGTTATTTACATAGAATGTGGTTTTGCAAGGATTTCTTCTGGTAATTGGCTTCACGCAGGTCCCGGACACTGCCCACCAGCAGGAATACAGAAAAACTGTGCAGAAGCTTGCACAAATTCTGTGATGACGCCCAAAACGGTGAGATTTTTGTTCAAATGAGGTGTCTCTGTGCCTTGGAATGAGGTTAGGCTCTGATGGGTCCCTTGCACCTGCCCCAGGATTTTCCAGTCCTTGGCAAAACCTGTCTGTTACCATCAGCTGTGCTGCTGGTCCACCCCAGACCACGCAGATCCCCAGGGAGCACCCTCTGCTCTGCTCCCTCTCGGATATCCCTGTCCTGGCTGTCCCCAGGAGCGCTGGGACAAAGTCCTGGAGGGCTGGGAGGACAGGGATGGGAGGGCCCCCTCCCTGGGGCAGGGGACCAGCTCAGCCCAGGGTGTCCTCTGCCCTTCCTCCTCCTCAGCAGCTTGAAAGGGCCGTGGATAAAGAGCAGCGAGAGTTCCAGGAGCAAAGCGCTGAAGGAGTTTCCCCAACCATTCCCTTGGAGAACTTTCAAAAGAAGCTGCTGGGATACTTTTCCCCGCAGAATGGCCCAGGAATGATGTCCTTTGGCAGCAAGGTGCCTTTTGGGAAGGGTGCCTGGAGAGCTGGGGCAAGAACCAGCCTCCCCGAAGTGCCCTCCCCACCACAGACACTTCACTCCTTCCTCCACCCACCCACCCTCACCCGTGCTCGTGGGCACTCATTGAACAGAGACCAGCGCTCGCTCCTGGGATCAGGATTTTATCCAAGCTCACCTGGGAGCCCTGCTTTTCCTTTGGGACATCTTCCCTGCAAGGGGCTGGCAGCAGGAGCTGCTCAGCTGTGCAGCTGTGGGGCTGCACTGACGCTTCTGGCAGGGAGCAAGCCGTGATTTATGAGGCTGCTTGTTCCCAGAGCTGTGCAAATATCCAGACATTTCTCCTTGTCTCTGCTCCCGGTGTTGCAGACAGGATTTTCCTGGTTTCTGTACTCTGCCTGGAGCACAGGGACCCTGAGGAAGGGCAGGACTCGGCTGCCTGGGGCGTGCAGCTGTGCCCGGGGTGTCTGCGAGTTCCCTGCTCCCTGCTCCCAGCACTCCCAGGGTGGCCACGGCGATATGTTTGCCACCAGGATGCAATCCCGTTTTAGGATTTAATGGGACTTGTTCCCTCATGGGATTTGTCTCTGTCTGGTAAAGGCTGGGATCTTCTCCAGGAGCTCAACTCTCCTAAGCAAGATGGGCTTGGCTAAGGTTGTGCTTTCCAAGAAATGCATGGAAAACAGCTCTCACAGAGTTTAATTCTTACAGAGGAATAGCAGGGGAAGGTTTTGTTTCACTTGTCCTCCCACTGTTGGAAAACACAGCAGTATGAAAATGTTTTATACAATTTGAGCCAGGTTTGTCCAGCTTTGCCCTGGGGGAAGAGAACTGAAGCTCCTTCCCAGGGCATTGTTTCTCCAGGTGAGGCCTGGTGAGCTCAGCATCCCAAGAGCCTGGCAGCAGCACAGGAGATCCACAAGAGATCCCAGCTCTCCGTGGGCATCTGCAAACATCTGCCCCAGACACCAGCCCTGGCACCGTGGGAGACACCTGGGCCGGAAAGGACTGAGGAGAAAAGTGAAAAATGGAAATCTGATTAACATCAGAGGTGAGGAGATTGGGATCCAATGGGAAACTGAATCCTGGGGGCTGCTCAACTCTTGACCAATGAGCTTTGGAACAGAGCACCTCTATGGGTTTGGACTGGATAAAGTTTGGGGGGAAATCCTGTAAAAAAGGTGTTTTTCATGCAATGATTCTCTGTACACAGCTGGGCTGTGTGTGGATGAGATGATTTCTGTGGCACTTCCTGGCCAGAAAATAAAGTAATGCCTTGACTCTCTGACATTAAAAATGTTGTTGGAGGGTTTTTGTTTTTCCTGCAGTTTCGGTGACACCACCCCTGGCTGTCCTGTGGTGCTGCTGATGTGACAGGAGCAGCCACTGGTGCCAGCGTTGATCTGTGCTGCAGAGGGGCAGGTCCCTGCTGCTGGCAGCTGTGCCCCCGAGTCAGCAGCTCTTCCAGAGGGGAATTCTTCCATTCCAAGGGATCTGAGACTTTGCTTGGTGTTCGTTCACAGGATGCCTCTGCGGGAGGCAGAAACAGTGGGAGTAGCAGAGAGAAGGGAATGGGAATGGGATGTGTCCTCTGCTCGCTCCAGGCCTCCCTGTGAGGATGCTGGGGAGCCTGGGGAGCCTGGGGAGCCTGGGCACAGGGCAGTGGCAGGATGGGGCACTGGGACCCTGCGGGGTGGCAGAGGAGGGACTGCTGCACCCTGGGGTGTGCAGGGTGGGGGTGATGGAGAGCTCCAGACATGCAGAGAACCCTGCAGGATGTTGGGGGAAGGGAGGCCCCTCACCACAGGGCAGACACAGGGGCTGGAGCGTGTCCAGGGAAGGGAACAGAGCTGGGCAGGGGCTGGAGACCAGGAGTGGCTGAGGGAGCTGGGAAGGGGCTCAGGCTGGAGCAGAGGGGGATCAGGGGGAACATTGTGGCTCTGCACAGCTCCTGACAGGAGGGGGCAGCCGGGGGCGTCGGGCTCTGCTCGCAGGGAACAGGGACAGGAGGGGAGGGAACGGCCTCAGGCTGGGCCAGGGGAGACTCAGGTTGGATTTTAGGAATTTCTTTCCTGAAAGAGTGGTTGGGCATTGGCACAGCTGCCCAGGGCAGCTCTGGAGTCACCGTCCCTGCAAGTGATCAAAAATCAAGCAGCCATGGCACTCCATGAGGTGGTTCAGTGGCCAGGTGGGTATTTGGTCAAAGGCTGGACTCGGTGCTCACTGATTTTGTGATTCCATGCAAGGCCCTGGGGGACGCCGCGGGCTGTGGGGCTGAGGGCTGGCTCCCCCCAGGGTCCTTTGGCCAGCAGAGCCGGGTGCTGCCTCGGGAACTGCCCCAGCCAGGACACAGGACACGAGCAGGGATTTCTCCCTGCCTCTGGAGACAGGGAGATGGCTGGAGATGCTGAAAGGAAGGAAGAGGGAAGGAAGGACCCCAAGGCCAGAGAGCACTCAGCTGGCAGGGAAGAAGGGTTTGCTGCAGCGTTTATTGTTCAGCTCTGGCTGTGATCCAGCCCTGCCGAGACCATCACCCCCATTTCTGCCACCCCTCCTGTCCCAGCAGATGCTGCTGGGGTCCCCCAGCCCCGTCCTGGCTCCTCTCCTGGGGAAGCTGCCCTGCAGCTGACAGGGCTTTGCTGCTTCCTGGCTGGGGCCAGACGCAGGAGGGAGCTCAGCACATCTTGGGAAGGCTCAGCATCGGCGAGGAGGTGCCGAGGAGCAGGGGCTGCCCCTGGCGCTGCGGTGCTCACACGCGGTGGGGCTGCTCCTAAAGCTGTCATCGGGAGCCTCCCGAGGCAGGAGCAGCGCGTTCCCGGAGCTGTGCCCTACAGGTGACAAGCTGGGGCTCCTGCCCTTGGAGAGGAGCCAGCTCGGAGCATTACAGTTTAATTAAATTACTCCAGCAGCTGCGAGGGAAGGAGCTCTCAAAGAGAGAGAGAAAAACAAGGTTTGGCTGTTACCTCTGGGAGGGAGGAGTGTGTGGGGAGCTGGGAGGTTCTGGCTGCGCTCAGGATCCCCCAGCGGGATAAAATGAGGGGTAGCCTTGTTTAGGTTCTCTCTGAAGTCTCGGGCAGCGCTGTGGGACTCTCACAGCCCTGTGCAAGCCCAGGACAAGGCTGGCAGATGTTTCCTGCTGCCCACCCAGGGGTCCTGTGTCTCAGCCTGGGCCCTGCTCCGGGTCCAGCCTTGCAGCTCCATCTCCTTGGAGAAGGGGAAGCAGGCATTGGTGGCTGTGTGCAGGGGCTGAGGTGCCCTATGGCCACAGACAGCCAAGGAAACATGGAAAAATTAAGTTTTTCACACCCACTCTCTCCTTGTTTTCCTCTGGAGGATTTGCTGAGGCCTCCTCCTCTCTTTATTCACATCCCTGTGTCCATCAGCTGATCCAGCAATAAAACCAAACCTTTGCCCCGTGCCTCACCCCCAGTTCCATCCTCTAAATCCCTCTGTGTTTTCCCTGAGTCTCCTGAGTGTTGCAGATTTCTGTGTCAGTGCTGTCACCCCCTGCTTGCAGATTTTTTGCCCCTGCTGTCCCTCCCAAGGGAATGTGGCCACTGAAACATCCAGGGAGACAGGGAATGTTACAGCTCAGGACAAAAAGAGAAGATCTCTGGAAGGTCCTTTATCCCTTTATCAGCTGGAGCACTGAGTCCTCCACATCAGCCTGGTGGGACACCAGAGCTTTGTGCTGAGCTGAAATCATCGCACAGGTTTTAGCAACACCAGGAAAAATGGGATTTTCTTGATAAGAAGTGAAAATAAACAAGGATGGTGTGGGAATGAAGCTGCTTTAGATGCACTGAGATGGGATTTCATCACTCCAGCTAGAAAAGGGGGAAAAAAGTAGAGAGACTGGGATTCAGTGCTGGTGGAAGTCTGAAAGAGCCTGGGAGTTGGAGGGTGGTGGTCAGGCTGTTGTGGAAAGGTGGTGAAGCAGACAGTCCCCATTGGGAGAGGGTTAGGTGGGATTTCAGGGAAAGGTTCTTCCCCCAGAGGCTGCTGGGCACTGCCCAGGCTCCCCAGGGAATGGGCACGGCCCCGAGGCTGCCAGAGCTGCAGGAGCGTTTGGACAGCGCTGCCAGGGATGCCCAGGCTGGGGTTGCTGGGGAGCCTGGGCAGGGCCAGGAGCACGGGAGTGGCCGCAGAGACACTGCAGGAGTCACACCTTGGTACCTCCTGCCCAGAAAGACACCCACCACCTTCTCAGCAGGAACCACAGAATCTGAGAGCTCCTGACACAATCCCAGAATCCTTGAATTTCCTGAGCAGGAAGGGACCCACAAGGATCATGGATCAAAAACTGTGGCTGCAGGAACCACAGGGATGGTTTGACTGGAGGATCCTTTTCCAGCCTCAGGAATTCTGTGATTCAGGCCACACTGTCACCTCTCCCAGTCCATAGTGTGACAGACAAAAAGGCACCTGGAGGTGTCACTGGCTTCCTGAGGAGGCCAAAGGAGGAAGGACATGGTGGGTGTTCAGCTGAGGCATTTCAGGGTCTGAACAGGGAAAGCCCATCAGGAAATGGGCAGAATCCCCCAGCAAAGCACATCCACAGCTGCCAGACAGAGCCTGTGGCCCCAGACACTCCTGTCACCCTCAGAAACACTCCTGATAAAGGCAAGGCAATAAAAGCCAGGGATGGAAGAATAATTATCCAGGGGTGGGAAGGGGATAAAAAGGGAAAGAGCCTTGATGTAACACAAACATCATAAAAGGCCATAAAAGCAAAGCAGAGGGAAGTGTGAAGGAGGCTGAAGGTTGGCAGCAAATGTACATAAACACAAGAAGGTAGGCTGGAACGGGCTGGAAATGAGGAAGGTTAGGGATGAAGTGGAGAAAGATGAAGCTGAGATGAAAAGGAGCAGGGAAATCGATTGGTGGAGCAGGTAACGGCACTGAGAGCTGCAACCCAGAGCCATGGAGCTCCTGGGGAGGGACAGTGCCAGGGGGGTGAGTGAGGGGCACTGAGCAGGGGGACAGGAGAAGGCCAGCGCTCCCCTGGCCAGTGGATGGAGATGGTCCCCAGCCACGGGGTGGAGAGCAAAGCCCAGGTGGGCAGAACAGGCCCAGAGAGCCCTGAGCGATGTCACACACGCAAAAGAGGAGATGTCCCTGCTGGGGAAGATCCCACAAGAGCAGGGCAGTGGGCACTCCTGCCATGCCGGGGTGGAGGCCGCCTGTGCCTGCCTGCACCCGGCAGGAGAGGCTGAGCCAGCGCCAGTGAGGCTCCCTGGCCTGGGGGCACTGTCCCTGCTGGAAACCACAGCAGTTTGAAAATGTGTTATATAACCTTAGCCAGGTCTGTCTACCTTTGCCCCGGGGGAGGGGAACTGAAGCTCTTTCCCCAGGGCATTGTTTCTGCAGGTGAGGCCTGGTGAGCTCAGCATCCCAACAGCCTGGCAGCAGCACAGGAGATACCAGAGAGATAAAAAGCAATCAACAGGACATCAATGGAACATCAGTGGCCACCTTCAAACTACCCCAGACACCAGCCCTGGCACAGAGGGAGACATCCGGTCCGGAAAGAACTGATAAGAAAACTGAAGAATGAAAATCTCATTAACATCAGAGGAGAGGAGATTGAGATCCAATGGGAAACTGAATCCTGGGGGTTGCTCAACTCTGAACCCATGGAGACCGACCCAATACCTTTCTATGGCTTGGGACTGGATAAAGTTTGGGGAGAAATCTTATAAATATGTGCTTTTCATGGAATGATTGTCTCTGCACAGCCAGGCTGTGTGTGGATGAGATGATTTCTGTGGCACATCCTGGCCAGAACAACATGCTGGTCAGAAAACAAAGTAATGTCCTGACTCTCTGACATTAAGAATGTTGTTGGGTGGTTTTTGTTTTTCCTGCAGTTTCAGTGACATCCGCTCCACACACTGAAGCTGTCCTGCTGTCCTGAGGGCCCGAGGCTCCCTGGATTGGTGGGACTGTCCCTTCACACCCTGGAGCTCTCCTGCTGTCCTCCCAGCACCCCTCACTCCCAGAGCGGGAGGCTGATGGTGAAGCAGAGACCCAGAGGAGCCTCCAGACGCTGGTGACATCAGCCTGGAGCCCTGGAGAAGCTCCTGGGAGCAAGGGGGGAAGCGTCCTCCAGCTGCTGCGGGTGCCAACCATTTCTCATTCCTCATGTGCTCCTGTTAACACCTCCTCAGGCAGCAGAGCTGCGAGCAAGGTCTTCCTGAGCTCTGCTAATTATTAACCACGCTCCTGTGAAGTTTAACCAGGCGTGCCTGTCAGCTGCTGGCAGGAGAGGGGTGGGAGAGCCCTGCAAACACCGGGATGACTCAGGGCCAGCTGCGCCAGGGCTGCCAGCACCGGAGCTGCTGCCTTCAGGTGTCGTTGTGTACCTGGAGCTCAGCCTGGACCTGCTCCGAGCTGAGGATCAGGGGCCAAGCAGGGGCTGTGCTGACAAGGGTGCTGGAAACAATAGACCTTTTAAAATTTTATTTTATTTCTCTGGTTAGGCTTGGTTTGACTTTGCCTTGGGGAACGGAGTTTTAAAGTTTTTTTTTCAGGAGATGTAGCATCACTCTGCGGAGATGGGCTGAACACACCAACAGACTGGGAGGAGCCCAAAGATACCCAGAAAGGTAAAAGGCATCAAGAGAACATCAACGGAACATCAGTGGCCATCTGCAAGCATCTACCCCAGACACTGCCTCTGGGGTGAGAAACATCTCCAGAAAAGAAAGTCAAGGAATAAAGATCTAATTAACATCAGAAACGAAGAAATTTGGATCCAATGGGAAACTGAATCCTGGGGGCTGCTCAGCTGTGGACCAATGAACCTTGAACCAATCCACCTCCATGGGTTTTGGCTGTATAAAGTTTGAGGGAAAGCCCCGTAAAAGGATGTGTGTTTGGAATATTCTCCTTGGCACATCCTGGCCAGAAAATAAAGTAATGCCTGATTCTCTGTCACTTCTAACATAGTGTTAGAGGGTTTTTATTTTCTTCTCGATTTTCAGAGACAAGGGGAGGTGTTTTCAGGCTCCAGCACCTGCACTTGGCCACACCCAGGGTCCAACAGGACCTGGGCTGCCCTGCGGCTTGCAAAGGCTCTTGTGGGTTGACCTGGCCATTGCAGAGCCTCCTTGTCACCGAAACTGCGGGAAAAACAAAAACCCTCCAACAACATTTTTGATGTCAGAGAGTCAAGGCATTGCTTTATTTTCTGGCCAGGATGCGCCACAGGAATCATCTCATCCACACACAGCCCAGCTGTGCAGAGAGAATCATTCCATGAAAAACACCTTTTATACAGGATTTCCCCCCAAACTTTATCCAGTCCAAAGCCATAGAAAGGTATTGGGTCGGTCTCCATGGGTTCAGAGTTGAGCAACCCCCAGCATTCAGTTCCCCATTGGATCCCAATCTCCTCACCTCTGATGTTAATCAGATTTTCATTTTTCACTTTTCTCCTCAGTCCTTTCCAGCCCAGGTGTCTCCCACGGTGCCAGGGCTGGTGTCTGGGGCAGATGCTTGCAGATGCCCACGGAGAGCTGGGATCTCTTGTGGATCTCCTGTGCTGCTGCCAGGCTGTTGGGATGCTGAGCTCACCAGGCCTCACCTGCAGAAACAACGCCCTGGGAAGGAGCTTCAGTTCCCTTCCCCCGGGGCAAGGGTGGACAAACCTGGCCCAAGTTGTAGAAAACATTTTCAAGCTGCTGTGGTTTCCAGCATCCTGACAGTGCTGTCATGAAGACTTTTGCTTCTTCTCCAGGGCTTGGGTCAGTTTGAAGGAGATCCGGCAGCTGCTGCACCAGGGAAGAGCTTTTAGGCTTGTGCACGACAAACCTCACCCCTTCAAGGCCACTTCAGCCGCACTCAGAGCACACAGACTGCGCTGTTACCTCCCCACCTTGGGTGCTCTGCACAGAGAGTGAAAATTCTCTGCTCCCTGGCTGTTTACAGCACCAAATTCGTGCTGATCTAGGGGAGGATGGGTGGAATTATTGCCCTACTCAGCCCATTCAGAGGAAAGAAAAGACTGTATATACCGTATATATAGATCAGCCAGTTAAAATCTGTGAAAATCTGAAACATTTTAACTATTAGATCATAACTGCTCCATGAGAAGTGCTGTGGAAAACATCCTGGCAGGTTATTGTTTACCCGCTTCTCAGATTTTCTGAAAGCAACCAAAAATGAATCTTCCCTCGGGATGGCTTTGAGATCTGGAGATTTTTGCTCCTTTCAAATCCACCTGCGGCACAAAGCATTTTACCCGTCACTGACAAGGGTCAGCACTGGGTCAGGGCAATCCCTGGAATCGATACAGGCTTGGACACGAATGGATGGAGAGCAGGAGGTGATTCCCCACCTGCAGAGCTGCCCCAGCCCTGGGGATTCCAACAGCAGGAGGATGTGGAGCTGCTGGAGAGAGCCCAGAGGAATCCATGGAGCTGCTCCAGGGCTGGAGCCCCTCTGGGGCCAGGCTGGGAGAGCTGGGGATGCTCACCTGGAGAGGAGAAGGATCCAGGGAGAGCCCAGAGCCCCTGGCAGGGCCTGAAGGGGCTCCAGGAGAGCTGGAGAGGGACTGGGGCCAAGGCATGGAGGGACAGGAGCCAGGGAATGGCTTCCCAGTGGCAGAGGGCAGGGATGGATGGGATCTTGGGAAGGAATTGTTCCCTGGGAGGGTGGGGAGGGGCTGGCATGGAATTCCCAGAGCAGCTGGGGCTGCCCCTGGATCCCTGGCAGTGCCCAAGGTCAGGCTGGACAGGGCTTGGAGCAGCCTGGGACAGTGGGAGGTGTCCCTGCCATGGCAGGGATGGCACAGGATGAGCTTTAAGGTCTCTTCCAACCCAAACCATTCTGGGATTCCATGAAAAGGGATGGATCTGAGGATGAGGCTGGGGATTAACTTCCTTCCATGCTCTCCTGGCTCTGCTCCTCCACCATCCGCCAGAGGTGACTCCAGCTCTCAGTTCCAGGCAGAGGCGAAGCTGATGAGACCCCTGAGTGCGTCTGGCATGTTTTGCCACCACGCATTGCCATGAGCCGCTCGGGGTGACCAAGGCCAGGATTGGGGTGGGAATGTCCCAGCTGAGTTCCCATTCCTGGAATGCCAGGCCTGCTGTGCAGTGCTGAGCCTGGGCACACAACACCCCTGGCTTCTAACTTCCTGCATATTTTCGGACACTCAATTTACAATTTACCCTATAAATATCAATCTATCAGGCTGCACGCTGAGCCGGGAACCGGGAAGAAAAAATCCTGCGCGTTCCCAAAATGGCCAAGCAAATTCCTCGGATCTTACATCCACACTCCCCGTTTCTCTATTAAGATGTGTAATTTTCATGCCTTTTTTTTTTTTTTTTTTTTTTTTTTTTTAACAGAGACAGAAAGAGGAATTACCTTTGGTCAATAATATTAGGATTTAAGCACCCTTAATTAGGCACAGGGTAGATGAGCATAAGCTGTTCGCTTCCTGCGCTGGTTTTTATTTGGAGTCTGTTTTTCTGCCAGAGTGGGTGACCGGGCTGCACCATGGTTAATTTGGGATGGGAAGAGGTAGAGGGGTTTTTTTGTTTGCTTGGTGGTTTTTTTCTTGGGATGTTTTTTGGGGTTATTTCGAAGTTTGTTGGTTTGTTGTTTGTTTTTTGGTTTTTGTGTTTTTTTTTTAATGTGAGGATTGTCATTTATACATGACATCAAAACTCAAGGGCAAAACCCGAAAACTGGAACCCAATTCCCTTCCTTGCCGCAGGAATATTTCTGTTAAGATGGATGGAACCACGGAACATTGGAATGTTGGGATGGCTTGGAAGGGACTTGCCCAACCACCTCATTCCTACCTCCTGCCATGGGCAGGGACAACCTCCACCAGGAAAACTGCGAGCAGAAATTCCTGATAGCCACGGATTTCGGACTCTGCAGAGCAAACTTCCCAGAGAGAAGCCTGGAAACCTCACGTCCTGTCCTCTCCAAAGCCCCTGGTGAGGGAAGATGTTAACAAGGGTCAGAAAGGTGACACAGGGATTGGGAACACCCTGGGAACACAGGGATTGGGAGCTCTGGGAACACAGGGATTGGGAACTCTGGGAACACAGGGATTGGGAACACTCTGGGAACACAGGGATTGGGAGCTCTGGGAACACAGGGATTGGGAACTCTGGGAACACAGGGATTAGGGAACTCTGGGAACACAGGGATTAGGGAACACTCTCTGCATGGAATGCAAACTGCCTTTCTCTCTGAAACCCCAGGGTTTATCCCCCTTTCATTGCAGCTGGGGGAGCAGCCCCATGGGCTTTAACCCGTGGTTTGCTGGAAACCAGGCTCCAAATGACCCCAGGGATGTGCAGAATGCTCCATCCTTTAGTGAGTCCCTTTGGGAGTGAACTCCACAGATCCAGGAGCAGAGTGGAAGTGGCCCCGATAACCCCGGGGTCGAGTCTGTGCTGCCAGGGCTCTGCAGGTGGCTGGCAGCCAAAACTGTGCCCAGAATGGCAGAGCAGGGCTTTTATTTTAAGGTTACCCTGAGCAGTGGCACACAATAAAATCCACTCCCGAGATAAGGAATGTTCCTAATCCTCCCCTTTCTGCCAAGAATAGAGTCCCTATCTCCAAACCCCGCCGCTCCAATCCAGCGAAACAAAGCCCCGTGGGTGAGAACAACAAAACCAGGAGCTGGGGAAGTATTTGGATTCAGGAAAGACTAAATATTTAACTTGTGGGGCCAATGCATCCTGGAATGTATGGGGCACTCCAGGAACAGCTCCCCATTGTCCAGGGGCCACAGGGGAAAGTCCTCTTGACCAGCCCCTGTCCTGCAGGGCCACCAGGCTGCCCCAGGCACCCTGGTGCTGGTGGGAGGTGAAGGTGAAGGTGTTTTCCATGCAGGGAGTCGCAGGCAGGAGCACTTCAGGGGCTGCAGCCCAGGGTGGTGCTGCTTTCCTTTTGTACCTGCACAAAAAGGCACCAATTCCTGCCCGGGCGGGTTTGGGGATTGCATCCTTTGCTGGCTGCAAACATCCCACATTTATCAGCACCCGGAGAAATCTTTTGAGCTCGTGGAGCATCTCCAGGTTGTCTCCTCCACAGGGAAAAGCAGGAGATGCCCTGACGGCCCTGCTGGGACGGAGTGGCTCAGGTGAGCACCAGGGGCAGCTCTGTGTTCCCAGGAACATCCCAGCCTTCCCTGTCTGCAGGAACCTCCTGCTGGGCCAGCCGTGGAGCTTTGGTGACATGGCCAGCCTGGTCGCTCTTGCTCTGAGCCCTCCGGTCACTCCCCAGCCCCTGGCACCTGAGGGACACCTCCAGCAAAACTGAAACTGCAGAGGCAGAGGTTTTGCTGCTGACATCAATGTCCCAGGTCCTCAGGGCCTGTCCTGTCCTGGCAACTGCTGTCACCAGGACCCTGGGCAACCTGGGCTAGTGGGAGGTGTTCCTGACTGTGACATGGGGTGGGGTTTTGAGGTCCCAACCCAACCCAAACCGTTCGGTGATTCCATGACAGAGATGCCACCCTGACCATCCAGACTGAACTCCAGGAGCTGCAAAGAGCAGGCAGAACTCATCCTGTGAATTCATGTGGAAGAAGCAACGTCTGCTGTGTCCCATCAGGGGCTGTGTGGGACAGACCCCAGCCCAGCTCCCTGGGCAGCAGAGTGGACAGACCTGACTGCAACCCAAATTCGTGCAGAGGGGTGAAAGTGCAGAATTTTGTGAGAGCACTCCCCAGCCCATGTCAGGAGAGCCCAGCCTTATGGAGTGGAAACTGGGAACGCTTTCATAAAATCCCTGGAGACCCATCCCCTCGGAGCAGTGGTGCCCCTCCAGCCTGTTCGAGCTGCAGTGTTCCCATTCCTGACCCCCAGGGCCTGATCTCTGTGTGCCAGGATTTTGTAGTCACAACATAAGACACAAATGCAAATCCAGAGTATCCTGGGCGCCTTCATAATAGCAAAAAAATCAGCAAAAACCCCAGGGCTCCAGCTCCCAGAAATCGTTCAGGATCAGTGGATGGGGTTACCCAAGTGTGCCAGGTGACCCTGGTGGCACAGGGAGGAAGGGCTGCACCCTGGGGACTCGTGTGTGGCTGTGCCTGAACCTGGAGAGGCAGGATCCCCGGGAATTCATCCACATAAAGGGCAAATCTCCCCCAGCCCTATCCCCAACAGTGGGAGAGAAAGACCAGGGGAAGACAGCAAAACACGACACTTGTTTTCCCATTTCCCCCCATTTTTATAAATACCTGTGTGTATTTTTCACAAGAAAAGCAGCTCCTCTTGGTGAGGAGAGTGGATTTTGCCTGCCTTGCAAAGTTCATCCATTGTTCAAAGCGAGCCCTCCTGTCCAACATAAACAGGGCCTCTTAAAAACATTCTCATCCAAAACAATTGCCACGACTTTTGATGTTTTCATGGTCCTCGCTCTCCCCCACTGTTTGATCATTATGTTTTACAATATTTTTTCCCCTTCCTCGCAGGCGCCGTTCCAGGTGCCCCTGCTCTGGAATTCGTGGCTTCATCATCCAAGCTTCTGTATTCAATGGGATACAATGGAAAGAATTCCAGGGCATTTATTTTGACTGGGAGCGCTGCCCCCCCGGGCCTGTTTGCACACCCTCAGCAGGGCTCCCAGATGTGCCTGTGGCCAGGCTGAAGGAGTTCAGCTCCAGAGGATCATCCCCTCCCTTTTCAGGAATCCCATCCAGGGCTCTCCTGCAGGTCACCTCTCCCTTTGGCGCTCCACAAGAAGCGCTGAGCGCTTTGCTGGAATTGTTACAAATGAACCTTGAGCAGCTGGCCAAGGCCGGGATGCGCTGGATCCTGCACTCCTGGATGATCCCTGCTCCTGAACACGGCACTGACAGCGCAGAAGGCACCCGAGGACACAGCGGGAATGTGAAGGGACGGGTGGGAATGGTCTTGGAGAGCTCTGTCCAGAGGGACAGCCTCTCCAGCCAAGCCAGGCTCTCTCCTGATCACAGCCCTGGCAGATGTGCAGCCCTTTCCTAGACAGCCTCGAGACTCCTGGGGGAAAGGAGGAAATCCCCGGAATTAAACCCAGCCCGGATCAGAACAGCCAGTTCCTTGTAATCCCAAATCCCCGCTCTTCACTGTCCAAGAGTGTGGAACCAGGAGCAGAACCAGCTCGTCTTTGCAGAGTGAAATCCACGGAATCAGGCTCTGTGGAGCCTGGTTGGGAAATTTTTCTCATCCTTCAAACATTGTAATGTTTAAGCAGTACAAGACTGGGCTGACCCTAAATTACAGAGCTTGGATCAGGCACAGAATCCCAGAATGGTTTGGGTTGGGAGGGACCTTAAATCCCATCCCATTCCACCCCTGCCACGGCAGGGACACCTCCCACTGTCCCAGGCTGCTCCCAGCCCTGTCCAGCCTGGCCTTGGGCACTGCCAGGGATCCACGGGCAGCCCCAGCTGCTCTGGGCACCCTGTGCCAGGGCCTCAGCACCCTCACAGGGAAGGATTCCCCGATATTCCCAACCTAAATTTCCCCTCTTTCAGTCAAAACATTTCATTAAAAAACTTCACTAAACTTAAAGCGTTCCAGAGGCTGTACAATCCAGTACAATGCAGGAAAACCCATCTTCCTTTACAAAATAAGAGAAAAAACAGACTCAAAGACTACAAAATATTTCTGGAACACACGAGTTTATGCAGTAAAATCAAAAGGACCGATCAAGCCGGACTGTCCTTTTGGGAATTTTCTCTAAATGGATCACCCGGAACTGAGCACTGCCTGAAATAATCCCATGTGAGGAGAGATGGGGTGGCCAGGCCACATCCCCACCCTCAGGGCTGGTGCTTACCCCACCATGGGAGATACCAGGGGGTTCCGCGCTCCCAGCTGGGCTCTCAGCAGCTTTTTGTCCCGTTCTGGCGATGCCCAGAGGGGTGGCCAAACTTCCACAGTGACATCCACACACCCAATGCATTCGTCCAGCTCTGCTTCGGGCAGAAATTAAATTATTTAAACCCAGCTTCTCTTCTCCAACTTAACTCTTCGCTGTGTAGTTATTTAAAAAAAAACTTAAAAAAAAAATTGAAAAAACAAACTAAGAAAAAGGAAGAGATCTGGTGGTTGTGTTAATTGGGACAAAACAGAGCAGGCCTGTAGGGCCTTCCCTTAATTCACATCCTGAACAATGTTCACTGATCAGGACTAGCGATTCAATTAAGTACCTTGGGGTGGTAATTTACAAAGACAAAATAAGGAGTTTGCAGATAATTCGTCTTTCCTTCTCTCCCAGAACGCTCCTGCTGAGCGACACAGGGTCTGCCTGTAATTGGCAACATTAATACAATTAAGATGGTAATTTTGCCCTGTTTTGCTGCTGTACTACAAAGGATCTCCCCTCAAACCCCTCCGCACATTTGACTCTGGTAAATTCCATCATTATTTCTTCCCTTTGGGCTAAGAGGGGAGCCAAAGCCAGGGCAGCCTCCCCCGGAGCTCAGGGGCCTGTGCTGCTCCTGCCTGAGGAATTCCCAAGGATAAAAAGGTGTCAGGGCCCGGGGAGGGGCAGGAGGAGGTGATTGTTTATTTGGATTAAAGCACGGAGTTAATGAATCTCTCAGAAAGCACCGGGCACGTGGCAGTAATTAGGAGGAAAATAGGAAAATAATTACGATATCCAAACACCCCCGCACGTCTCCCTGCCCGCCAGGCTCCTGCCAGCCCTCGAGAAAGGCAATCCTGGAGATCCTGCCCCTGCTCTTCCCGTGCCTGGAGATCCTGCCCCTGCTCCTCCCAATCCTGGAGATCCTGCCCCTGCTCTTCCCCATCCTGGAGATCCTGCCCTTGCTCTTCCCACTCCTGGAGATCTCTACCCACCAGTGACTCAGCTCTTCCCATTGCTGAGGGGATGAGGGGATGGTGGGGGACAAGATGGGCCAGCCAGGAGGGCTGAAGGGTTCGAGGATGGGCTGTCCCTGCAGAGCTCGGACAAGAGGAGGGAGTCAGGGACAAGGGGAAACAGGGTGCAGGCAAGGGATAAACCTGGACAGTGAGACCATGGAGGAATAGGGAAGGATTTACACCTCCCTCCCCTCTTCCCTTCTTTTCCTTCCCCTTTCCCTTCTCTTCCCTCTCAGACATCCCAGGAGCTGCTCCCTGTGTTTTCCAGGCCAGGTTTTGCGGACAGGTCACTGGGGAGTGTCCCCATGTGCCCCACACAGGTCCCCATGCTCACCCCAGCGCGGGGCAACCTGGAGCTCTGGGGGTGGCACCTGCTCTGGGCTGACCCCAGCCATGCCCAGGAACAGTTTGGGAGGGCCCTCCTCGCTCCGGGGTGGAATGGCCGAGGAGCTCTGGTAATTAATGGCCCCGCTAAATGAGTGCCAGCAGGTGGGAGGGATCCCAGGCTCTCCTGGATTTGCACTCAGAGGGAGCTGGTGAGGATGGGAGCTCCTGGGGTGACCTATGAACGGGTTTGGGATTGCTCAGAGCCACTCAGGAGAACCAACAGAGAAATTACTCTCCTAGAATCCCACAAACCTCTACACACGGCCAAGGCAGCCCCTCCTGGGTCTGACTGCCCCCTCCCACTCCACAGAATCATCCGGATGGAGCACAGGTGGGTTTGGCCCGTGGTGTGAGCAAAACCCCACAGGGCTGCCCTGCCGTGGGCTTTGCCTCCTCCAAACTCCTCCTTTGTGAGAGGAAGCCGCTGGATTTGCTTTTCCTCCTGCCTGGTTCGAGCAGGGATTTTCTGGAAGCCAAACAAAGGCAATGGAGATCGTCTGGGGAGATAAAGAGGGAACAGTCTGAACAAGCAGGAAGCTGAGGGGGAACGAGGCTTAAACGTGGCGGGTAAACAAAGGCATTTCTATTCCATGCCTTGCAGAGGAGGAGGAAGAGCCCGAGGGGCTGTGGAGGTCCTTGCTCATGGCCAGTGCTTTGGGAAATGTGGAGGCTCTCCACAAGATCTGGGAGAAGTTTGGATCCCAATCTTCCAGATTTGGTTCCTCTCCACCTGGCCATTCCCTGCTGAAATCCAGCGACAGGAAATCCCTGCACCTTCCCACAGACACAGGAGCAGGACCCACAGAGGGTCCCACCCTCCCTGTGGTCCCAAGCCCTGGGACCTGCCCCTGCTCCCAGCCCTGCCAGAAGCAGCTGGGTTGGGGGAAGGATCACGACTGAATCCCTTACAACCTCAGAGCTCCCCGATGGATGGACCAGCCCCAAGAGGGCTGAGGGCAGCCCGTGGGCTGGAGAGTCTTGGCATCAGAAGAGATAAGCGAGAGCTCCCAGAGTGGGGAGAGCAGCAGAGCTGGGAGCCACCACCCTGGCAGGTGCCTGCAATTAACAGGGACCGGGAAAACGGGACTGCGCTGTCCCCACAGCCAGGGAAATGCTTCTGGGGGGTGTTGGGCATGAGCTCCCAAAGCTGCCAGCTCAGGAAAGGGCCAGGGGAGCTTGGGCAGGCAGCTGGGGCTCTGCAGGCTCTGCTGCTGCTGGGTTTGGTGGCCTCTGCTGCCTCCTTCTCTCACGCAGTGGAACATTGACCAGTGATTCCCAAATCATGAGTGGCTCAGGCTATCCCAGGGTGAGTGACATCAACTCTCCTGAGGATCCAGAGTCCCAGCGTGGCTGTGCCTAAGCTGCAAGAAAGAAAATACCTGCTCGTTGTGTCCTCAGGAGCAGCAGGCACTGCCCTGGCTGTGCTTTCCTCCTCCATGGGGAGGTCAGGCTGAAGATTTGGGGCATCATTTCTGAACTTCTAGGTACTCCAACTGCCCCGAGGTCCTTCCTGCTCCCTGGGCTATGTCTGAGCTTAAAACAAAGTGCTTTTCCAAAATTCTAGGTCCAAACCCATCATTGTTTCAATTCAAGTCATGAAGTTCCTCTCTCTATATAAAGGTGCGCCTTGTGCCTGCTCCAGCTTGGTCCCGTTCCCAGTTCTACCCACTCTGGGTCCTGTTTCCCTCATGCCTGATGGATTTCAGGGTGTTTAATGAGCAAAAGCTCGTTAGGTGCACAGACACTGAGCTTGTATTAGATCATCACTGTCCCTCCCTTCCAAGTGAAATCCTCTTCTCTCTTCTCCTCCCAGAACTTCCCTTCCCGGAACTTCCTTCCTCTTCTCTCTTCCCTTGGGTCCTCCCTGTGGTTCTCAGACACCCCAGGAGCTGCTCCCCGTGTTTTCCAGCTCAGCTGTTGCAGACAGGTCACTGGGAAGTGTCACCAGCAGCACCCACTCTGGAGCCAGGTCTGGGTGCAAGCACCCCCTGTGCAGAGCAGGAACGTTGGTGGAACCAGCCCTGCCCCATGGCTGGAGCTCTCTGCAGAGGCCAGAGCAGCGTGGGGAAGCGTGGCCTGGCTGTGCACGGGGATGAGCGGGGCTATCCTGGGTCTTTGTCCCTTTCCTGTCCCCACAATTGTCCCTCGGGTGGTGGCTGTGCCCCAGGACACGTTGATACCCCAGGAGCGCTGGATCTCAGGGTGTTGGGCACTGCCAACCCCCCCAGCTCCTGAGGGAGCCAGCCCGGGGCACGTGCAGCTCTCACCCAGCCGTGTGCTCACACAGGAGCCGTGTTTGGATCCTCCAGGGATAAAGGGCTTGGCCAAGGCAGAGCTTCCTGCAGCTCTGGAGCCCACTGGGCACGTTTCTCCAGCCCTGGATTTCTCCTTTCCAAGCAGTTTCCTCCCAGGCAGCACAGTTGTATTTTTTGGCCTTTCCCCTCTGTTTCCTGCTGGCTTCCTTCTCTCAGGCTGCTGAGCTTCTGGAGCTGCTCTGCCAGCGCCTCTCAGACCCTGCTGATGTCTGGAGCAGCCTCTGCCTCGCTCTCTGCCTCTGGCCTCGTGTGACGAGGACTTTGGGTCCCCTCCAGGAGGTGATGCCCGAGAAGCAGGGCTGCAGCGAGGACACTCCTTCCTTGCCCGTGCATCAGCTCCGAGGGCTCTGTGATTTCTGGCACCGCAGCCCCGGTTCTCAGTTGTTTCCTTAAGAGAGATTTCACTTGGAAACGTGGGAGAGGGTTTGAAAAAGGGAAGCAAGGAACGCTCCAGGAGCCTGCCAAGTGGGGCAGAGGAGATGCTGAGCCACCAATCCCGGCTGTTTGCTGAGGGTAGAGGAGCTGCCAGTGATTGTGCTCAGACAGACAACTCACACACAGTTCACAGCGACGTTTTCACCAAAGGGCCAGAATCCGTGTGATTGTTTCAGTTTCATAATAATAGAATCATAAAATCAGGGAATATCCCGAGCTGGAAGGGACCTGCAAGGATCATCCAGTCCAACCCCCAGCCCTGCACAGACACCCCAACAATCCCACCCTGTGCCTGAGAGCTCCTGAAACTCTGGCAGATGCTGAATGGGATTTTTAAAAATGACTAATAATTTTCACTTTAATTCTTCAAGTCCTGATCCTTGTACAGGCTCACGCCTGTATCTGCAATCCTAAAAATGTAGGGACTGTGATGCAGAAGCCACAGGGGCTGCCTGAGATCCATTTCCCTGCTTCACATCCCTTCAGGCCCCAGGTCTGGACCAGAGGGGTGAGCTGTGCACACCTGAGCGGTTTAACACCGTTAGAATCCATGGGAAAAGTGAGAGAGCAGCAGCTCCCAGCAGTTCCTTGCAGATGGGGACTGAGGGTTTAACTCAGACACGCCCATGCGCCTGTGTCTGTGTGGGACACGTACTCGCGGGGCCATTTGCCTCAGCTGAAGCGTCTGTTGGGGCCAAGGCTCATTGAGGGACCTGGCAGATGATGGGACTCGATCTTAGAGGTCTTTTCCAACCTCAGTGATGCTGTGGGATCCCTCCAGGTACAGAGGTGATGCAGGGGTGGGGCACGCATAGCGAATTTTCATTTTTCAGGCTTTCCCAAAGCAGCTGCTGAGCCCGTCTTTGGTGGGCTGGACACATTTCTCCTGCACGCTGCTTTAGCTTCCTGCTCTGCCTCTGCCCAGAGCATCCTCTCCTTCTCCTGCACCAGTCCTGACATCTGGAGAATCCCAGAATCCTGGAAATCAGGAATCCTTTGGGTTGGAAGGGATCTTAAAGCTCATCCCATCCCACCCCTGCCATGGCAGGGACACCTCCCACTGCCCCAGCCTGCTCCAGCCTGGCCTTGGGCACTGCCAGGGATCCAGGGGCAGCCCCAGCTGCTCTGGGAATTCCATGCCAGCCCCTCCCCACCCTCCCAGGGAACAATTCCTTCCCAACCATCCAACCCTGCTCTCCTGCAGTTCAGGAGGCTCAGGTGCTGGGAAGTCACCTGTGCTGTGTCACTTGGGCCAAGGATCCCTTGCAATTTCTGTTTTGTGGAGGGAGCTGGGCTTTTCACTCCGCGCACTGCGAGCTACAAACATTCCTGCTCTGCCAGTCTTTCCGTTCCCGCCTCTGCCTGATCATTATTTGAAGCTTTTGCCTCAGTAACCCATCAGAGGAGCGAGTTCCACTGGTTAATTATCCACTCTGCAAGAGCAGGGATGCAGTTCTCCCCCCGGGGTGTGATTTCACATCCGTCCCTCGGGTCCCTGTCGATTCGTGCCTTTGGCAATCTCCGAACTGATTTCACCACGTGGATTAGGACACCCTGCTGTGTCAGAGGAGAGGGCTGGCAGAGCCCCCGGCTCAGACACGTGCACAGAGCTGCTCCAGGCCATCGATCACAGCTCGGCTCTCTCTTGTCCTTGCAAAA
The DNA here is from genome assembly GCA_013397935.1 of Dasyornis broadbenti. Taxonomy (NCBI): domain Eukaryota; kingdom Metazoa; phylum Chordata; class Aves; order Passeriformes; family Dasyornithidae; genus Dasyornis; species Dasyornis broadbenti. Next base: position 357,579 of record VZRN01001640.1, on the reverse strand, counting down.
CCTCATCGCCATCAGCGGCTCTCGAGCCCCGGCACAGAGCTCTGCTAAATCTTCTTGCAGCCATCATTCATTGCCAGGAGTTTTTAGGGCGGAGAAAAAGCACTCGGAGCAGCTGGGTTTGGCTTTTCCAGGATGAGAGGCCACCAAGGGATTTTTTGGGTGCTGAGGGGGGTCAGTCACACAGCTGAGCACAGCACCGGGCCCTGAGCAGGGTTTGGCCAGGCCTGGGGATGACCTGCAGGGTCACACTCAGTGACCAGAGGAAAGAGCAGCAACCAGGAACCTCCTGTTCCTGTCCCTCAGGAGCCACAGAACCACAGAATCGTAAAGGTTGGGAAAGACCTCCAAGGCTGAGCCCAATCTTTGACCAAGCCCCCCACACCCACTGAGCCGTGTCCTGAAGTGCCACCTCTGCCTGTTTTTTGAACACTCCCAGGGATGGTGACCCCACACTGCCCGGTGCCAGTGCTTCAGCACTTCCTCAGTGGGGATTTTTCCTGATATCCCATCTGGAATTCCTTTGGCATTGCCGGGCTGTGCAAGGGGATGAGCAGAACGTTTCTGTATGAGATTCTAGCACAGCACTCTGCTGGCCATGCCCATTGCTGCTTTCCCAGGCGTGCCCAGCCTGCCAGAGCACAGCGGGGCTGGCACAGGGATGGCACAGGGATGGATGTGGTTCCCAGCTGTTCGGCTCTGTGCAAACACTCCTGGCAATGCTGTCAATGAAACTATGGGAAAAATTAAAATAAATCCTCCAACAGCATTTTTAATGTCAGAGAGTCAAGGCATTTCTCTATGTTCTGGCCAGGATGTGCCACAGAAATCATCTCATCCACACACAGCCCGGCTGTGCAGAGAGAATCATTCCATGAAAAACATGAATTTACAAGATTTCCCCCCAAACTTTATCTAGCCCAAAGCCACAGAAAGGAACTGGCTCAGTCTCCATGGGTTCCCAGCCGAGCAACCGCCAGGATTCAGTTTCCCATTGGATCCCAATCTCCTCGGCTCCCATGTCCATTGGATTTCCTTTCTCATCCCTCTCTTCCCAGCGCAGGTGTCTGTGCCCAGCCAGGGCTGTTGTTTGCAGTCCATGGCTGTCAGTGCCCGCTGAGAGCTGGGATCTCTTGTGGATCTCCTGTGCTGCTGCCAGGCTCTTGGGATGCTGAGCTCACCAGGCCTCACCTGCAGAAACAATGCCCTGGGAAGGAGCTTCAGTTCCCTTCCCCCGGGGCAAAGCTGGACAAACCTGGCTCAAGTTGTAGAAAACATTTTCAAGCTGCTGTGGTTTCCAGCAATGCCACCTGCTGCAGGTGCCGATTCCTGGGACAATGTCCCCTGCAGCAGAGCTCTGTCCTGGGGCAGGCAGTGCGGAGAACAAACACCTCTCACAAACCTCTCAGGCTTCAACATCTGCAGGAAAAATCGGGGGAGATTCAGGGTCCTGCTGTATTTGGAAAAGTCAAGGTTTTTCCACCAAAAACTTAGAAAGCATCAATTTTTTGTTGTTTTTCTTTTTAACTCAAATTCCTTCAGTTTGAGGTGGTGGGGAGAGCAGAACCAAACCAAGCCCCGGAGGAGAGCTCAGGGCTCCTTTCTGCAGCCCCCACAGCTGGGGGAGCATCCCTGTGCACTGCTGGGGAAACTGAGGCACGGGAAGAGGCAGAACCTGCCCAGCAGGAAAGGCAGAAAGAATAAATCCTTCATGGTGAATCCCAGAACCACGGAATCCCAGAATCACTGAGGTTGGAAAAGCCCTCCAAGATCATCATGTCCAGCCACTGTGGTCACCATGTCCCCAGATGTTTTTTGAACACTTCCAGGGATGCTGACTCCATCACTGCTCTGGGCACCCTCTCCCAATCCTTCAAAACCTCTTCCCTGAGGAATTTTTTTCCCAACACCCAATCTAAACCTTCCCTTTTTTTTTTTTCTGAGTGAAGCTCACCCCAGGCCATGGGGCTCATGCTGGGCCTGGCTGCTGCAGGGACACAAGGCTGGTTTTACTCCCAGTAAAACCAGCTCCTCGTGGTGTCCGGGCTGGGGTTGGTTTGGGGGGGTGCCCCGTGGCTCTGACAGAGCATTTCTGAGGGCACTGATCCTGTGTGCCCCATCAGAGCCCGGCAGGGAAACAAGAGAAACCTGATTTGAGGGGTTTGGACGTCTCTTCGTGGCGCAGATAACAGCTCCCAGGGAGCACGGGAGGCCTTGCCAAGGCGGATGCTGGCTCCAGGTGTGTTGTGCATGGCTCTGAGTGCCCTGGCAGGTCCAAGGGGCAGCTGGAGGACAAGCCCAGGGTGTTCTGCTCCTGGCTGGGCTCCCTCCTGCCTGAGCCAGGCCATGTCCTCAGCCCCAGTGCCCTCGGAGCAGCCCTGAGCGCTGGAGCGGTTGCACGAGGTTGGATTTTGTCATTTGGGCAGCGAGAGCCGCGTGTGCACATCTGGCACGGCCAGCCGCCGGTGCTGCCCCGTCAGGATGAGCTCGGCTGGGGCTCTCACCGAGCTCCCCGATCCCAGGGACAGCCTGGCTCCATGGCCAGGTGTCCCCTCTGCTCTCCAGCCTCTCATCCCACGCCACGGGGGCAGCCCTGGCCCATAGGAAGCTCAGCCGGACGGGAGGAATTCACCCAGGAGGGAGAAGCCACGGGCACCCCCAGAGGTGGTGCTGGGGCTGGAGGAACCTGCTGTTCCTGTCTCCTGCAACCCTGGAACCCAAACAGCTGCTCATGTTTATCCCAGTGGGGCAGAAATATCCCAAAGCAGGACAGAGTCTGACCAGCTCCACCTAAACCTTCCATGTGGATCCCTCGGGGGTAATTTAGGATTCACCTTGCCTTCACCTTGGCATGCAGGCACTCCCAGAAAGTTGAAAACTTTCCCCCAGTCTGCATTTTGTCCTCCTGTCCCCTCCTCTTCTCAGCGCTGGATCCACCCGCTCACTCCCAACAGGATTTTGCACCTTTCCTGCAAAGCATCCCAGGAAGTCACGGTGCCACGTTCAGATTAACCACAACAAGACCAGCTGGAGTCCTCGTCCAGGTTTTAATTAAGGCAAAAGTGTCATTAACTTCAGCAGAAACTACTTGATCAAATGCTGCGTGTAAACGAAGAGGAGCTGAGTGAAGATTTGGCCAGCAATTATCAAAAAATCCCACTTGGAAGCACCATGCCAGGAGGCCTGGGATGAGATTTCTTTTTCGGGAAAGACTCTAAAAGTCACCGTCCTCGGTGACGGGGACAGCTCGGCACAGGCCCCTGGGCTGCAGGGCGGGCTCTGTGCCAGCTGCTGCACACTTTGCAAAGGTGTCTTCTTCCCAAAGCCAGGAAGCTGCACCAGGGATGGGATTGTTTTTCCATGTCTGGGCTCGCCTGATAAGGAGCCAGGGCTCCCCGGCCCTCAGAGCACAGGCAGGAAAATGTCTCCTGGTCTCTGCGAGCGAGCACAGATGAGCGACATGTCTGCCTTGGGCATTGTTCAGCTCTGAATGAGGCTGAGAAAACACTTCAGAGCGTGGTGAGCATGAACATTCCCAGTCTGGGGATGTCTGGGGAGGGTCTGGCTCCGTGGGAAGAAGGAAGAACTTTCCGGAGGGGGGCAAGGGGACAAAATGGTGTTTAACACACATGAGTCTGGGCCTGCTGGAGCAGCCTGGGCAGAGATCAAACACGAGAGCAAACTCCAGAACAAAAGCCGCCAGAACAGAACGAGGGCTCGTTTCTCAGGAAGGGCAGTGCCTCACTGAGCATCTCAGGGCCAGCTGAAGGTCCTGACCAGGAGCAAGTTCCCACCTGCTCCAAGAGAACTCAAAAATCCCAGAATGGTTTGGGTTGGAAAGGACTTTAAAGATCACCCACCCTTTTCCATGCCCAGGGACACCTCCCACTGTCCCAGGCTGCTCCAAGCCCTGTCCAGCCTGGCCTTGGACACTGCCAGGGATCCAGGGGCAGCCCCAGCTGCTCTGGGCACCCTGGGCCGGGGCCTCAGCACCCTCACAGGGAGGAATTTTGAGAAGGATTTGCAGCTCTCAAATGCCAATAAATCAGTACCAGAAGTCTCTTGGCCACACCCTGAGGGCAAGGGCTGCTGTGATGATTAACACTGGACAGCCTCTGCTGAGTGAGATGGATCTGACAGGACAAGGGGGAATGGAGTCAAACTAAAATAAAGTAGGTCAAGATTAGATGTGAGGAGGAAGATTAGAGATTAGATCAGATTAGGATTAGAGGAGGAGGAAGTTCTTCCCTGTGACGGTGCTGAGGCCCTGGCACACGCTGCCCAGAGCAGCTGTGGCTGCCCCTGGATCCCTGGCAGTGTCCAAAGCCAGGCTGGACAGGGCTTGGAGCAGCCTGGGACAGTGGGAGGTGTCCCTGGGGATGGTTTGGATTGGAATGAGATGAGCTTTAAGGTCCCTCCCAGCCCAAACCATTCCATAATTCCATGATTCTGTGATTTAGGGCCAATCGGTCCCGTCTTTAAAGGACAACCCAAAGCTGTGGCAGGGGGAGGCTCAGAGCTCTCTCCCAGCTGCCAGGGCTGACTCCAAAGTCCTCTGTGCCCGAGGGCTGCTCTCGCTTTGCTGCCTCAAACCGAGCGGTTTCTGCTCTGGTAGCTGTTCCCAGAAACAGCAAATTCTTTCCAAAACAACCCTCCCCAGGATTTACTCAATGTGCCCTGAGAAAACAGAGAAAAGGTGAAGGGCAAAGCAGAGCGGGGAATGGGAAGGCTGGGGATGTCACGTGTCTTTAAAAGGCGGAACAAATGAATTTTATCCAAGTAAGCGAATCCCCTCTTGCCAGCCTGGAGCCTCACAGGATGCCTTTGGCAAAGGAGCCAGGGGCTCTGCCAGGAAAACCTCCTGGCCTCCCTGAAATGCCAAGCTGAAACATTTTGAAGGTAAAGAATTTAAAAAAAAAAAAAAAAAAAAAAAAA
>VZRN01001640.1:320219-351644 GCA_013397935.1 Dasyornis broadbenti | reverse complement strand
AAATATATATAGCTATATATTATATATTTAAGTATCTATATTTTCAATAAAGCAGAAAACACCCGAGCGAAGGGAAGAGACACAAAGAGAGTAAAGGAAAGCCTGAAAACCTGGAGGTTTTGCTTCTGCAATGCCCTTCCTTGGTCCCTTTCTGCCTCCTCCCGTGTGGTTTTCCTGTCATGGCCAAGCCTGGAGCTCCCAGCTCCCACCAGGCTGTGCTGGGCACTGGTGGGACCCTCCAGGAGATGCAGGAGGTGAACAGAGGGCGGTGGCTCGTCCCTGTCCCTGTCACCCGACTGTCCCTGAGCTCCCTCGTGCCCCCCAGGTGCCTCCGTGGTGCTCACCTGCCCTTCCAAGGCTTCAGTGGATTTAAAACCCCGTGGGGGTTTTTGAGGGTGGTCAGACACTGGAAGGGGCTGCCCAGGGCAGCGCTGGAGTCACCACCCCTGGAAATGTCCAAAAGCCAGGCAGATGTGGCACTCCATGCCATGGCTTGGTGGGCACTGGGGGATTTGTTCAACGATTGCACTGGATGATCCTGGAGGTCTTGGGAAGGTTATTTCCCTACAGAAAAGTGCTTTGATTTATTTGGAATCACGCATTCGTTAGGATTTTGATGCCAGGTCAAACCCAAGGATTGCTCCCCAGCTGCTCCATCCCACATCCTTTCCCCAGGTCTGGGAAGCATCTGCTGTCACATTGACTCCGTGACGATCCGAACCTCCCGTGCCTGCGGCAGCTCCAGCTGCTCCTTTAGGACTGAAGGAACCACCCCTGACTCACGGCCCTTCCTGGAGGTGGTGTCACATCAGCTGACCCGGGCAGAGCTGAGCTAACACAGTTTTCTCCTGAAATTCACCTCTACAATGCTGCTGATTGTGTGCTGCTCCGCGCGGCTCCAGAGCAGAGGCTGACTCAGGAAAATGATCCCATCCAAGCCGTTTCTCAAAGTCATCGTGACTGCAGCAGCCTTTCTGAGTCAGCACCCAGATAAGGCACTGCCTGCATTTATTTGTGGCAAATAATTTTTATAATCTCGCTTTCATAAAACATCCTTAAGTTTTCATAGTTGGGGCTGTTAAATTTAGATAATGCGTGTCTGCGTATTGAATTGAGTTTATTATTGTCAGATAAGCTCCTGCATCAGCAAGGACCTCCCTGTGCTGGTCCTTGCCTCAAATTGTTCAAAGCTGACCCAGAAATGAGAGGCCACAGACAAATCTGGGCTGGCAAAGAGCACGGGGAGGCTGGGAATCAGTTCAGCTCCTTCCTGTGTTCCTCCATGTCTCAGCACACCAACACTGGATCTGTGCAGGATTTACCAGCATTGCCCACAGCAGCTGGGGCTGCCCCTGGATCCCTGGCAGTGCCCAAGGCCAGGCTGGACAGGGCTTGGAGCAGCCTGGGACAGTGGGAGGTGTCCCTGCCGTGGCAGGGGGTGGGACACGAGCTTTAGGGTCTCTTCCAACCCAAACCATTCCATGTTCTGTAATTCCAAGGAGGTTTTGGGAGGGCAGTGGTTGGGCACCCTCCCAAACTGGAGGTTCCAGCAGGAAGATCTGCACTGCAGGGGTGCTCAGGCATCGGAAGGGGCTGCCCAGGGCAGCGCTGGAGTCACCATCCCTGGAAATGTCCGAAAGCCAGGCAGATGTGGCACTCCCTGCCATGGCTTGGTGGGCATTGGGGGATTTGTTCAACGATTGCACTGGATGATGATCTTGGGGGTCTTTTCCAGCCTCAATCGTTCATTCTGTGATTCTTCCGAACCAAAGACGCTGCTCAGGGTGAGCAGTGAAGCCGTGAGTGGCTTTCCAGAGCAGCGCAGGAGCTGCGGTATTTCTGTGAGTTCAGCTGATGTGGGGAGGTGCAGCAGCTCCCTCCCGCTGCTGAGGGATGGGGCATTCCCTCAGTGCGTCCCATCAACAGCCCCTGAAAGAAATTTCGATTCTCTTGAGTGCAGTTGAAAGAAAAGTGGTTTTCACTCGCGCATTTTCAGAGGTCAGAGCGGAATGGCCGGGATTTGGCCGGGAGTCAGGCAGGTAACACATCCAACATTCCCGTGAGCGTGAGCTGCGCATTCCCCTTAGTCACACTTCAGGTATCCCTTCATTTCCCGGAGCTGCTCCAGCCAGCGACCTGCTCTGTAATTACCCAGCCAAAGCCATGCAAATGCTGCCCGGGCAGAATCTGGGGCAGGTCGGCGCGGGTTACCCGGTAATTATCTCCCCAATTACCGAGTAATTCCCAGATGAATTAGCGGGTAATTGGCTGCCTGTAGATAGCATGAGCAGCGCTGGGCTGGGAGACACGGCCTGTTCTTGTCTCGCAGCGCTCCGTGGACACACGCAGCCACGGGGAAACACAGCTGACAAAGCCAGCCTCCCTCGGCAACCAGGGGCTCATTCCTGACTGCGAGTTCCAGCTCAGGGCTTGTTGGTGGATTCCTAGCAGCGATAATAATAGGATAATGATAATGATAATAATAATAATTAATAATAATGACGATAACGCGGCAGCAGTGACTCATGGCCTGCGGGAGCCTTGCTAAGGCCTCACTTATGCTAAAGAAATCCTCTGGCTCTTTTCAAACCTCCCGTCAGCCTCGGTGGGAGCGGCATTGGGCTGGATCCCAGCCCTACCACACGGAAAGGTTATTTCTCTTGGATTTGTTTGCAATCACCCATTCGTTAGGGTTTTGATGCCAGGTCAAACCCAAGGATTGCTCCTCAGCTGCTCCATCCCACAAACAGCCCCAGGGGAGTCCCAGACACACCAGCTCTGCCCCTTCTCCGTGGATTTCACCTTGTGATCCAGACCTGCAGATCTCTCCCTGGGGCAGTCCCTTCACCTGCCACTTCTAACCCGCCTTTGGTAAACAAAACCAGGATTTGAGGTTCTTTCACAGGAAATAATCAGCTCCTAATGATGGCTTCAACATGCCTTGAACCGCTGGGCTGGGGCCGGGATGACACCACCAACCTGCAGGGACGCTGACAGGGAGTGGCAGGAGCCTTTAGGAGCATAGAGCCCGACTGCCCATGGCCACCGCTAAATCTGGGCTGCTCTCTTGGGGTGGTCTCATTTGCACCTTAACTTGGGCAGAGGCATCTCTCAATAATCAGAGCCTGTAAAGACCTCAGAGCATTTCCAGTGCCTGCAGGGGCTCCAAGGAAGTGGGAAGGGATGTTCAGCAGGAGCTGGAGGGACAGGACAAGGGGCAATGGCTTCAAACTGAAAGAGAGGAAATTTAGGTTGGATATTTGGAATAAATTGTGTCCTGGGAGGGTGGGGAGGGCCTGGCACAGGGTGCCCAGAGCAGCTGGGGCTGCCCCTGCATCCCTGGCAGTGCCCAAGGCCAGGCTGGACAGGGCTTGGAGCAGCCTGGGACAGTGGGAGGTGTCCCTGCCGTGGCAGGGGTGGGATGGGATGGGATTTAAGGTCCCTCCCAACCCAAACCATTCCATGATCCTGTGATTCTCTGTTTCCCCATTCTCAAGCTTTGCAGCCTCTCCTTGCACTCACAGCTGTTTTCCCTCTGCTAGTCTCCCCCTCACTGGACATTTTTGACATCTTTTTCCTTGGTTTGGAGCTGAGATGATTATTGTTGAATTCAACACACAGGAAACAGCAGCTTGGTGTTTCCTGGCTCATGGACCGGTTTGGAATTGCCTGTCACCGCTAAGAACTTTCCCTCCATACATGCTGAGCTGTCTAATTACCGTGACCAAGACTTCCTCTGTCACCAGGTATTGTCTTAAATTCACTGCCACACTTCTCCTCTGTGATTTCAACTCCACCTGGGTGAGACTCACTTCTGGGCTTGGATTGTCTCGGGGCCTTACTTTGGCTTTATCTTGAAATTGCAGGTTGGAAAAAACCTTTAGGAGTATCAAGTCTAACTGCCCACGGTCACCACTAAACCATGTCCCCAAGTGCCACATCTGCTTGGGTTTTGAACATTTCCAGGAGTGGGGACTCCACCATTGCCTGTCCCAGTGCTTAACAACTCTTTCAGTGATGAAATTATTTCCAATATCCAACCTGAGCACAGCCTGAGGCCATTCCCTCTCCTCCTGTCCCTGTTCCCTGCGAGCAGAGCCCGACCCCCCCGGGCTGCCCCCTCCTGTCAGGAGCTGTGCAGAGACACAAGGTTACCCCTGAGCCCCTTTGCTCCAGGCTGAGCCCTTTCCCAGCTCCTTCAGCCGCTCCTGGTGCTCCAGCCCCTTCCCAGCTCCGTTCCCTTCCCTGGACATGCTCCAGCCCCTCCATGTCTTTCCTCCCATGAGAAGCCCCAGAACAGAAGAGCCGAATCAGACACTCATAAAGGCCTGTATTTACAAAAAAAGAAAACATGACACGGTTCTGAGAAGTGATTTATGAAAAGGTCAATGTGGAGATGAAGCTGAAGCCACGCTGGTCCAAGGAATTGTGTGGATTTACAGGGAAATCATAAAGAGAGTTTGCAAGATAAAAGTTGCTTCTATTGCAGTCATTCCCTTCCTGGGAGATCACATTCTGGAGCAAAGGAATTCTGGGGCAGAGATATCCATGAAAAGCGTGAACTTGTACCAACCTTGCAGGGAAACGATTGAGACGCATGAGCTGGGACAGAGAAAGCCAGATGTCAAATTGTAGCCACACAACAACACCATTTCCAACGAATGCATGGAAAAATGCCAACTCTTCCCCAAAAATATCCCCCATGGCATCACTCCCAACCTTCTGGAAGGCCAGAGCATCCTGCTGGGTGGTACTGCACAAACACAGGTGAAGAGGAGATGATTTTTCTGGCTTTCCAGTCGCGGGCTCAGCTCAGTGAAGATTCAGAGCAATGTTTGATTTGGGTCGTTGACCAAATCCTCCAGGAGAAGAGGTGGGGGCACCGCTGGAACTGGCCCAGGAGTGGTGTTCACCCAGACAGAGCAATCCTTGTCCTGCTGGGGATCAAACTGGTGCCACTGTCACTCCAGGCTGTGCAGGAGCCGGTGGCAGCAGGCTCAGAAAAGAATTGGATTTATTTATTAGATTTTCAGCTGGGCAGCAAGTGCCTGAACGCATATCTACAGGGACAGGGCAGGGATGTGTGCCAGGTGTTGGTACTGCAGCAGCTGAAGGTGCTGGGTGAACAGAGGGGAATGGGCGGCTGGAAGCAGCTCAGCCCTCCTGAAACAGCAGCTCCAGAGTCAGAGCCCTGGGCGAGCTGGGCCATCAGCCTGACCCATTTCTCTCAGGATTTTGTGCACAGAAATAATTCTACTGAAGGAAACCGTGGAGAGATTTGTAAACTCGAGCCTCCAATGAAGTTCACTAAATCTACCAAAACTTCCTGACCTGCCTTGGCCCCTGTGGGAAGGAAGGAAGCAGACGTGAGCAGATGTCCCAGGACTCCAAACGATGCCTGATGATTTTTGTCTTTTCTTTTATACCTTTTTTATACTCCTTTTATACATTTTTATACTCTTTTCTTTATACCTTTTACACACAGTTTTTGTACCTCAGCCCCACATCCCCATAATTCCTGCAGTCTGGTATTCAGCTCAGTTTGGGGTTTTGCAAGGTGGGAAGGCCAAACATTCACAGCAGGAGGCCAGGAGCTCTGCACTTTCTCAGAATCGAAGGCTCCAACCTTGGATGGAGCCTCTCTCTTTCTGGGACGTGTTTTGTGAACCGGACTGTAATCTCATTTAGGGGGGGGTAATTAGAATAAGAGGACGATTACTTCATCTATTAAGTTTCTAATTGGGGGATTTTAGGTAGGTATGCTAATTTGCGAGGTCCATAAAAGTTGTATCTGCGATACACAGGGTGTGCTCTCGCCGTGCTTCCACCTTTGACAAGCCGTGCACCGAGGATCCCATTCAAACCGAGGTAAATCCCCTTTTTCCCTTTCCTGCTGTGTCTGCTCCATGGTTTTATGGAGCCGAAACGGCAGCACCAGCAGAACCAGAACTGTGAACGGAATCAGAGCTCAGCACAGCAGTGACTCCTCTGTGGAGACACTTTGGGTGCCTGACAGAGATGAGCGACAAAACCTGAGGTCCCTCAGGATCCTTGGGGTGAAAAAGAATCAGGATTTATTTTCTTCCCTTTGCCTTATTGTAATTTACACCCTTGTGGTGTTTTCCTCCTTCACCCTGGGGTTATCCAGCACTTCCGTGGGGCCGTTGGAGACCTTTAGGAAATACAAATAAATTCCAGTGCCTGCACCCCTCCAAGCCGTGCCGCAGCTCGTGGGTGCTTTAAGAACCCAGACAGGTTAAATAAGCAGCACGTGCCTAAGGATGAGCTCATTTTCCCCTCTCACAGGGGTCACTTTGGATCAGCCCCTGCCTCTTTCAGTAATCCTACACCAGGGTTAGCACATCTCAGCTTCCTGGGATTGCTCACAGCAGCTTTCCGAGGAGCTGTTCGCGGCTGTGGTTTGGCCCTGGGGGTGGCACTGTTTTTAACCTTCCTGTCTATCCAACAGAAGCTTCAGAAAGCAGGAGTCACTTCAGGGGAAGTATTTCTTTATCAGGCCGTGGTAAGGACACACACAAGAACATTTAGCAGCTTTGAAATGCGTTTTTTTAAGGGCAGACTCCCTTGTCTGGCAGCAGGGGCTGAGGCTATGGAGAAAGTTTTGCCCGTGGCGGGGTCTCGAGAAGATCTTCAGACCCTTTGGGATCACAGCCCCCTTTCCTGGGCACTTTCAGAAAAACATTCCCCACTGAGCATTGCCCCTAGGCCAGCCACAGTCCCTGGCTTGATGGACCTCACTGCATGGGTAAAAGCCTTTAAAGCAGTGGTTTTAAACTTCCTGAAGTTCTCACCTCTTGTGTCTCCTTCCTCATTCTCAGCTTTCTGCCCATTTCTCACCTCAATCCCCACAGTATTTTTTCTTTGGTTTTCGAGTTTTCCTTCCTTCCTTTTTAAAATTTGAAAGGGAGAAAATGAAACAATTCAGTTTATCTGAATCTTTATCTTCTGCGGGGGCGGGGGAAGCTTCTCCCTTCTCCAAAGGAGACCTTTGCCTGCTGTCCACTCTTCAAGGGAAGGAAAAGCTGGTTTTCCTCAACACGAATTTCACCTGGTTTCCTTCTCCACTCCGTGCTCTTGGAAGGATAAATCTCCACAGTGACCTTTCCATTTCGTGCTGGAATTCCTGCCCACGGCACAGAGAGAGCAGAGCTCTGGCGAATCTGTGTCACCCCCTGCTATGGATAAAGCTCTGAAACAGCCCCTCCTCTTTGCCCTGTGCTTTTCTCTCTCTTATACGGAAGTTTTATTTTGAATATGAACCAGCAAAATGTCCAAGGACATTTTAAAAACGTTAAGAAACATTAAAAAACGGAAATCGGTGCTTGGTCAGGTCTAGAGCCCTGGCTGGTTTATCTCACCCAGAGAAGCAGGAATATTCAATTCAGAGTTCAGTTCCTGCTGGAACGTGCCCGTGCCTCAGACACTTTCAATCAGGAATTGCCAGAGCTAAGTGAGAGCTGATTTTCTGTGGGAGAGCTGCGAACACACAGAGTCCCTCAGCAGCTGCAAAACCAAGCCCTGGAAGGGGATTGGGATCCCCCGGGCTCTGGAGCATGGCCTGGGGCTCAGCCCTTTGCTCTGACCTGGCTTCTCCATCCTCCTGGGATGGGGAATAGAGAGAATAAAGAATCATCTCCGTGTCCCAGCTGTGGGGGGAACACTCCTGTGACAGTGACAGAAAATCGGGGATCCCCAGGCTCAGATGTTGCTGTCCACCGCACCTCTGGTGGACAAGACAAAACTTCCTCCGCTCCTCCTCCATGGAATGCTCTGCTGCCAGTGGGCCTCAGAAAACATTATTGAAGGAGTCTCTTTAAATTTTTTATTAGTATTATTTGTGAAGCAGAACTAACTTGAACTGCCAACCCAAAGATCTCTTTACAGGAAAGAGAACCGTGTTCGCTTTCCTTCAGACATTTCTATTCAGCATTTTTTTCCTTTCTTCTCCACAAGCAGCAGAACTTGTGGAGAAGAAAGTGTCCCATGATGGGCCCCCAGACCCCGCAGTACCTGGGACAGGATGAGTAATTTGTTCCTGCCTCGTGCACAGCAAGCTCCTGTTCGCTGTCTTTATTTATTCTGTCTTATCTTTCTCACATTTCATCACTTTCTTGTTATGTTTGCTCAGTTAAGTCATTAAAGCCACTTTGTTTTTTCTCTTTCCATGTTTAGCCCTAGGAAAGCAGCTAAGCCTGTGTAATTGATTTAGCATTTAATTTCCCTAAAACCCCCTCTTTCCTGCCCTCAGTCTGTGGCCCTGAGACATTCCCATTCCTGCCTGGATTGGGTGGTGTGAGAAGGAAATCTCTGAGCCAGCTCACGGCTTTGAGAGGCCATGGGGAGGTTTCTCCACCTCCAGTGCAGGTGCTCTCGGTGAAATCCCTGCTTCAGTGGGCAGGAAAAGAGAGAAATCACTTGTAGGCAACTTCTGCTCTTCTGCGTTTCAGTTCTCACCTCTGGGGGTGTTCTGGGTGAAATCCCTATTTCAGTGGGCAGGAAAAGAGAGGAATTTCTTGTAAGGAACTTCGCTCTTCTGCATTTCAGTTCTCACCTGTGGTGGTGTTCTGGGTTAAATCCCCGTTTCAGGGGGCAGGAAAAGAGGTAAATCACTTGTAAGGAATTTCTGCATTTCCGTTCTCACCTGTGTGGGTGTTGCTGAATTAAATCCCTGTTTCAGTGGGTAGGAAAAGAGAGAAATCTGCTCTTCTGCATTTCAGTTCTCCCCCGTGGTGGTGTGGAGAGCTGAGCTCTGCTGTTTCCACGTTGTAAATCTGCATGATGGGGGTTAGAAAGCAAGAGAAGGGGAAGCACGAATATCCAAATCCAAGTAATTTGGCTTTCAAAGCATTGCAGGAACTTCAAGGTTGGAAAAGACCTCCAAGATCCAACCGTTGACCGAATCCCAAGTGAGCAGATCACAAAGTGCCACATCCACTTGCTTTTTTGAACACTTGCAGGGGTGGTGACTCCAGCACTTCCCTGGGCAGCCGGTGTCAGTCCCGACCCCCCTTTCGGAGCCTCATTTCTTCCCAGCCCTGATTTCCTCAGAGACACCACCACAACTTCAGCCTGTCCACTCCAACACGGGCTTGTCCCTTCTCCTGTGAGGCCTCCAGGCTCCCAGACCTGCCCAGCTCTTCTGCGTCCTTTCCCTCCAGGATCCTCTGCAGGAACCCATCACACCTTGGCTCAAATTGAGGTGGATCTCTCCCCTCCTGCCCCACCTCTTCAGGACCCCGAGGGAATTCACCTCCTTGGGATTTCCCGAGGTGTTTGTACTCATCTCCCTGCATCACTGCGGTTCTCGAGTTGAATCACTTTACAAATCTTCCTGATCTTCTACTCCCTGGTGGATTTACAGAAGATTTGGGTCTTTGTTCTGCTGGATGAGTCAAGTTTTGTGGCTCCTCTTCTGGGCACAACAATCCCAGAATTCCAGAAAAGACCTTTGGGATCACCCGGTCCAACGGTTCCCCCAGCACTGAACCCTGAACCACATCCCCGAGTGCCACCAGGTGCCACATCCCCACAGTTTTTTAACCCTCCCAGGGCTGGGGGCTCCACCTCTGGACAGCCTGTTCCAGTTCCTGACAACCCTTTCCATAAAGAAATGAGAACAGAGCTTTGAGGGCCTCCTTGCCAGCTCCCAGCCCAGTTCTCAGGCCGAGAGAGCTTCTCTTGTCCCACCCAGACAAACCAGACTGACCCAAACCATGTCCCCTTGGCACATCCCCCTGCAGAGCATCTCCACCCCGATCCCGGCAATGTCCCAAACCCAACCTGCCTGGGAATTCCTGCCGCCTCCCCTGGCACCAGAGGGTGAGCAGAGCCCTTCCCTGTCCCCCAGCATCTCCTCAGACAGAGGGGCTTTGTTGAAAACGGATTTAAATGGCTTTTAAAGAGGATGATATTAAAAGAAAAAAAGCCCAGACAAAGAGAGCAATCCCAGCTGAGCCCATTCCACATTATTGAGTTAAATAAGGGGGATTTTACACGGGCTCTAATTGGGGTTCAAATCCTGGTTCCCAGCAGCTGCTGAGCTCTAGAAAGCTGCAGAAGGAGGTGCTGAGGCCCAGCCCTGCCACGAGCTGAGCTCTCCCAGCCCTGAATGGGCACATTCACAGCCCAGATTTTCTATCTGAACAAGGAATTTGCTGACTGCTAATCTCTGCTGATTAATGATGTTTTCACAAAGCCACCACAGAAGGTTTGCTGGCCTTGTCTAGAGAACCAGACTTTGGCCAAGCAAAGCCCTTTATCCAAAAATGTATTTGTCTAGAAAGTGCCATTATTATTCTGAGGAATGCCAGGTATGGATGCCCGTGTTTCTTGTTCTTGTTAAATGCAAGTTGTTCTGCAGATAAGGAGGCGAAAGAGTACAAGATAGGCGAGGTTTGTCAGGACAGATAAAATCTTCAATTAGACCAAAAGCAGCAGGAGAAAATTCAGACAAACTTTCAGACACGGAAGCAGACGTGAAGGAAGCCTGGGTGTCCAAGCGCTGACAAGTTTTTTTCTGCCCATTTATCACAGGAAAGATATCACCCCCCTCCAAAAAAAAAAAATAAAATTTAAAAAAAAAAATAAAAAAATCCTTGCTTTGTTTGGTTTAATTCCCATTAAAAGGGGATTAAGGCAGAGAGGAACAAGGCAGGCTTGTTCCACATCCACAGTGTGGGTTACTTGCTGCTTTCTGAGTCAGATAACTCTGCTTAACAGCAGCCTTTAGCTTTATCAACGTCAAAGCCAGATTTCTGGCGTTAAAATTATTCCAACTTGCATCTGGGTGTTTGACGGCTCCGGAGCAGGGCTCTGGAGTGCTCCAGTTACTGGGATAAGGGTCCCTCCGAACACGCGGGTAAGAAGATCTGCCTTGCATACATTGGAGTGAAATAGGATTTCTGACAGTTTGACATCCAAATCCCACCAGGAAGGGGAACATTTCTGGCAGTGTTGAAATCTGGCACCTTTCTCCAGAGAACATCATCTCACTCCCAATAGTCATCGAGTCGTTATGAATAACAAATGAATTCCTAGAAATCAGCGTCGAGGAGCGTGTGCCAGTCAATATTGCAGCAGGGTGAATTATTTGGCTGCAGAGCTCAGGAGAAACAACCAGGCCAGAGCCGGTTCTGAATAACCACAAGTGAGGATCAAAGTGCTCCGCTCCGGCAGGTGCAGATGGAACAGATTGTGCCTCAGACTCCTGCTCTGCCAGCAGCTCCAGCCCCAAGCTGAGCTCTGCAAGGATCCTGGAGCAAAGAGGGATCAGGGGGAACCTTGTGGCTCTGCACAGCTCCTGACAGGAGGGGGCAGCCGGAGGGGTCGGGCTCTGCTCCCAGGGAACAGGGACAGGAGGAGAGGGAACGGCCTCAGGCTGGGCCAGGGGAGGCTCAGCTTGGACAGCAGCAGGAATTTCCCCATGGAAAGGGTGCTCAGGCCTTGGAAGTGCCCAGGGAGGTTTGGAGTGCCCACCCCTGGAGGCGTCCAAGGAGTTCCTGGATGTGGCACTCAGGGCTCTGGGCTGGGTTACAAAGTGTTGTTTAGTCACAGATTGAGGAAACAGCCTCAAGTTGTACCATGGGAGGTTTAGTTTGGATATTAGGGACAATTTCTTCACGGAAAGGGCTGTAAAACATTGGAATGGGCTCTCCAGGGAAGTGTGGAGTCACCATCTCTGGAAGTCTTCAAAAAACCTGTGGATGTGGCACTTGAGGCCATGGTGACCACGGTGGTGGTTCTGTGCTGATGGTTGGACTCGATGTTCTTAAAGGTCTTGTCCAACCTGAACAATCCTGGGATTTGATGTTTCTGCTCCCCTGCAGGTGCAGTGGACGCATCCTTGGCTTTCAGAGAGCAGCAGGCAGGTGGGATGTTCCCAGGGTTAGATCCGAGTGCTGACAGGTGCCAACAAAACCTGAGGTGAGCAAAGAACGCACAAATCCTCAGCGGAAGCAGGGGCAGCCCCGTGCTGCGTTTACAGAGAGAAGCAGCTCGTTCGAGCAAGTCCAGCTGGCATCACACGGGAGAGTTTGTGCAGTGGGGTTGTCCTGCACGCCTCACACCCTTCACCGTTTCCCTCAACGGGGCCGTGACTGGGATTTTCAAATCCAGCAGGTCCCCAGCAAAGCTGGGGTGAAGCTGCTTGGTCCCTGGGGAGTGCAGGGAACTGGCTGGGGTGGGTTGTTGCAGGAATTTAACAGATTCCATGGTCAACCTCCAGCATCCCAGCACCCTGTGGGGCTCCAACCTGGGTCAGGGTGGCTGAGGTGGGCTCAGAGCAAGGGTCACAAATGCTGATCACGAAACTTGCACAAGTCTAATGTAGGAATTTGTGAGGATAACAATTTCTGTCACAGTCCCAAAAGGATTTAGGTCCTGTTGATGCCTGGTGATTTTTGTCTTCTCTTTTTTATACCCTTTTTATGCATTTTACACCCTTTCCCTTTCTTTGTACCCTTTCCCACATTCCATCCATCCATTCCATCCCATTGGGTCACCAGAAACTGTTGTTTTCTTTTTTTTGGCTGGTGAAAATACGAAGTAGACACAGTAGTAAAGGGGGAAAGGGTATTTATTTCGGTTTTAATAGGATTTTATGTGTACCGTTTGTTAAAGG
Organism: Dasyornis broadbenti; assembly: GCA_013397935.1. Classification (NCBI taxonomy): domain Eukaryota; kingdom Metazoa; phylum Chordata; class Aves; order Passeriformes; family Dasyornithidae; genus Dasyornis; species Dasyornis broadbenti. The sequence continues at coordinate 339,004 of VZRN01001640.1, read as the reverse complement.
TGGAAATATGTTGAGAGCACGAAGAATGTGGGAAAGGACACAGGGAAAGGGAAAGGGAATAAAATGCAAAAAAAGGCTATAAAAAGGATATAAAAAAGAAAAGACCAAAATCATCAGGCATCATTGTGAGCATTCAAAATCTGCTCCAGGGCACCTGAACAGCTCTGTGCTTTGGGTTCATCCTGAGTCACGGCGGAAAATTCTGTCAGGCATTTCTAAAAATCATGTCTGTGTTTTCTGTGTCCTAATCTTCGCTTTGGACAGGGGATACATGAAGTGGAATTCATAAAGGGCACTTCGACAGTGTCCCCCAACGAACTCTGAAGACAGGAGAGAGTTTTTGAAGCTCTTCAGGACTCGAGTCTGCAGCTCTCCACAGTCCTGACCTTGGCCCTGCTCAGAGCCAGGAAAAGGCAAGGTAAAGGCAAAATGCCCATCCTGGAGCAGCTTGGGGAGCTTTAACCTCTTCTTTTCATCCCCACTCAGCCTCAGATCACCCGTGGCACAGCAGGACCATGGGGGATATTTTTGATTCCCTTTGAAAATGTCTTTGGCTTGTGCATGCAAAGGAAAGGGGGGAATGCAGCTCGGCCTCGGAGCAGCCGTTTCTCCCTGTCAATGACACCTTTACCCCGTCATTCTCGGGGTTAAATCCCCCAAAGTTCTTGGGGTTAAATCCCCCAAATCTTGGGTTAAATACCCCAAAAAGATCAGCAAACCATGTGTCACCTCCCAGCTCAAGTCTGCGGGAAAGTCCCTTTCAGCCCCTCCTGCTGCGGCAGCTCCTCAGGAGAGCCCTGAGCTGCTCCTTCAGCACAGGCTGAACCCAATTCTCTCTCCAGCCACACAAGCCTGAGCTGTGAAGCCACGTCCCCAACCCCAGCGGGCACCGCTATTTCCACACCAGGGACTGCAGGGAGCTCTCTGGGGTTCTTCCCTCTCTTTGGAACACAAATGAGCTGATCTGATGGACCCAGCAAGTGACCGACAGCTTCCCCACATCTGCGCAGTGCTGCCGAGGACAGAGAAATGGGAAATGATGCTTCAAACGCACCGAGTGTGGCCCCCTCAGGGAGGGGCTGCCGCCCTGGACACCGCACAAACCCAAAATTTCCTTCTTTTAAAAGAAAAGAAGGAAGATCTTGTGGGTTGTGGCTTTGCTCCTGTGTCAGCAGGATGGGACAGCCCCTGGCTGGAGCAGCTGCCAGCCCTGGTAGCCCTCATCACTCACAGAAGATGACGCAAAATAGCAAATGGGTCAGAGGAAGGTTGGAGAAACACCAGAGGATTGTTCATATTCCTTCAGGAGGCTGCGAGAAACAGTTTAACCCCGAGAATGACGGGGTAAAGGTGTCATTGACAGGGAGAAACGGCTGCTCCGAGGCCGAGCTGCATTCCCCCCTTTCCTTTGCATGCACAAGCCAAAGACATTTTCAAAGGGAATCAAAAATATCCCCCATGGTCCTGCTGTGCCACGGGTGATCTGAGGCTGAGTGGGGATGAAAAGAAGAGGTTAAAGCTCCCCAAGCTGCTCCAGGATGGGCATTTTGCCTTTACCTTGCCTTTTCCTGGCTCTGAGCAGGGCCAAGGTCAGGACTGTGGAGAGCTGCAGACTCGAGTCCTGAAGAGCTTCAAAAACTCTCTCCTGTCTTCAGAGTTCATTGGGGGACACTGTCGAAGTGCCCTTTATGAATTCCATTTCATGTATCCCCTGTCCAAAGTGAAGATTAGGACACAGAAAACACAGACATGATTTTAGAAATGCCTGACAGAATTTGCTCCTTGTGTGTTTTGGCCCTGATTTTCAGTCACTTTAATTTCATCTGTCACAGGAAGATCCATCTGTAAACCTTATTAGATTCAAACTACGATGAGATAGATGAGGCCAGAAAACTGTTTTTCTGCCTCCTCAGAATATTTTTTTTTTTTTAAATTCAATGAAATGTTGGATTTTGAAAGCAAATTTGCTAAACTGACAACAAAAGAGGACGGAGCAGAAGCTGCCAGAGCTGTTGATGGTTTGAGATGGGCTGGGCCTGTCCTGGCAGAGCCCACACTGAGCCCCAGCACTGCCCAAAAGTGACCTTCCCATGGCCAGGCAGGGCTGGGCTCAGCTGGACCTTTGGGTGGCCAAAAGTGACAAATGAGGGTCCCCCGTGGCCACGCAGGGCTGGGCTGAGCTGGACCCTTGGGTGGCCAAAAGTGACATTCCCATGGGGGTCACTCATGGCCAGGCAGGGCAGGGCTAGGCTGAGCTGGACCCTTGGGTGTGGGTGGCCAAAAATGACCCCCATGGCCATACAGGACTGGGCTGGGCTGGGCTGGACCCTTGGATGGCCAAAAGTGACCCACGAGGGTCTCCCATGGCCACCTGGGGCTGGGCTGCACTGGACCCTTGGGTGTGGGTGGTCAAAAGTGACTTTTCCATGGCCAGGCAGGGCTGGGCTGTACCCTTGGGTGTGAGTGGCCAAAAGTGACCCATGAGGGTCCCTCATGGCCACCTGGGGCTGGGCTGGGCTGGACTGGACCCTTGGGTGTGGGTAGCACCCCTGGTGAGGTTGGTCATGGCCATGAAGGCCAATCCCTGTCCTCAGGGACCCCAAATCTGCCTCCCCGCAGTGAAACGACAGCGTTGTTCCATCCTCGCCCCACAACATCCAGCCTTGCCCTGAATTCCCCCTGCTCCCACCTTTCCCAGACCCTGCTCCTGCTTTCCCTGCGTGTGACAGGGACTGCAGCAGGCTGGGCACAGGGGACGCCGCGGTGTTTGTGGGGTGGGCACCAACACTGGCCAAATGTCCTGGGTGCCTGGCATTTGGCCAGCGCCAAAACCACGACAATTTGGGTGGAGAATGCGGGCAGTCATGAGTGCTTTGAGATAAGGGTACCAAATGGGAGAGAAAAAAGGGCAAAACACGTGTTAAGCTGTGGTTTTAAGTAGAACGGCAGTTAGAAATCTGTCTTGTAGTGAAGGGTCAAGGGGTGGATTTTGTGTAATCTGTCCTTTCTCTTCTGTACTGTGATGATTTTATTTCTGAATCTGGTGTGGGAAACTTTCCTTTTCTTTCTGGTGAGTTTGGTTGTTTGTTTCTTCTGTTACTTTGAGTTCAGGTTGTGTGTTACACGTGGGTTTTAATCGCGTTGGCCAGGCAGGAGCTGATGAGCTCCCTGGGGACACCAGGGGCCTCCTGGGGCTGATCCGTCTGCCAGCAAGAGTGGAAAAGCAAGGGAAGCTGACAGGCCAGAGCTGGTGTCATTCCAGTGTCATTTCAGGGGGAGTTTGGGGCGTTTTTGGCACTCGTGATGCTGAATGTTCCGTGTCTGGGCTGCAGAAGGTGCTGGATTATCCCAGGGAGGGCTGGGCAGCACAAGCCGTGAGCAAACGATGCTCTGTGCAGGGGACAAGGCCACGCCAAATAACGCAGATGTTAGAAACCACAGCAGTTTAAAAATGTGTTCTAGAACTTGAGCCAGGCTTGTCCAGCCTTGCCCCGGGGGAAGGGAACTGAAGCTCCTTCCCAGGGCATTGTTTCTCCAGGTGAGGCCTGGTGAGCTCAGCATCCCAAGAGCCTGGCAGAAGCACAGGAGATCCACAAGAGATCCCAGCTCTCCGTGGGCATCTGCAAACATCTGCCCCAGACACCAGCCCTGGCACCGTGGGCCGGAAAGGACTGAGGAGAAAAGTGAAAAATGAAAATCTGATTAACATCAGAGGTGAGGAGATTGGGATCCAATGGGAAACTGAATGCTGGGGGTTGCTCAACTCTGAACCAATGAAATTTGGAACAGAGCATCTCTATGGGTTTGGACTGGATAAAGTTTGGGGGGAAATCCTGTAAAAAGGTGTTTTTCATGGAATGATTGTCTCTGCACAGCCGGGCTGTGTGTGGATGAGATGATTCCTGTGGCACATCCTGGCCAGAACAACATCCTGGCCAGAAAATAAAGCAATGCCTTGACTCTCTAACACTAAAAATATTGTTGGAGGGTTTTTTATTTTTCCCACAGTTTTGGTGACACAGAGAGAAGGGAGACACTCGTTTGTGGAGTGAAGAGATGGCCTTTGAGGCCTGGATTACCCTAAAGGAGCAGAAATGCTGCCAGGACAGGAGGAATTGGCCTGGCAGGGCAATGTCCCCAAAATGGGAGCAGGTTGAGCACAGAGAGACTGACTGTGAGACAGAGAAAGGGGAAGGCAATGCTGGAGGGGATGGAAAAGCTGCCTTGGGAGGAGAGGGAGAGGTTTTCCTTCGGTCTGAACTCTGAGGCACAGAGCCCTGGGATACATGGGCCCCTGCTCTGAGCCACAAGGACAGTTTTATTTTGGGGAAAATTAATGGTGACACCTCTTCTTCTGAGCCCAGGAAAAGGCATGGAAAGGAAGCTTCAAGCATTTTTCTTCAAAAATCATATTCCCTTCTTCTACCCCACCCCAGCTCCTGGGTGCCAAAATAACCCAGGAAATCCACAAAAAAAATCTAGGCTGCAGAAAATCTCTACTTGAATTTAGATTTAAGGTTTTTCTTCAAAAATCATGTTTCCTTCTTCTACCTGCCCCAGCTCCTGACTGGGAAGATAACCTAGGAAATCAACAAAAAGCTCTGGGCTGCAGAAAATCTCTACTTGAATTTAGATTTAAGCTTTCAAATATTTCTAATGGAGACAAAGGTATCTCAGAGGAAATAATTCCTGGGAAGTCAGAGTATGTTCACAGAATCATGGAATGGTTTGGGTTGCAGGGACATTTAAAGGTCACCCAGTGCCACCCCTGCCATGGCAGGGACACCTTCCACTGTCCCAGGCTGCTCCAAGCCCTGTCCAGCCTGGCCTTGGACACTGCCAGGGATCCAGGGGCAGCCACAGCTGCTCTGGGGGGAATTTTGCCCATTTTTTGTCAGTGATAGATTTGGATGCTTCATTTTGAACGACTTTTTCCCAGCTCCAGCTCTGGGAATGTCTGTCGGTCTCCGAGCTGACAGTGTGGGTCAGTTCCTCAAACCACAGCGCAGAATAAAGCGACCTTGAGCCCCAGACTCTTGCAGAATTTCCTTCCACAACCCCAATTTGTTCATTTAAAGCCATTTCAGTCCTGCAGTCACTCCCAGCTGGTGGATGGAGACACGAAGTCTCGAGATAATAACCATGGGATCATTCTGGCCCTTCCGACTGTCGGTTCAAAGCAAACTGAGCAGCTCCTTCGAGGTACCACGCAAACCCTTTGAACTTTGCAGAAAGAGAAAAGATATTCTGTTCCTTCCCTCATTTTTTCCTCACATTTATCAGGTCTCAGGAGAGATTACTTATCTGAGAACCCAGGAAACAAAGGAGGCTCTCCACAGCTCCCCGTGCAGCAGGTCATGGGCAGTAGGGAATGGGTCTGTTCCCATCAGCCCCAGCTGCGCCTTGGGATGGGCATGGAAAATTCTGGATACAGGATGGGGTTTAATGGCAGTGAGAGCTTTCCTTGAGATCACAGAATCTCAGAATGGGTTGGGTTGGAAAGGACCTTAAAGATCATCCAATGCCACCCCTGCCATGGCAGGGACACCTCCCACCGTCCCAGGCTGCTCCAAACCCGGCCTTGGGCACTCCCAGGGATCCAGGGTCAGCCACAGCTGCTCTGGGCACCCTGTGCCAGGGCCTCACCTCCCTCCCAGGGAACAATTTCTCCCCAATATCCCATCTAACCCTGCTCTCCTGCAGCTCCTCTGCCCTCTGCTGTGTGCCAGCCTTACGGCTCCAGGTGCCAAGGCAGCCACCTGGCACAGATGGGACATGAACTCTTTGCTCAGACACATCAGGTGTCACCCAGGATCGTTACCAGCTCTCTGCTGTTCCACAGAACCATCTGAAGAGAAACCAGAGCGCATCTGGGGCTCTGTCATGGCCGTGGGTTTCTTTCCAGGAGTAATTCCAAACTTTGGACAGGAGCCTCTTGTACCAAGCCCACAGCTGGGAGACCTCAGTACCACCAAACACAGCGACCTCCGAGGCATTTTCAAATATCCCTGGCCTAAAGCCTCCAAGGGAAAACTGCCTTCACTTGAGATCTAAATGCTGCTGAGACTTCAAAAATGTGCCTTGTCCCTCGGTGGCTGAGATTTTTCTTTCCAGGAAGGATGGAACAGCAGCACGTTGGACCTGCAGGGATCTGTGCAAGGGGACACAGAGCAGCTGTGGCTGCCCCTGGATCCCTGGCAGTGTCCAAGGCCAGGCTGGACAGGGCTGGGAGCAGCCTGGGACAGTGGGAGGTGTCCCTGCCATGGCAGAGGTGGCACTGGATGAGCTTTAAGGTCCCTCCAACCCAAACCATTCTGGGATTCTGGAATTCCATGGCAGGTGCACCCAGCCTCAAAATTATTGAAATACTTTGCCCAGTATTTGTCCGTGAAATAATTTAATGTTTCGTCTTAAATGCCATTTTTGACCCAGAACTGAGCTCCATTTCTCCCTGCAGGTGAGGAAAGGGTTGAATAATAGAGCTCCTGGGATGGAGCCCATCAGGGCACATGGATGGAGGTCTCTGTCCGGGTCTGGGCACCAGCAGAGCTCGGGGCACTGGGGCCCAGCAGAGCAGAAGCTCTCAGCAACCTCCTGGGGTGAGGAAGGAACAACAACAGCTCCTTTTTCCAGTGAAAATGAAGAGGTTGAGAGAGCCAAAGGGCAGGGGCTGTTATCGGGGTGGGAACGCCGGGCAGAGCAGCCACCCTGGCGGCTCCAGGGAGCACAATCTTATCTGCTGAGAAACGGGAGCTCAGCCCCTCCTGCTGAGGGGGAGCCACCCCAGGGCTGTTCCCCACATTCCTGCTCCTCCAGGAGCTGTTCCCCACTTTCCTGCTCCTCTTCCTCACCCTGGGTGTGCGCAGGGCACACGGCTGTCCCTGTCCCACAGCGTGGTGACACCTTCCCTGCCAACAACTCAGATGTCCCCAGATGTGAGGGCTGGGCATCCTGACCTCAGACCGGGTCCCTCAGAGCGCTGGACACGGCTCTGAGACTCCCAAATGCCACCCGTGGGAAGCCAGGAATCCACAGGAGCTGCAGTTTCCCATCTCTGAGGGCTGTTCCAGGTGTTCCTACACAAGGATGGGCCGGACTCTGCAGGTGTCACCCTGGGACAGGTCCTGGTGACAAAGCACCCTGGCCAGCACTGCCCCTGCCATCACTGGGGCTGGAGGGCACTCCAAGGAACACAACCCTTTGCAGGTGAGCCCTGCAGGTCTCTGCTGCTCTCGGAGTGGCACAGATGACTTGAACTACGTCTCCTGCCTCTGCTCATGTTTGTAATCCCAGACTTAGAGCAAAGCGTGGGATCGTTCTGCGAGCTCACACTGCAGAGCTGGCACTGCCACCCTGTCCTGCCTCGGTGCACTGGGCAAATGGACAAGAACAATTTGGGACAGAGTTATTGGTAGGTTCTGCACTTTTTTCCTTCCTTTCTCCCTGAGTGTTGAGTTTTTTCTTCTTTCTCCACAGCCTTTCCCCTGGCATGGGGAAAACTTTGTCCCAGCAAATGGAACAGCGGACAAAGGTGTCACCAAGCACAAGGCCCTGGGTATGTGCAAATCCCTGCTCTGGTGCCTCAGCTCTCAGCAAACCTCAGCTCAGAGGGGTAATTAATGAATTAATGAGCACCTGTGGGGGTCTGTGTGCTCAGGGTGAGCTGTGGGTGGGACATTTGTAGAATCAGAGAACCACAGAATGTCCTGAGCTGGAAGAGATTCACAGGGATCATCCACTTCAGCCCCTGGTCCTGCCCAGACCCCACAACAATCCCAGCCTGGGCATCCCTGGCAGCGCTGTCCAAACGCTCCTGCAGCTCTGGCAGCCTCGGGGCCGTGCCCATTCCCTGGGGAGCCTGGGCAGTGCCCAGCAGCCTCTGGGGGAAGAACCTTTCCCTGATCTCCAGCCTGAGCCTGCCCTGGCCCAGCTCCAGCCCTTCCCTGCCTCCTGGCCCTGGCCCAGGGACCATCAGCACCTGCTTGTGTGAAAGTTCCATGTTCAAACGTGTTCACATCCAGGGAGTGAATGGTTATTTGTGACATCCTTAAAAACAACATTTTGCATGTTTTCCTCAGCAATATTTAAATATATTTAAATTACACTGGTAGCTAAATGCAATTTGCATCTCGAAAACAACATTCAGCGTGTCTGTGCTTCGGGACAAGCCTTGGAAAACAAGGAGCTGCATCCACAGGCAGGAGTCTCTTTGGGAAGGTATTTTCAAGTGTTTTTTGCCTTCCTTGTGCTCTGTGGGAGTTGAGGCAGCAGACTCCAGCCCCTTCTCTCCTGATGGCAAATCCATCTCTTTCAGCACCGTTGGCTTCGGATTTTCAGATACCAGTTGGAGGTGCCATCTGACACCATCTCACATTTGAATATCTCGGTATTTTTAGCCACTCACTCACATGTGTGGCATCCAAAATGGTGCCAGGAGCCACTCAGGGAGGAGCACAGGGGGCAGAGTCCTGTCCTGGCGGGTGTTGCATCACACAAGGTGCTCACTCAGACACCTCGTGCTGTGTCTGCTCCTCGTGGCAGGGACAGCGCAGGGTGGGACCCCTGCTCTGGTGTGGGACAGGATCCCTGCTCAGGTGTGGGACAGGGCCCCTGCTCAGGTGTGGGACAGGGCCCCTGCTCAGGTGTGGGACAGGACCTGTGCTCCAGAGTGGGACAGGATCCCTGTTCTGATGAGGGACAGGATCCCTGCTCCGGTGTGGGACAGGGCCCCCACTCAGGTGTGGGACAGGACCTGTGCTCCAGTGTGGAACAGGATCCCTGCTCCGGTGTGGGACAGGATCCCTGCTCAGGTGTGGTACAGGACCTGTGCTCCAGTGTGGAACAGGATCCCCGCTCAGGTGTGGGACAGGGCCCCTGCTCAGGTGTGGGACAGGATCCCTGCTCAGGTGTGGTACAGGGCCCCCGCTCAGGTGTAGCACCAGCAGAATCCCAGATTCTCGCTCAGAGTGCAAAGGGAATAAGCTCGGGGTTGCCCAGCTGGGGTGGGACAGGGTGGGCAGCGTGAAGCTCCCCATGGAGGACACACCAGGAATTCTGCTCATCCCTGGGTTGCCCTAAGCATGCACAGAGCCTTTCTCTGACTTGAAGGGATCCTCTGGGGGTGCAGGCGGGGGCAGATGTTGAATTAGTTAATGGATTTATTCTCTCCTTGCCATCTCTCACCCCGAGTGTTCCCTCTGGCTGCTCCCGGCCAAGGCTGCGGCGCTGGGACAGGGGACAGAGTTCACCCTTTATGGCTCCGGCTTTGATCTCCCAGATGTTTTCTTTGGATGTCCTTTCCTGAGAGGAGTTTACAGCCGCGCTGAGCTGTTCCTGTCTGTCTGTGCTCCTGGAGGATTTGGCTCTTGGATCCTCTGGGCTCGGCCCAAGGTTTCCTTTATGGCCTCACCTTTGAGCTCCGCTGTGGAATGACCTCCCTGAGCTGCTCAGCTGTGACCCAGGGCCGGGTCCTGCCCAGCACCTGCCTGGGATTGATTTCTGCACAGACCCAGGGTGAGTCCAGCTCTCCCAAAAGGAGATTTTGCTCACTCTGAGGTCCACGGGCTGGTGCTGGACTCACCACGCTGGCACTGGCACACGTGGGTGGAGGGGAAAGGGGCAGGGATGGTGCTGGTGCTCAGGCCAGGCAGAGAGGTTTTTAGAGCCTTGAGAAGAATAAATACCTGCCCAAACACAACCTTCCAGCCCCATTTTGTACCCAGGGAGCCCTGGGCATGCTCAGCCCCACAGCTCTGCCTCTCTGGAGTGCCACATCCATGGTTTCCACCCCAACCCCTCCACCGCAGGTCAGCACAAGGGGGACAGGAGCTGGAAAAGCAGCCCATGGAGGAGATGTGCTTCCCATGCACCCCCTTTGCCCATGGAGAGCTGAAAATGAAATGATTTCAGACCCTGAGAGAATCCCAGATGAAAGGAAAACAGAGAAATGAGCCCAAACTGGGACAGGTTGCAAGAAATGGTTTGGATTTGCGCTGGGTTTCACTCGTGTTTGCAATTTTTAGTGATCCTCCAAGACCCAGCTGCAGGGGCAGAATTCCAAACAACAGGCATTGTTTGGAACTAAACTTTGAGGGAATCCTTTGCAGGTGAGCCCTGCAGGTCTCTGCTGCTCTCGGAGTGGCACAGATGACTTGAACTACGTCTCCTGCCTCTGCTCATGTTTGTAATCCCAGACTTAGAGCAAAGCGTGGGATCGTTCTGCGAGCTCACACTGCAGAGCTGGCACTGCCACCCTGTCCTGCCTCGGTGCACTGGGCAAATGGACAAGAACAATTTGGGACAGAGTTATTGGTAGGTTCTGCACTTCTTTTTATTCTTTTCTCCCTGAGTGTTGAGTGAGGTGCTCACAGGAACTCCCTCACAGGGTCACAGAATCACAGAGGGGTTTGGATTGGAAGAGACCTGAAAAGCCATTTAATTCCATCCCCCGCCATGGCAGGGACACCTCCCACTGTCCCAGGCTGCTCCAAGCCCTGTCCAGCCTGGCCTTGGGCACTTCCAGGGGTCCAGGGGCAGCCCCAGCTGCTCTGGGCAACAACTTCCCACGTGATGAACTCTCATCACCTGGAGCCTCTGCACTATCAGGGCCATGAGATCCCCCGATGGCTGCAGCACTGATGAGGGCTCCAGGGCCAGAAATGAGGTGTCCCTCTGGGAAATGGGGCTGGAAGTGCTTCCAGAAGGTCCACATGGAGCCAGGGAGCACTTTTGGTTCGCTGAGAACGGCAACCTGTGCCCCGGTGCTGTGACCACCTTCCATCTGCTGCTGGCACCTCCCGGTTTTCCATGCTCTTCCTGGCACTGCTGGAGTTTCACAGGATCACAGAATGCCTTGAGCTGCAAGGGACCCCCAAGGATCACGGATTCCAACTCCTGGCCCTGCCCAGACCCCGCAACAATCCCACCGCGTGCCAGTGCTTACACTGATTTCAGCGCCCTCACTGAATGTGTGCTGAGAGGATTCCCACAAGTTCCACTGCCCTGTGGGGAGAGAAACTCACCCGGGGTGAGGAAGGAGCCACCCGTTACCCCATTGTGCCACAAAGATGGAAAGAAAAGCATTTTAGAAAGTCTTGTCGGTGATATTGAACCTGGAGCGTGCTCCCATATGGGCTTTATTGGGCATGTGGGGCACATTTGTGAGTGTCTCCCTTACAAAATTCCCCATTTCCTGCACCCCAGTCGGGAATCTCCTGTCCCAGGCAGCAAATAACCTCAATGGGACGTGCATCCTGCCAGCCTTGCGTGCTCTCAGCTTTTAGGAGAGCCAAGCTCCTTCAGCATCTGTTACATTTTATTAAAACGGCGCTGGAGAGCAGGGCACGAGGGAGGATTTCCTGAGAGAGGGAGAGCTGGTGGGAAGGGGAATGCCCAGGAGGGGCAGAACGAGGTGTGGGCAGGATGTGAACTCCTCCAACCCCAGCTGGCCCCTGAGCAGGAGTGGGAACGCTCGGGACAGTGACAAACACGGGCACCAGGACAGGGACAGTCCCTGGCTGCCCAGGAAAGCTTCAGCTGCCTCCTCACCAGGTGCTCTGAAAACACAAAAAGGAACCAGCTCCTCATGACGGGTTTTAATGGTTCTCTGGAAATGAACGCTCAGCTGGGAGGGGAAGACACTTTGAGCAGGGCCTGAATGAGTGATTTTGTTTGACTGCAGGCACAGGACTCGTGGCCAAGGCATGAAACACAGCAGGAATGTCCTGGATCCGCCTTGCTCGGAGGTCGTGATGAGCACAGGCAGAGCCTCGTGACCCCTCGAGGTGCTTTCCATCCCTCGTTTCTGCGCCTCCGTGATGGAACGAGACAGGAGGCGTTCAAAAGACGTCTGAAGGGGAAAAGCTTTCCCGTGACATCAATGAAAACGCCGAGCCCAGCGGGAGGGGGATCCCAGAGCCTGAAACCCAGCCTGACCTGGGAGCAGCTCTACAGCAGCTGAGAGCTGCCAGCCCGAGCTCAGCTGGGGCAGCTGGGGCTGCTTGGCTGGCAGCTCCAAGGGTTCCCAGAACTTCTTGAACACTTCCCATGGAAATAAAAAGTGCTGACAAGCCCTGAGTGGAAGAGTCATTCATATCTCCCCTTTCTCCTGCCTCTGTCCTGCTTTAGCGAGAGGAAAGAGCCTGCACGAGAGCGAATTTCCAAATTGGGAGCCTGCAAACCAAATCCTTCCACTCGCTGTCCCTCTTGCTGCCCCTCAGGTGTCCAAGTGTCCACCTGGCCCCAGCCCTCGTTCCCAGCAGAGCCTCAAACTTGCTCAAACATCAGAAAATAGTTCCTGCCCACGGGAAATGGTCCCACCACCAGCACTGCGAGGCCACCACAGCTGATACCAGCCTGGCAGAGCAGGGCCTGTGGGCACAGCTCATGCAATAATCCAGGTGGGAGGGGACCATAGGGGTCTCCAGCCCAAGGTCCTGCTCAGGGGTTGCACAACATCACCTTCCCCGCTGCCCGTGGCCATCTCTGTGCTCAGGGATCTCCTGGCACAGGAATATTTCCCTTGGAAAAGGGGAGCCAACACATTTGCAGCTCCCAGAAACCTCCAGTCTGGCAAATCAGTAATCCTTCCCCGCTGTTTTCCAGGATGTGGCCCTTCCTCCTCAATCCTTTCCATCTTTCAGGTGATTCTCCTCTGGGATCAGCCCCTGGCGTGTCCCAGTGGAATGTCCCACCCATGTCCCGGTCTCCTTGCTCCCAGGACAAAATCCAGGTGAAGGAGCTGTGCCAGAGACACGGCTCCCCTGCTGCAGGGACCCCCTCCCGCGGTGGCATCTGGGCAAGAACCCTCCCCTTCCAGAACAACCTCCCCACACCCACCTGAGGGTGAATCCCCCCCAGTTCCTGCTCCCCTTCCAGAGGGGAGCTCGGGAATGGCAGATCCGGACTGTTCCATGAGAGGGCAGTGTGGGATGAGACCAAAGAGCCTCGGGAAGCAGCAGGGATGTCTGGGCTGGAGCGGGGAAACATCCCAGGAACTTGGATGAAGATGGGTTCAGTCCTGCTCGTGGAGACTGCAGAGCTCCAGGCTTTATGAGATGAGGTCCTCTCTCCCTTTTTTCAGAGTCTGGAATGGAGCTGGAAATCTCTTTGGAACATTGGTGAAGAAAGGAAGGTAAAGGAAAGGGGTGACAACCCATGAAATTCCATGAACACTCTTATCCAGAGCGGGTTCTGAAGGACTCTGGGCTCTCTTTGGAAATTCTCCCTCTCTCCAAGGTGCCTGAGCTTTGTACTCCCAGAGATGGATCAGAGCGGGCTCTCGCTCTGTTTTTCCCAAATCTCACTCAGGTTCCTGGGACGCCATCCCACCTCCAGGAGACACCTGGAGCTGCTGGGAGATGGAGCTGCAAAGGGAAATCCAGGGAGTCTTTCACCCCTGAGTGCCTCTGAGACAGAACAGAGCTCCCATACCAGCCTCCTTCCCTCTCTGTGGAGCTCCAGGGAGGGTCACGAGGCTTCCCAGCAGCTCCCACCCCACAGCTCCTCTCCCACAAACATTTCCCACTCTATGGATGAGCCACAGCTCCAGAAGTTTCTTCTCAAGAAGGTCCCGTCTCAAGCAGAAGCTGCCCTCCGGCACAGCTGGGGCTCACCCCGGGCTCCTCTGCTTCCTCTCCTCCGCCAAGGAGTCACAGGACCTGTTCCTTGTGGCCCAGGGAGCCACAGGACCTGTTCCTTGTGGCCCAGGGAGCCACGGGAGCTGTTCCTTGTGGCTAAAGGAGCCAGACTCCATCACGCTTCGGTGAGGGAAGATCCCAGGTGAAGGAGAGGAAGGGATTCTGTCTCTCCTGACATCATCCTTGTTTTGAATGTGCAAAAAAAAAAACAAACCGATTTTCCTCTCTCCTTCCACCCTTCTCTGGAAAGAGGAGATGGCCTCTCCTTCTTCCTCCTCCCTCCCTGCTCATGGCAGAGCAAAGTGCAAGCCACAAACACCTCCGCTGAGCCAGCAACAGCCACCAGAGAGACGCAGGGATATCTCTGCTGCTTCAGCTGCTCCCGCTGTGGCCCCACAATCTCAGAGATTCTCCCAGCCCCTGCTGTATCTCAGCCGGTGATGCCTCAAGCTCCCTGTCCTACAAAAAATAACATTTTTGTCATCTCCCACCATAAAAAGAGCCCTGAGTCCTGGAAGGAAGTGGTACGGGAGGGGCAGGTGCCATCCCTGTGCCCACAGAGCTTCCCATTGAATCACCCAGCCTTGGACTGAATCCCACCCGCCTCGGATGCCTCTGGAGATGTCCCCAAAGCCTCTGCTGCCCATCCAGCGTGGTTGTGTAACTTTATTGGACTCTCTGCTTCCAGAGGCCCCGGGGGCATCAGGGATGGAAAATCCGCCCCAGCAAGAGGGGAGGGGCAGCCACAGGGTCACCCCCCACAGCAGGGAGGTTTGGATTTGTCCCTGAGATGACTCCAGGAAAAAAAATAATATCAACAAAACAGGCAACAACCCCCAGATTTTGCAGCACTACCGAGCCTGTTTCCAGTGGGCTACTCCCCTCCTGTCCTATTTTTCCTGTTGCTTCTCTAAATATCTTTTTTCACCTATTAAACACACTCTGCTCTGCAATTTCCATTGGCCTTCAGGTCTTTGGAGCGTCCTTCCCACAGGATCTTTCCTCTGCCCCACAACTCCTCTTGGAATTGCCTCTGCCAGGGATTGGATTCTCGTGCCAAGGTTCTCCCACATCACCAAACGTGGGGGTTCTTTTATGATTCTGCTGAACCAGTTGCCCAAAAATGCTGGAGGGATCCCAAGGTTATTAAGATCTTATGTCACGGGTCTTTGGAACTGCAACCAGCAAAAGTTTTTTGAAATCAACACTGCTGGGGTAGATCTTCGAAAGATTTATTTTTCAAGTAACTCTGAGGCGCTTTCCAGCACCGTCCTCCATCTGAGGACGTTCAGCTGCCAGCAAATGCCAGATCTTGGTGTTTCTCAGATGTTGATTGGGATTGTTGGTGATGCATTGGAGCAGATTCGAATTCAAATTTCCAGTGGCTGGAAGTTAAAAACCAAAGTTAGGAACCACTGGAAAGGAGCAAACAGTGAGGCTGATCAACCACTGCCAGAAATCTCTTGCTTTTACACTAAAACACAGAGGACCACGGACTGTCCCAGGTGATCCCATTTCTTCTGGCTGAGCAGGACGATTTTGTGGAAACACCTCCTAATCTCAGATTCAAGCTAAGTGATCGTTTCCCAGCGTGCTGCCCTCAGGACCCTCTGCTGTGGCACATAACCACAGGATGACGAGCACGCCGGATTTGCCAGCGCCCAAACCCAGGCTGGCGGCAAACCCCAAACACAGCCGGGCCCACAGCACCTTCCCTGGCCCGGATTTCGAGCTGTGGGCTGCAGGAGGGTGAGGTTCTTCTAGGAAAGGATGGGAAGCATCCACAGCTGGCTGGAGAATCATTCCAGCGGTGGCAGCACAGCTCATGGGGCAGTGGATGCCAGGACAGGACAGGGGACAAGGCCACCCTGGGGCACGGAGTCACTGAGGAGCCACCCCTGACAGCCCTTGTTGAGGGACTCTGAAACCCTTTGCATTTTCTACGTGGTTGCTAAAGCAGGAGCCAGTGGTGCCTGGAGCTCCAGGGAACATTGGAGCTGAGCTCAGATGGTTCCTTAAAGCCCTTGCTCTGTTGGAGCTGGGCTTTCCCTTGGGATCTGAGCTTGGAATCGGAGAACCACAGAATGTCCTGAGCTGGAGGGACCCCCAGGATTATGGATCCAGCCCCTGGCCCTGCCCAGACCCCCCAGCAATCCCAGCCTGGGCATCCCTGGCAGCGCTGTCCAAACGCTCCTGCAGCTCTGGCAGCCTCGGGGCCGTGCCCATTCCCTGGGGAGCCTGGGCAGTGCCCAGCAGCCTCTGGGGGAAGAACCTTTCCCTGATCTCCAGCCTGAGCCTGCCCTGGCCCAGCTCCAGCCCTTCCCTGGCTCCTGGCCCTGTCCCATGGGATCGGAGCTGCCCCTCAGGAGGAGCCGCAGATCCCAGAGTTCTCTGCTCCAGCTGGACACACCAAGGGCCCTCAGCTGCTCCAGACCCCTCCCTGTCCTCGTGTCCCTCCAGCTCGGTTGCCTCTCAAGCCTCAGTTTCCCTTTCTCTTGGGCAATTCAGTGCAGAAATTGGAGGCCCAGGGCTGTGCCTCACTCTCTCCCTGTGC
Source organism: Dasyornis broadbenti (assembly GCA_013397935.1). Lineage (NCBI taxonomy): Eukaryota > Metazoa > Chordata > Aves > Passeriformes > Dasyornithidae > Dasyornis > Dasyornis broadbenti. Next base: position 322,813 of record VZRN01001640.1, on the reverse strand, counting down.
TCAGGTGCGTTCGCAGCCGTGACTCAGAGCCCAGGGCCCCGCTCATCTCTCATAAAGCCGGGTGACTTCATCATACCTTCCCTGTGAACTCATGCTGCTGCACCTTCCCTCCTGGCTACCCCAGCCAGCATTCCTGGGCACTAACGCCCCTTCCAGCAGCTCCTGGCTCCTGGCACAGCCACCCGTCTCAGGATGCAGAGAGGAGCCGCTGGGTGCTACCGGAGTGACACCAGAGCTGCCTCTGCCTGCTCTCTGTGGGAGCTGTTCCCATCCAACAGAGATCCCAAACCCTGCTCCTGACGCCTTAGGATTTCAGCTTCTCTGCTTTCCATGTATCTGTAATCCTGTAATTTTTGGTGTGTAACTCTGGGCTCCATACACGGTGCTGAGCTGCTGTTCTCTCATTTTCAGACAAAACAATTCCTCTCTAAGCCCCAACCTCAAGGACACCTCAGTGTCTCAGGCCCGGAGATCTGTGAACAACAGTGAATCGGGGGGAGCAAACTTGGAGTAATTGACTTCATCACCTGAAGCTGTAATTGGAGCATTAAACTTCGATATGCAAATGGACAGAACTTATAAAGTACAAAAAACCCATGACCTGCTGTCCATTTCGGGTGCAGCCCCTGGGCGAGCTGTGACTGCTCTGAATGCACCTGAAGGCCCTTCAATAAATGTATCTGCTTTTTATTCTCTTAACTTTGTCCAGCCTCTGTTTCAGGTAAGCCCATCAAAGCATCACTCCCTCCAGAGCTCTGCTTGCAGACAAGGCTCCCCCCTGGACTCAGCTGCCTGTGTCTCACCAACATTTCCCCTGGCAGCTGAGCAGGAGGTGCCTGAAGGAGTCATCTCAGCCTGGCAGGGGTGCAGACTGCCCAGAGTGCAGCCCCTGGGTGCCTCCTCGCCTGGAGGGCAGTGCCAGGCTCCGTCCTGCTCCAGCCCCTGCTCCAGCTGCAGGAGGGGAGGCTCGAACCAGGCTCTGCCAGATCCATGCTGGCCCAGGAGAGGAGAGGAGCCCTCCAGCGTGAGAGTGTGGCCTGCAAGTAGCATCAAGGAAGCCTTAACAGGAGGAGTTTTTAATAACTTAATTAATTGTAATAGAAGGAGGTTTTAATAATTGAAAGAAAACTACTTTCAGGAAAGTGAGAATGAAAATGTTGCCTTGTTCACCAAGTGTGGCAGCCTCCTTTGGGCACACCAGGGGAGGGTCAGGTTGGATTTTCGGGAAAATTTTTTCACTGAGAGAATGGTTAAGAACTGGAACAGGCAGTGGTGGAGTCACCAGTCCAAAACGGCGTCGATGTGGCATTTGGTGCCATGGTTTGGTGACACGGTGGTGTTGGGGCACGGGTTGGACCTGGCCATCTGGGGGGCCTTTTCTAATTTCAGTAATTCTGTGACTTCAGTAATTCTGCCTGCAGCTTTAAATCCATCCCTCACCAGTCCCTGCACTCATCCCCATCTCCCCTGCCCCACAGCCTGTTTGTATTTCCGACGTGCACAACTTTGCCACAGAACCCACAGCGCGAAAACAAACGTCCTTCAGCTGTAAATATTGTACATCTTGGGAAACAACGGCGGCTGACGGGCAAAAGGAATTGTTCTGATAACAAACCATTGTCTCTTTTTGTCCACGGCGGCTCTGGGCTGACTCATGGGCCAGAGCGTCGTTTGCTGGACGTGGGGAGGGTTTCACCCAAATTCCCTCCCAGTTCTCCCAGTGAGCTCCTGGGCAGTGGAGAGTGGGAGTCAAGGGGTCCCAGAGCCCTTGGCAGAGCAGGCCCACAAGGACTCACTCAGGAGCAGTTTTTTCCTAATTTTTATTGAGTGGTGGAGGGACGAGGGATAAAATGATGCGGCTGATTAAAAATAGCTGGTGTTCCCAAAAATCCTGCGTTGGGGGCCTGTTTCTGATGGTGCCATTCTTAGAAAAGGAGCACTTCTGCCCTGGTTTGGTTTCGTGGGGGTTGGTTTGTTTTGGTTGAGGGTTTTTCGTTCGGTTCGGAGGGGTGCACAGGGACAACGGGAGTATGAAAACCACGCCAAGAGGCCTAAAGGACGCCTCTCCTCCAAGATCTCCCTGTAAATATTCCTGTCATGGCAGAAGCAAACACCGCTCCCTACTGGAAATAAATCTACTTCCCCACCCATCTCCCCGAATTCCGATTAGGAACACAGGAATTATGATAGGAATTATATTTATTATAATTATATAACTTCATGTATTATATCATTATATAAATTTATGTGTTATGTAATTATATAATTTATTAATGATATAAACAGGCTTATAATAGGGAAGTCCCTATTATAAGCCCGAATTTTCCCAGGAGCCCCCAGACCCTCACAACAATTATTAGAGAAAGAGCAGAACTGTCCAAGGCCAGGTTGGACGGGGTTTGGAGCAGCCTGGGGTAGTGGGAGGTGTCTCTGCCATGGCAGGGGTGGAATGGGGAATATTTAAGGTCCCTTCCGGCCAAACCACTCTGTGCTTTTATGATTTTTGAGGGAGCATTTATTAGGTCACTGACTTGTTCCTCAGGGTACGCTCACAGCTCTGTGAAGGGTCAGCCCAAATTCTGGCATGCAGCACT
>VZRN01001640.1:255691-319305 GCA_013397935.1 Dasyornis broadbenti | reverse complement strand
AAAAAAAAAGCCCCAAAACTAAAGAAAAACCCAAAAGCAAAACAAAGAAAAAAACCCAACAAAATAACCCCCCGCAAAAAGAAAAAAAAAACAAAACCCCCTCCAAAAAAACCAAAACTCCCCCAAAACTAAAAAAAACCCCAAACCAAACAAACAAAAAAAACCCCAACAAAATACCTCCCCAAAAAATCCAAACCCTCCTGCCCCCCCCAAAAAAAACCAAAAAACCAAACAAAAAACCCCACAAAACCGCACCCAAAACCCCCCCAAAACCCCAAACCAGTGCCCTCAGTGTGAGTAACCCTATTCCCGCCTCTATTAAATCCTTTGGGACTGCTGGGACCTGTCCCCAGCTGCTGTTCTGAATGTGAATATTGAACTCTGGGGTGGGGAAAAGCGTCCCCGGGTCAGGGATGTGGGAGGACAGGGATGCACTGCCCTCAGCTCTTCAGTGCCCGTCGGGAAATCAGCAGCACTCGGGCTCATGGCTTTAAACTCCGATTGCAGATTGCAAAACCCACCCAGCTCTGGCAGCAGAGAGGCCTGGGCCTTTAGCTCAGTGAATAATGGACAAAGAGAGGCTGGCGGTTAAAAACAGGATGGGGACGGCTGATGCCTGAAGCTGCGGTGGCATTATGTAATCCATCAATGAATTGAGCACTGGTGCCTCTCAAGGACAGCGAAGGGGAGAGGGGGATTGGTTTTGCACGTCAAAACTGCTCTTCCTCTGGCTGTGCAGCCAGGAGCGAGCAGCACCACAGAGAGCAGAGCTAAAGCTGCCTTGGCCCCAGTCATTTGAGAGAAAATGTCCTTTTAAGGGTGGGTCTGGTAAAAACACCCTGGAGTGTGCGTGAGGGAACTTGTCCGTGCCCTCGGAGGCTGCCAGGGCTGGGGCTGGTGTTCACTGCCAGGCTCCAGCTCTGAGGTGTTGCGGAGCAGAAAGGCCTTGCAAAGTGAGGGCCTCGTTGCCCTGGTAAAATCCTCGCTCACTTCTGCTCCTTGGGCCAACCAGAGAGCATTCTGGGAATGGCTCAGCCGAACCAGAGGTGAAAAACGAGTGACAGAGCTGGAAACAATCGTCAGAACCAATGGGTGCTCCCAGCGTGGGGCTGGGGGTTGGTCACACCTGATGTGAGTTCCTGTCGTGGCTCATGGGGTCGGTTCAACACGTTTGTTGTGCCCCACAAGTTTGGGAACTCAGAACAAAGGAACAGTTGGAGAACCCGGGATTTGTGCAATGAAATGTCTTCACTGATCACCAGCTTGGGGAGTCCATGTCATTAGCCACCACACAAGGGTACAGGAGGGAAGTGAGCAGGGAATGTGCAGGTTTGGCCTGGGTATTCCTCACTATTCCCTTTTTGCTGCGTGTGAAAGGGTGGAACTGCAGCTGAGCTGAGATTGGAGCTCACCTGCCTTCCCCGTGCGGACTGAGCAGAGGCTCTGCCCTGGCTCATGCACACCCTGCTCCGCTGTATTCCTGGTGGCTGTGGCAGTCCCAAAAGCACAAATAATCACATTAAAAAGCTGCTCAAGATCATTTCCGTGGCACGAAATTCATCCATGTCACCCCTGAAGGGCTGTGCGCATGCAGCTGGCGCTGCTGGTGTGGCACAGAGCTGTGCCTGGGCAAGGAGCCTGTGGAAAAGGGACTGTGCAGGGCCCAGTCCCACGGCACAGGCAGCTCAGCCCTGGCTGTGCAGGGCAGCAGGGAAGGGGCTGCGGAAGGCAGGACCTGCTTTAGCCCTGTTCAGAGGGAATCCCAGTGCCCCCTTCTGATGTGAAGAAATTCCTCCCTGGGAGGGTGGGGAGGGGCTGGGATGGAATTCCCAGAAAAGCTGTGGCTGCCCCTGGATCCCTGGCAGTGTCCAAGGCCAGGTTGGGCAGGGCTTGGAGCAGCCTGGGACAGTGGAAGGTGTCCCTGCCATGGCAGGGGAGTGGAATGGGATGATCTTTAAGGTCCCTCCCAACCCAAACCTGTCTGGGATTCTGGGATTTTGGGATTTTCTTGAATGGGTCAGGGATAGTTGCATTTCTCAGTGTGTTTCTCCCATAAGTCAGATTTGTCTCTGCTCCCAAGCTTTGGCCCCAGGAGTTACTGGACTTTCTTTGCTGTTAACCTTTGAACAAACTGACCTTTACTCTGATCCCACTGACTGCTGCCCCAGCCCTCAGGCGCAGGCTCAATCTGCAGCCAGGACCAAAATTGCCAAAGGGTGTTGAGGGTGTTTGGACATGTGGGACAGCCCATTTCCCTCTGCCTGCAGGATGCGAGCCGAGATCACAGAATCATGGAATCCCGGAATCCCAGAATTCCAGAATGGCTTGGGTCGGAAGGGACCATAAACATCATCCAGTGCCACCCCTGTCATGGGCCGGGGCACCTTCCACTGTCCCAGGCTGCTCCGAGCCCTGTCCAGCCTGGCCTTGGACACTTCCAGGGATCCAAGGGCAGAATCCCACATGGGATCAAAACCCAAAGCTCTGACAGATCCCCAGTGGTGTTTAAAGTCAGCAGGAACATTTTCCCTTTCACCTCTTTGATGGGAACAAGGAATAAGGGTTAAAAGTACAGAATTTTATCAAGCAAATGGCTCCACCTCTGAGGATTCACCAAGGAAATTCTTTGCCTTGGATCCCCCTGTGCCTGCTCACAGAATATTGGTAGAAGTGACCCCCACACTGCACAAAGTGGTCCAAGCCAGTTCCTGCCAGCACAGACACCTTTCTTGATGGGAAAGAAAAAAAACCCCAGATCCTGACTTACAGTGTGAAGATAAAATGAAATTGCTCACCAGAGAGAAGAAAATCACTCTCCAGATGGAATTTCTTTTTCCTGTTCTTTTTTCTCTCTGCACTTATTGTTCAGTGCCAAAAGGTTCTCTTTGAATTGTCTGCTGTGTTTTGAGGAGTTCTCCTCACTCCCATCCTGGGAAATGAGTTATTCATTGTGCCAGGCCTCGAAATAAATTGGATTCTTCCTTCCAGAGTGGATTGACACAACGTGCAGAGCTCCTCCAGCCTGGTGAGCGTTTCCAGCCTCAGCCTCTCATTTGCTCCACCTTTGGAATCTGTCAGTTTATTTACATCAGTCAAGCAATTCCTTTCGCAGTCCCAGGGAATGCTGCTCCCACTAAAGAAACCTCACCAGCAGGGAATACCGAGCAGAATCAGCATGGAAAGGGCACCTGGGGATTCGCATTCTGGACGAGGCTGGGAGTTGTTTTGCCTTGGAAGCACTTTGTCTCCAAGGAATGAACACCAAACTTCCACTGTCACAGAATCAGAGCCACACAATATCCAGAGCTGGAAGAGATCCATAAGGATCATCAGAGTCCTGATGATGTGACGGGAGCGGAGCAATTTCTGAGCTCACGCATCAGCTGAGAGCATCTTGGGTAGCAACACCCAGGGTTTGGCCAAGATTTCCATGCATGACTGGAAGGTCCATTTTTGGTCGTCTAACCTGAAATTTTTCACAGCAAACAAGTTTCCCACAGGCAGCCGAGGAGCACTTCCCAGAAATAATGCATCCCAGGCACCTCGTGGCTGGAAAACTCGGCTGCAGGCGTGGGTGGCTGGAGAAGAGCCTGTTCCACAGGGGCAGCAGCTGTGGAATTCACTTCCTCCATCAGGCAGTGGAGCAGACTCTGTGAAACTGAGACAGGAATGTGCTGAAGGACACGGCCCAGGCCCAGCTCAGGTTCTTGCTCGAGGTGTGGTCTGGGCACAGCGACTGAGTTTGTGACACATCTTAGTTCAGTGGGCATGAGAGCTCCACTTGCAGGATTTCAGGAGTGAAACTCCTGAAGGTTTTATGAAACTGGCAGTGCAAGCACCATTTTCAGTGGTTGGATCTATCAGGAGGTTCCTTCGGCCCATGAGCCTTACTCAAAGGAGGCAGCCAGGCCAGTGGTGACCAAGAAAAAATTGATAGGAAATAACTCCAAAAGACTTATTTTCTGCAAAAAGAAGATGGGTGCAGAAGGGCAGACGGAGCCAGCTCCTGCTGGCCTCTCGCAGTGCTCTCAGGTGATCCAACTTGAAATCTTGGGCTCTTTACCCCCTGAGGGTTGGTGTCCTGTCACCATGGCCTGAGCTCTCCTGTGCTTGTTGGCTGCAGGCCCCAGCCCCCCAGGGTGGGCACTGGCTGTGGACAGCCCTTGGTGGCCTCGCTGGTCACCTGCGGACACAGGAGGCTGCACTGAGGCTCTTGGAAAGGAGGGGCAGGGTCGATGTCACAGATCCCCAAATGTCCAAGAAAAAAGACACAGGCAGTGAATAATGGATGCTGTGAGCTCATGAGAATGGGTGAATTCAGATGGGAGCCAGGGAGTGCAGCAGACACAAATCAGGGTGCAGTTACCAGAGAGAAGCATGATGAGCTCAGGGGGATCACAAAACCTCCTGCACGTTTTCCTGCAGATGAGCCCTGTTTTCCATTTGCTCCACAAAGAACTGAATATCAGCATCAATTCCACTTTCCAGGAACAGCAGCTTCTTGTGTGTTCAGCTCCTGCACTCTTTCCCCATCAGGAGTGTGGCTTTGGAGCCAGAGGGCATCCAGGCAGTGGAACTGTTCCCTTCTGGAGCAGCCTGTGGGTCGGATGTTCATCACATGGAGAAGAACAAATTCCTGCTCCTGCTCCAAATGAACCTCAGCTGTGACTTGACCTGGATGTGCCTCTGCTAATGCCAAAACCTCTGCGTTATTTTGGGGTGACTCAAATGCCCTGATCCCCTCCAGACCCTGCCAGAGACACCATCCTGGGCTTCAAACGCTTCAACAGCACCCATTCCTCCCGTGAGGAATCCCAGTTGCTCCCAGTCCACACCCAAACGAGTGTTCAGACAAAGGAAATGCCATCTCCTCTGACAGACAGGACACAGAGATGTGAGCCAAGCAGGGGTGGGCGTCCCGACCTCCACATACTTCCCCAGTTGCTCAACCACAGGGCAGCCATTCATGGGGAGGCTTTAAAGCACAGCCACGGATGCTGAGCATTCAGGAGATGCTTTAACGCCCTCCTTCCGAATTATTTGTGATGAGCACTTTGGGAGAATCCTTATATTTATCTGCTTTTGTTGGCTCCAAAACTCACAGAACACCACTGCCTGGCTGCTGAGGACAGTGACCTGGGAGCCCTAGGGATGACAGGATAAATGTCATTAAAATTTACTGGTCAGGGGCGTTCATTGCTCTGGCTGTCCCTTTCTTGCTCCCAAGGTGCTTTTCGTGCAGCGGTTCTGGGCAGGGATGTGAGTGGAGGGTTTGGAGCAGGGCACATCCCACAGGGCTGGCTGTGGGGAGTTTGGGATAGGGGCACATCCCACAGGGCTGGCTGTGGAGAGTTTGGGATAGGGGCACATCCCACCAGGGCTGGCGGTGGAGAGTTTGGGATAGGGGCACATCCCACAGGGCTGGCGGTGGAGAGTTTGGGATAGGGGCACATCCCACAGGGCTGGCTGTGGAGAGTTTGGGATAGGGGCACATCCCACAGGGCTGGCGGTGGAGGGTTTGGGATAGGGGCACATCCCACAGGGCTGGCTGTGGAGGGTTTGGGATAGGGGCACATCCCACAGGGCTGGCTGTGGAGATTCCCGCTGCCAGGCAGCAGAGGGAAGGAAGGCTCAGTGGCTGTGGGATGGGAATTCAGCAGTCCCAGCACGGCCTTGGCCTCACTCTCCAAGTGTCTCCTCTCCTCACTGAGCAGCAGCTCCCCAGGGCTCCCTCTGCCCTTGTCAGGACATCAGACACTGCCAGAAAGCCCCACCATCCCCATGGCTGCTGCCCAGCCCTTCCAGACGCTCCTCTAATGCTGAGAGACAGATCATGAACACATTTGGCATCCACAAACCCCCACACAGCGTCCCCTTTGTCTGCAGTCCCCGTGCTCCTGGCAGGGAGCAGCGCGGCGTCTCCTCCAAGGCAGCTCTGAGTGGCTCTGATTAATTCTTTTGGGCAGGTGCCACGGGCGAGCGAGAGCTGCAGTGCCCCTGGTCACTGTGTCGCTGTCCCCAGCCAGCCTGGGGCTGAGGGCTGGCAGAGCCATCCCCAGCCAGCAGCTGCTCGCTGCCCCGTGCCACGGGTGCTGCTCCAGCCAGGGGAGGCTGGAGCAAGGAGCTCACACTGGGGGCTGCAGATCCTGCAGGGGGACAGAGCTCTGTCATTTCAGCTCTGCAGGCCGGCGAGGACGATGGTTTAAAACAGGGGTGAAAAGGCCACAGAGGTGGAAAGTGTAGCTCAAGAGCTGAGCTGTGACTGCAGACACCTCCGAGGCTGCGCCGTGGGCACGTTTGAATTCCAGCAGCCCCAGGAATAGATGACAAGGAAGAAAGTCACCTTTGCTTCCCATTTTCACTCTGCTGAGGGCAGCTGCATCACCTGGGCACTCACTGGGCAGCTCCCAGAGCACCCCAAAGGGATGTTTGGGATGTGCTCTCCAATAGCCTGAGAAAAAAATGGGGACAGTGTGGCAGGCTGGAGAACAGGCAGTGTGAATCCTGCTGGCATAAAGTAACCGTTCCTCCTTCCGTTAAACCAGCCCCAAACTGCAGCCTCCTCCTCCACTTCCCTGCAGGGGCTGGTGCTGCACCTCCTCTCCAGACCTGGCCCTGCTTGGGAATGGGAACTGGGGGGGATGATTTATGTTTTATTTTTATCCTGACCCCAGGCAGGAGCTCGAACCCAGGTTTGAGTTCAGGTCTCCCCTTTATCAAAGGAGCAGCAGGAAAGGGTAAAATCCTGTTCTGGTGGGAGGAGCACCCGGAGCTGTGGGAATGCACTGGGGTGGCCACTCCTCAAATTCTGGGGGCAGTTTTGGGCACCTCACAACAAGAAGGACACTGAGGGGCTGGAGAGTGTCCAGGGCAGGGAACGGAGCTGGGGAAGGGTTAGGTTTAGGGTTAGGATTAGGGTTAGGGTTAGGGTTAGGGTTAGGGTTATGGGCTGGAGCCCCAGGAGCGGCTGAGGGAGCTGGGAAAGGGCTCAGCCTGGAGAAAAGGGGGATCAGGGGGAACCTTGTGGCTCTGCACAGCTCCTGACAGGAGGAGGCAGCCGGGGGGGGTCGGTCTCTGCTCCCAGGGAACAGGGACAGGAGGAGAGGGAACGGCCTCAGTTTGTGCCACGGGAGGCTCCGGTTGGATAATTGGGAATTTTCTTTTTGGAAAGAATTGCCAAGTTCTAGAGCAGTGGTATTGAATCACCATACCTTGAGAGATTCAGAGCCATGGGACATGGTCACTGGTGGCCGTGGCAGTGCTGGGGCATGGTCGGATTTTAAGGTCTTGAAGGCCCTTTCCAACCTCAGGGATTCTGTGAATTTGTGCCACAAACTCAGATCCCTCTGCACAGCCTCTGGCCTAGGTTAATACCAGAACTAAGGAATCGAGTTTGCAAGGATCTGCTCATCCCTTCCAGGTGTTCATGGAGAGTTAGGAGGGAGCCCAGCTTTGTCAGGATGACCCTCAGCAGGACTGAAGGGCTCCAGCAGAGCAGAGGCCCGGGCTGGGTCACTGGGAGTCCCCTGGTGACAGCGGGGACTCCCCCAGCCTCCAAAAACGGGAGAGTTCGCCAGGAAAAATGGCAAATCTTTCATGGCAAGTTGAAAAGCGGCCATGAGCTCTCCTCAGGAGGAGCAAACAGCACATCCACACCATTCGGAGATCCTGCCACAATGAGAGAGCCAAGGGTGTTATGGATGCAGCCAAGGAGTCGCCAGGCTGCAAGGGAATCGTTGTTATCCCACCACTGCAAGAACAACATGAGCTCACTTCAATTTTTCCTCCAAAACACAAGTTTAAAGGAAAAAAATTTCCACTTAGAGAAAAACACTGAGTGTAAAATGTCAGATCTTACTCTATTACCTCAACACAGAAAGTTCAGTAAAGCAATTTTTTCCAAAATTATGTATTTTTGTTGAAAAAAAAAATCTTGGACATCACTATTAGCAGATTTCTTAAGCTAAAATAGACGTGGAGAAATGAGATTTTGTCAGATTCCTTATGTTTTCCAGATTCCACTTCCAACGATGCATGAAGCATAAAATAATTTAAACTTCCCCAAATCTATTTCTCAGCATTCACCTGGAATGGGTTGCTGTGTTTTACGCCCTGTGGCCAAGGAACTGTGCCCCGGAGCTTCCAAACTGAGGTGCACAGGGAAAGGAACAAAATCGGTGATTACAGAAGATTCCAAATTCTAAATGACATCCAGAGGACGGAACTCCGTCACTCCACTTCCCATGGGAAGGACGAGGAGCTGGTGTGGGATAAAGGACCACTCCAGACATCCTGGAATGAGGTGTCCCTCTCCCGGGAGCAGGGATGAGCTGTGGTTTCTCTGGGCTGAGCTCATTTTTCTGTGTCTGAGGAATTTCCTACGGTTTTCTTTGAGCCCAGACTGACCCCAGAGCTTGATTCTGGAGGCAGGGACAGGCAGCCTGGGTTTTCCAGGCTGCCTCCCTCACTCCAGAGGCAGAGGCAGCGTTTCCCAGGGCTGGAATTCCCCAGGGAAGGCTGCAGCAGGTTACCCACGGCCAGGTGAGCCCGCAGGGTGTGACCACGACTGAGCCGCTGTGGCTGCAGAGCTCGGGACCTGTCATCCCTAATGAATTCCTAATTTCTGCAGATCAGAGAGGACAGGGCTGGATGAACCCCTGGGGCTGGAAGTGGCGGTGGGATGGACCCCAGTGGGATTTCCAGCAGCCCTGTCACTGAGCAGGGCCCTGGGGACAGAGCCCAGAGCTCAGTGCCAGCCCCAGTTCAGATCCAGGCTGGTTTGTGCCTCCAAACTGGGCAGCCCCACGTTGGTCCCGCTCAGGGCTCTGCAGACACAGCCTTGAGGGCTGGGTTTGCTGGCTTTAAGCAGAAATAAAGCTTGGCATGATGGGTGTTTGATTGGTTTTAATTAATTTTTTGGGTTGTTTGCTGCACAGTTTGTCCAGATGGTTGTCCAGTGGCTGAAGTTACCCAGAGCAGCTGGGGCTGCCCCTGCATCCCTGGCAGTGTCCAAGGCCAGGCTGGACAGGGCTTGGAGCAGCCTGGGACAGTGGAAGGTGACCCTGCCATGGCAGGGATGGAATGGGATGGGATTTAAAGTCCCTTCCAACCCAAACCATTCCATGGCTCTGATTCCATGATTTAAATCCTAATCACCTGCAAGAGAAACCCTCATCCATGCCTCCCTCCCTGCCCTGCTCCCTGCTCAGGAGCAGTGGTGTTGGTGCCCTTTGCAGCAGCTGCCCTGCAGGGCTGGGGCTTTGTAGGCTTTGAATATTCCAGAGGTCTGGATTCATCATCTGTGAGTTTGAACATCCATGGGGAGAGCTCAGGGGTGGGAGATCTTACAGAATAAATCAGGATCACAGAACGGTTTGGGTTGGAAGTGACTTTAAAAGCTCATCCCATCCCATCCCCCCCGTGCCATAGGCACGGACACCTCCCACCGGCCCAGGCTGCTCCAAGCCCTGTCCAGCCTGGCCTTGGGCACTGCCAGGGATCCAGGGGCAGCCCCAGCTGCTCTGGGAATTCCATGCCAGCCCCTCCCCACCCTCCCAGGGAACAATTCCTTCCCAAGATCCCATCCATCCCTGCCCTCCTTCAGCTTAAGGCGTTTGGGAAGTCCCTCTCCAGACTTCCAAGCCTCCTTTAGGCTCTGGAAGGGCCTGCAGGATCTCCCTGGAGGCTTCTCTTCTCCAGGCTGAAATACAAGAGCTGAGGAAAATCAAAAGGTCCCCATGGCAGGGACTCTCCCCTGGGTCCTGCTGGCCCTGGAGTGACCCCTCAGGGCAGGGTTTGTGTGTCAGGTGGGTGCCAACGGATCCACGGACCTGCCAATGAGCCAGGCTTAGTACCCACGGGAAAATCACCTTCCCTTCCCTTCCCTTCCCTTCCCGGAACCTTCCCGGAACCTTCCTGGAACCTTCCCGGAACCTTCCCTTCCCAGAACCTTCCCAGAACCTTCCTGGAACCTTCCCGGAACCTTCCCGAACCTTCCCAAACTTTTCTTTCCCTTCCCAAACCTTCCCAAAGCTTCCCAAACCTTCCATTCCCAAACGTTCCCTTTCCAAACCTTCCCTTCCCAAAACTTCCCTGCCCTTCCGTCCTTCTGGAATAAGATTTTTAGGACCCACCAGAGCCTTGACAGCAGATCCCGCCTCAGCACAAGGTTCCTCCGTGCCACTTTATTCTTGGACTCAGCCTTAAAGGTCTTTTCCCACCTCAGAAATCCTCGGTTTGAGCCTGCTCAGTTTATTGCTCCCAAGACTCGTCACCCACAGCCTTTGGGAAGAGCTTTCAGAGCGATTTCTCCGCTCACTCGCGGTGTTGTCATCGCTGCGGTCTCATCTAATTACACTTTTATTTTTCTTGCCGTCTCTTGGCTCATTTGCGTTGCAGAATTTGCAGGGAAGCAAAGGCCGGGCCTTGCCAAGCCTGCAGGAGCTCCGTGCTCAGCCCCACAAACGTCACCAGGCGCCACACGCCCCGAGTCAAATAAAATATAATAAATCTCTTCAAATCTGCGTTAAATAAAATAAATCCCTTCCAAACTGCAGCAGAAGAGCTGGACTGGGGGCCAGGACTGCACCAAGCAGCACTAATTCACAGAGGGGCTGCTCCTGGCTATCCCACATTGCCACGGGTGTAAAATTGGGAGGAACTTTCCAAATCTCTGGAATGAATCCCCCTCTCTGCAGCTTGAGAACCCAGCTGGGCTCAGGCTGGGCACTCCCTGCTTGGTTTTGGGGAGAAAAGCCGTGGTTTCATTGCACAGATCTCCTGAGAATGTTTTTCTGAGGTTTATAACGTTGCCTGTTGTGGAAGGTTTTTACTCACCCAGGGAGATTTGGGTACATGGGAAATGGAATTTCCCCATCACTGTTTCATAGAACTGGAAAAACTGTGTCTACAAGAAGTGAAAAAGTTCCTGGTTTTATGGGTTTTTTTTAAAGATTTTTTTAGGGTCTAGTAGATGAAGGCAGGAGCTGGAGAGCTTCAGCTGCTCTTGCAGGCCCTGTCCTCACCACGGGCTCTCTCTTGCTTGCCATAAAAAACATTAAACACAGAGATTTAGCAGAAATTAGGGATTTTTGCAGGCCACAATTCCATCTGCACAGGTTGCCCGCTATCCCAGGCCTGGGGAAGATTCTGGAAGTATTCAAGGAAGGCCTGGATGTGGCTCTCAGTGCTCTGGGCTGGGGACAAGGTGGGGATCGGTCCCAGGCTAGACCCGATGGCCTTGGGGGGCTTTCCCAGCCTCAGGGATTCTGGAATTCCAAGGCAAGGCCAGCAGGAGATTGTTCCCAATGACTCCTGCACACTTAGGACGGGGATTTAATTTCCTTTTGGCTTCTTCAAAGGAGATCCCAGCCACGGAACGAGCAGCAGCAACAGTGAAAATGCCATTTCTCCGCAGCGTGGGGGTGCTCCTTGTGGGGGTTTGGCCCCACAAAGCTTTTTGTGAGGGGTTAAAGGGACTGGATTCCGTTTCAGAATCAGGATTTCTTGGTGATGCTTTGAGTTCGAAACATTGAATGAGTGGTTTTCCCTCTCTGTTAACAGAAGGATGTGACATCAAGGCTCTGAACACTCTGCTGCAGTGGGACGAAATCTTGTTTCTCCCAGTCTATTTTAACTTAAAAAATCTGTTTAATAATCATGTCCAAGATTTTTTTTTTTTCAATGAAAAGATACAATTTTGGAAAAAAAATAACAAAATTCCTGTGCACCAACAGCGTTTCTCCATCACTTCTTTTCAGGAACGCCAAACTGCTGAAATAATCAGTACCAGCTGTGTCTGTTACCATTTATTATTGATTATTTTTCTGAAGGGCAGGTACAGCACTCTGACTACACCAAAGCACAACTGCTCCAAAAATTCTGGACCCACCAGTGGAACACAATGTTTCCTGGGGTGAAAGCATTCCAGAAAAGATGAAATAATGATGAGTCTGAAGGCATGAGGGGGAATTGAGGCAGAGCTTGCTCACAAAGGGGACGGAGCAGCTGAGCAGAGATTTGATCACAGTCTGGAATTAGCCAGAGGCGAAGCAGATCCTGAGGGAGCAGCCAGGATGAGGCAGAACCCCTGACACAGCTCCAGTGTGTGGGTTCTCCATCACCTGGAGATTTTGGGTGAAATACAGGACAATTTCTGCCCACACCAAAGCACTTCTCCTGAAACACTATTTACCCTCAATGAGCATCAGAAATGTGATCTGAACCCTGCCAGGGAAGAGATTGGATGTCACTGGGATGATTTTCTCAGGCCAGCAGTGGTGCTGGGGATGTCTGACCCCTTCCTCCTCCTTCTCTGCCTCCTCCTCCTCCTCCTCACCGCTGTTTTCTCTGGGACAGGACAGGACTCTGGCCTGAGGCATAAACACCTCACTTGTTCACAGCACCCATAAATTGGCTTTCTGCAGGTACTGACTGTGACCTTTCCACTTTAAACCTACGAGCAGGGTGGGTTCAATGTGAATGAAATGCGTTGGACAGACGCTGACAAACGGAGCAGCGTGGGCTGCGCCTTGACTCAAATTAGGCTAAAGTGGCCAAAGAGCAGAAAACAGGGGAGCAGGGAAAATGTCAGACGTGTCAGAAGAGCAGGGAAATGAGCTGGGACTTCCCAAAAGGGCAGGCAGCAAATGAATTCCAAGTACAGAAAACAAGTGAGGAATTGTCAGGTGCTTGTTGGGTGCGAGAGAGGCTCGCACCAGGGATGGGACGGAAAATGAGGAGTTCCTTCAGGGACAGAGCTGCTCCTGCCCCCAGCTGCACCTGGAATCTGCTCCTCGTTAAAGCTCAGGGCTGCACCGGGGAGAGGTTGAGCCCTGGGAAGAGCCAGGCTCTTCCTGATGAAAATTCAGAGTCTGTCTGAGCTGGTGTTGTGTATCCCATAAGGGATTTGCACACACTAATTCATCAAAACTTATCTAATCCAGGCTTTTTTGGTGCAGTTGTGGTGCTGAATAACCGGGTTTAACTTCAGTGTTTGATGTTTTGCTGTAGGTGTCTCGCTCCGAGCCACGACAGGAATGCAGCCAATGGGACAGGGGCCACTGAAATGTAAAACTGGATACTGAAATGTAAAATTTCCTGCCCTGGGGCATTCTGTGGCCCCGAGGTCTCTCAGAAAATGTCATTTGTGGGTCTCTAATGGGAGCAGAACGTGGCCAGGGTGGAGTTTGGGTTCCTGTGGCTCACCCACACCAGGGACCAACTGGGCCCCAGGGGTTTGGGCTGGCCCAGGCTCAGCCCCGGCACAGCCACGTCCCAGGATCTCCTCAGGGATGAGCCACCCCCATCAGCCCCTCAGAGGCTCCCAGCTCATGCTGGAGGTGCAGCCTCAGCACAAACCATTCCCAAGCCATTTACAAACCGAACCAAATCATTCCCATTCCCACATCCCGGTGGCCAAACCCTCTGCTGCCAAGTCCAGGGCCTGCTTTCCCCATGCTGCTGGAAGGGAGATGGGATATCTCCAAGCAGGTATCTGGGTATTTATGATTTCATAATTTATTAAGTATTTTTATTATTTAATTACTTTAATTATTATTTGTTATTTTATACTCTGGGTATTAATTCACAGAAGCTGCCCTGAGCAGATCAGATTCTTGATCTCCTCTGTCAATCAAACCCGTCCCTGTGCTCCATCCTGCATTTTTTCCTCCTCAAACCAACTTCTTCCTGCACCTCCCTGAAGAGGTCGGCTCCAAATCCCACTGAGACCAGGAACCATCAAATCTGCAGAACAGTTTTATCACGTTCCTGCATCATTTAATTGCTCAGTTTAACCGCAGCCAGGCCTGAGCTGGAGGAGAGGCGGCACCACCTTGGTGGGTGTGGGAATGAATTTATTTCCAGGTAATGAATCATTTCCAGACCCACGGAACACCTTCCATGGGCCCTACGTGTGCTTTTCTTGAGATTTAGGAAAAATGCTGGAAAAATAATGAATGCAGGGAAGGAGGAGCGATCTCCAGGTGGAGACTTTTCATGACAGCACCTTTTTGTGTCCCTACACAGACCAGGAGCAGTGAGATAAATTCCCTCCGGGTCCAGTCCTGCCCTCCTGGCCTCAGAAGGAGCCTCCCTACCTCCAGTGGAGCTCCCACCATGAGATCAGCTCCAAGGTGGTCCAAGAACCGTGGTGGGGATCTCTGGAGGGATTGCTGAGAGCCTGGTGCTGACAGGAACCCCCTGCTCCGAGGTTCCAGCCCCACCACGCCCTCAGCAGGGTGGAAAGTGAGGCTGTGGCAACTTTGTGGCTGAAAGATTTAAAGGCAGAAGGATGTGTTTGCTTGAAAGCATCGATTTGCAGTAATGGAGCAGAGTTGCAGAAATATAAAACAATAAAACCCATTATTGCATTTCCATATAAAGTGAAGGAACGTCCTTGAGTGGCAGCTTGTCTGGAAGGGTGGCCAAAGTCTCTGACCCCAATTTCTGGGCTGGGGAGCCCTGGGAGCTCTTAGAGATGAGTGTTTCCTGGAATTTTATGGAAAAGCTGGTGGAGGGTGTCAGAGGAGTCACAGGACAGTCCCTCTCTGCCTCCAGAGGCAACTTCATTCCTCGTTCGTTAATTCCTTCCTGCTGCTTCATTCCTTCGTTCTGAATTTCCCCCCAGTCCTTGCACCAAAGCCCATGACACCCTGCAGGCCTGTGGGCTCAGCCACACCTCTCAGGGGGGTGTTTTGATTAACAAATTCAGCTTCAGACTTCTTTTCCTACGCTCTGCCTCCTGAGGGTGGCTCTGGAAGCGATGCCCTCAGTTCTGGGCCTTTGCGGGTGTTTCACACGAAGGAATCAGCACCAGGAGCTGCAGCCAGGCCCCAAACCCATCCTGGCTCCAGGCACCTGCAGGACAAGGGCACAGCCGGACACTTCAGCCAGGAGACAACATTCCCTGGCCTTGGCACTTGTGCAGCAGGAGGTGTTGGGTGTTGGGATGCTGGAGAGTGTGCAGGGAGGGAACGGAGCTGGGAAGGAGCTGGAGTGGCTGAGGGAGCTGGGAAAGGGAGAAAAGGGAGCAAAGGGGGATCAGGGGGAACCTTGTGGCTCTGCACAGCTCCTGACAGGAGGGGGCAGCCGGGGGGGTCGGGCTCTGCTCGCAGGGAACAGGGACAGGAGGAGAGGGAACGGCCCCAGGCTGGGCCAGGGGTGGTTTAGACTGGACACCAGGAGGAATTTCATCCTGGAAAGAGTGGCCAGGCCTTGGCAGAGGCTGCCCAGGGAGGTTTGTGGCCCCCATCCCTGGAGGTGTTTAAGAACAGCCTGGATGTGGCACTCGGTGCCATGGGCTGGTGACAAGAGAGTGTTGGGTCACGGCTTGGACTCCATGACCTCAGAGATCTTTTCCAACCTTATTGATTCTGTGGTTCTGTGACTCTGTGACTGAAATTCCGTGACTCTGTGACTCCGTCATTCTGTGATTCTGTGATTTCATGACTCTCTGACTCCATCGTGCCGTGAGTCCGTGACTCTGTGACTCCATGAGTCTGTGACTCTGTGATTCTCTGACTCTGTGATTCTGTGATTCCATAACTCTGTGATTCTGTGACTCTGTGATTTCATGACTCCGTCATTCCGTGATTCCGTGATTTCATGACTGTGATTCCATGACACTGTGATTCTGTGAGTCCATGACTCCATGATTCTGTGATTCCACGATTCCATGACTCTGTGATTCCGTTATTCCGTGATTCCATGACTCCATGACCCCGTGATTCCGTGACTCTGTGATTCCATGATTCCGTGATTCCATGACTGGGATTCTGTGATTTTGTAATTCCATGATTCCGTGATTCCGTGATTCCGTGATTCCGTGTTCAGCAGCCCCAGGCCTGGCACAGCCGCTGTCCCTTCAGCAGCACCAGGCACAGCGTGTCCCAGAGATGGAGCTTTGCGCTCCTCAGAGTGGGAATCACCCAGCTGGCAGCCTCAGGAGGAAACGTCTGGAATTCCTCCTGCATGTCAGTCTCTCCCTGTTCCAGGTGCAGATCCGACCATGGCACCCTCAGGCCAGGGCTGCTCCTGGGCTCCCCGCGCTCACCACGGCAGAGTTTGCCCCGCAGCTGCCAGCCCCACTCTCCAGGCCGGTGTTTGCTCCCCGTCCCTGCTCGGCCCTTCCAGGCCCCGTTATCTGCAGGTGAGGCCCTCCCGCAGCAGCCTGGAGCCCGCGCCGAGCTGCGTGGATCTGATAACCAGAGCAGGGCACAGCAACCCCATCCCAGCCCGGCTGAGCCCCGCGCGCTCGCTCCTGGGCCGGGCCCGGCAAAGTAGGGCACTGTGATACCAGAAGGAGCCCAGCCACTCGGTATCTGCTGATAATGAGGTATTTGGTTAGTGATAAATGAACTAATGGGCCTGATAGTCTGCAAAGGCCTGCTAACAGCAGTAAATCCTCATTTATCAGCTTGCAGAGAGCCCCACAATGGTTTGGGTGGGAAGGGATTTAATCCCATCCCATTCCTCCCCTGCCATGGGCAGGAACACCTACCACCATCCCAGGGTGCTCCAAACCCATCCAGCCTGGCTTTGGACACTTCCAGGGATGCTTTCCTGGTCCATCTCAATCCCACCGGGTCCAACTCCTCCCTCTGCAGCAGATTTGAGGACCAAGAGCTTCCCTCCCTCTCCCAGTCTCAGCTCCTTTCGAACAGAAGATGCTCAGGGTTTTTTGGGGGGAAAACTGATGCTGCAGCCCCCACATTTTCCCTGTCTTCACAAACCAGCTCTCACCAGGCTCTCTGACCTCCTCTCTCACATTCCTGGTGACAAAAAACGATGCAGAGCTTCGGGTTTCAGGAAGGAGGCCAATAAATCCCTCACCTGATCCTGGGAGGAAGCCATAAAATGGGGTTTGTCCTTTTGAAATTGTATCAAAAGTCCCATGGGATTTCATCACTGTGCGATGAGAGTTTCAGCTCTTCTGAATGGAGCACAAATGAAAATATTTATCACAAAGCACCAGGAGAAACCATGGAGCAAAGATTAAAGGAAGGCATTTATTGATAAATTAGGGCAGCACCGGGATCAGACAGGTAAGAAGTCAGGAATGTGCATTTGCATAAAGCCCAGAGAGCTCCTGAGTCACAGGGAAGGATGGGAGGATGGGGCGATAGCTGGAAGATTTCTGAGGAACAGCTGTGTCTCATTTCCCCTGAAATTAATTCTCAACTGCATCGGATGGAACAGCCCTGCCAGGGAAACCAGTGGGACCGGGTGGGTTCAGGCATCTTCTCAAAAGATGTCCTGTCCTGGAGCCACAAGCCAGGCTCAGTCCTGCCCCTCTGCACTCTGGGGAGCCAGGGCTCTCCCACTGCTGGGAAAATACAGAATTAACCCAATTCTGAGCTTCCTACACAGACTTTACTCACTTTTCCTGCAGCAAAATCTGGCTACCTCCACACAAAAAAAAAAAAAAAAAAAACGAAAAACACACACCTNCACAAGTCACAGAGTGGCTTGGGAATAAATCAAAAGGTTAAACATGAAGGGTTTGGGGTGCGGGAGGCGATTCTGAGCCCGTGTGTGACACTCCAGCTCCTCTCTGCACTGCTGAAATGTTCAGGGCATTGCCAGAGAACCCCGAGGGATTTGGGGAGGCTGTGTCTCCCAAACCCTTAGACCTTCCTCAGCCAGGGAACAGCGGAGAGAAGGTGATTCCAGCATGGTAATTCCAGGATGGTAATTCGAGGATGGTAATTCCAGGATGTCTCCACAGCTCTATTTCAGATATTCCAGGACATGGCAGCAGCTGTGTGAGGAGAAAACTCCGAGCAGGATCTCTAAGAGCAGAAGTTCAGTTCCATCAGGAGAAGGTGTAAAACACCAGTCAGGGGAAGCTGAGGGCAGCCAGAAATGCTGGCAGCACTCCCTGGTGGCTCAGGATCTCCCAGGGGCATCCCAGTGCACCTTCAGTTTTTCCATCCTGCGGGTCTGGATGCAGTGAAAATGGGAATTTTGCAGCTGCAGAGCTTTGCCTGAGCAGCAGCACCACAAACCTGGGGCTATGAGCACCCACGGGGCCACTCAGGGTGCTGAGAGCTGGCCTGGAGAGCTTTTGAACCACCACAGCCCTTGGGAATTGAAATGGAATCACATTTTCAGTGAGCAACCCCACACTGGCTGTGCTTCCTCCTCTGCCAGCTCTTTCCAGGAAGAGCCACCTCCCAGCTAGCCAGGTCCCCGCTGGGTGCCAATCCACGCTGCATTTCCAGGCACATGGATCCTTCCTGGGCACACCTGGCGCCTTCCCTGCAGGCCTTTGTACAGGAAATTGGCCCCAAGAACAGCTTGTCCCGAGCCTAGAGGGGTCAAATCTCAGGGAAATTCCCATTCTGAACCTTCTCTCCGCTGCTCCTTGGCTGAGGAAGGTCTAAGGGTTTGGGAGACACAGCCTCCCCAAATCCCTCGGGGTTCTCTGGCAATGCCCTGAACATTTCAGCAGTGCAGAGAGGAGCTGGAGTGTCACACACGGGCTCAGAATCGCCTCCCGCACCCCAAACCCTTCATGTTTAACCTTTTGATTTATTACCAAGCCAATCTGTGACTTGTGGCACTTTCAGCTTGGCTGTGCTGGGATGGGGATATCACAGGGGTGGGTTTCTATTTTGGTTTTGTTTTTTTTTCCTTTTGTGTGGAGGTAGCCAGATTTTGCTGTAGGAAACATGAGTAAAGTCTGTGTAGAAAGATCAGAATTGCATTAATTCCATGTTTTCCCAGCAGTGGGAGAGCCCTGGTGCCTTCAGGGCTGCAGTGGGAGAGGGCTGTGGGCCTGGAGCTGCATCCCACAGGGTACCAGAGCAGAGAGACAGGGTCCTTGCTCAGCAGGAGCAGCTGGAACTCTCCATGGAAAACTGCGTGTCTGGGAGAGGGGATCCCAAACCCCTTTTTCCTCAGACACAGCACAGCTCACCCTCAGCAGCAATCCCGGGATAATCAGTCCGGGCACGGATGCAGAAATGGCTTTTCTCTCCCATATCCATCTCTCCCCAGGATTCCATTGGTTATTCCCAAATCCCGGGCTCACCACACACCCCACATTTCACCCCTTTCCCTGCTGACGGAGCAGGGGATGGAGGGATTGATCTGTGCCTCACGCCCAGGGCAGGCAGCACCTGCACTGCAGGAAAGGAGGGATGGGATGGAGCCTGGGGACTGCACAAGCGGGATGGAGTCACCCAGAGCTGTGCTGGGTGTTCTGGGTGCCCTCAGCAAACCCCAGGCAATGGGACTCAGCTTTCCCAGCATGGAAAAGGAGCATTCCCTGGTTCCATGGAGCCGGAGCACATCCCCAGCCACTCTCATTCCCTGGTGCGCTGTGCTGTGTTCAGGGGCTGGAACGGGGTAAATCCTGCTGCTTCTGGGAGTCCTGGGCTCCTCAGTGCTGATGGCATTTCTGAAGGGAAGGCTTAGGAGGTGACTGGGGCAGGGAGAATGGTAACCCTGAGGTCATTGGGAAATTTGGGAAGTTCAGCAAGGCTGGAGGGAGCTGAGCTGCGGATTTGCAGTCACGGCACTGAAGGGGAACCCGTGCCAGATTTGAGACTCCTCTGGGCCAGCTGAAGTGACCAAAGCTTCAAGGCACAGGTGTCCACCCTCAGTGATGAATTTGTGATCTTTGGAGCTGTTTTTAGATTTCCTTATGGTGATGGAGTTGAACTTTGATGATATTTTTGGGTCCCTTCCAACCTAATTTCTATTTCTATGATTCCACAATTGTGGTGGCTCACACTGATTCGAAGAATCAGTCCAAGCAGGAAATTATTTTGCGTTGCTGAAGATCTTCCTACTCCCTGCGCTACATCTTAAAATCTGCCCTTGAAATGTGGGGGTACCACCGCACTGTTCCCTTCAAAGGGCTCCTGTCCCTGTTCCAGGGGCCTTCCTGCCTTCCCCTGCAGGAATCCCACTGGTCCTGCTCCTGGACAATTGCTCTGAGCACCAAAGGTGGGTCCAGGAAAGGTCAATCCAGCAGCTGTAACTCCAAATGGTAAAAGCCAAGGAAGACCTAGACTGGATTTTGGGAAAAGTTTCTTCACTGAAAGGGTGAAGGCAGCGGTGGAATCCCCATCCCCCGAGGGATTCAAGAGCCCTGAGGATGTGGCACTTGGGGACATGGGCCACTGGTGGCTGTGGCAGTGCTGGGGGGATGGTTGGGCTCTGATCTCAGAGGGCTTTTCCAGCTCTAGGGATTCTGTGATCCTGAGGGGCTGCAGGCCATTCCCAGCCTTGCCCTTGCTGGTGCTGTGGGGTGGGAATGGCCAAGCGCAGCTGAGGGAGCAGGGGGTGGCCCAGGCCTGGCAGGGCTGTCCATGTTTAGGTCCCCACAGGTTGGGACAAAAAGGCAGGAGGTGTCCATCGAGCTGGAGGTGTCCATTGTCCAGGAGGTGTCCATTGTGCTCTCCCTGTCCCCAGGAGTTTGCCTGCAGCAGAGTCCATCAAGCCTGGACTCATTTGACAGCTCCATGAAACCTCTGCAGCCTCGGCAGCTCAGAGCATCCTCACGGGGTGGATTTCCAATTTCTGCCCATTAATGTGCTCATTTCCAGCTTCTGCTCACTCATGTGCTGTCCCTGGCTCTGGGGCAGGGCCAAACTGCCCCTTTTGCTCCAGGTGCTGTCCCCAGGCTGCAGCTTGGAACCAAACCCAGCTCAGTGCCCTGCCTGGGCCAGCACCACACTGCAGGCCCTGGCCAGGGCCACAGCCAGGCCCCAAGGGCAACGGGCGGGGGTGACAGGCAAAGGGATCTCTCTGTCCCAGTGCCACACTGAGGGGCTGCGCCCAGAGCAGGTGACATTCCCTGGGCAGGCACCTTCACCATCACAGGATATCACAGAATTCCTGAGCTGGAAGGGACCCCCAGGATCATGGATCCAACCCCTGGCCCTGCCCAGACCCCCCAGCAATCCCAGCCTGGGCATCCCTGGCAGCGCTGTCCAAACGCTCCTGCAGCTCTGGCAGCCTCGGGGCCGTGCCCATTCCCTGGGGAGCCTGGGCAGTGCCCAGCAGCCTCTGGGGGAAGAACCTTTCCTGACATTCAAACTAAACCTCCCCCGCACAGCTTCAGGCCATTCCTTAGGGTCCTGTCACTGTCACCACAGAGAAGAGATCAGTGCCTGCCCCTCCTCTTCCTCTCCTGAGGGAATTGTTACTGCGAGGAGTCTCCCCTCAGTCTCTTCCTCCTCTACTTATTCCTGTTTTCATGGCAGTGGGATAAAACCAACCTGAATATTCTTCTCTGGACAATAATGCTGACATTTCCCAAATCATGTCTTGACTGCGGTGCTGCTGCCACCACTTCAACCTTTAATCCCATTTCTCAGTTTTCCTACCCTTGACTTCCAAAATGGGGACCACCAGGTCCCTTCGGGGGGATTGTGAGAAAACTGGAAAGCTCTGAACACAGAAAAAAATTTTGGCAGCAGAAGGTCCAGATTGAAAGGAATTTCTGATTGACAACTTCCCCATTGTAGGTGTTACGCACAAGGCTGAAGTTCAGACCAGAAGAATGGTTTTGCTTTCCTCCCTGAATTGCACAATCATGAAATCTTGAGGCTCCTGCCGTCCCTTGAGCTGTTCCAGATGAAGCTGCACTAAAATGTGTCAGCCCAAGTCAGAGCTGTCTGTCACAGGAACTGCAGAGACATAAAGAGAATTCATTTTTGTGGCTCTTCATACCCAGTTACCCACCCTCAGCAAAGATTTGTAAATCCTAAACCACTGCTCCCAGGGACCAATTCCTTCCTATTATCCTGTCCAGATCTCTCTTATCCAATCCAACCTGTCTAAATTTTCTCACATTAATTTTGTCAAAGTTATTTTCTTCTAGGGTTTTACAGGTAAGAATACTCTTATTTTTTAATTGTTTTTGTTTTTTTTTTTAAATCATCTTTCCAGCACTCACCAATGTCTGCAGCAGGCTGGGGAAAGGCTTCAGGTGTGGCTTATGATTCTGTGATATTCTGTGATTCTGTGATTCTGTGATTCTGTGATTCTGTGATGCTGTGATTCTGTGATTCTGTGATTCTGTGATTCTGAGATTCTGTGATTCTGTGATTCTGCGTCTGGCACAGCTCGGTCTGGGGCTTCTCCTCCCTGCCCGGGTTCCTAAAGGAAGTTTTGCCATTTCATTCCCCGTTCTGGGAGCTGGAAAGGAACCTTCTGCCTCCTTCCCCACCTGGCTGCTTCCCTGATAGGAAAACATCTGATTTTTTCCTTATCCTACCTGAAGTTCCTTAACTCTCCCCTGTGCAGCAAACTCAAATCCCAGACTGGCACAACAATTCTCCCGCCTCTAGGAGTCAATTCCTGATCGGAATTCCTGTTCAGAGCACTCCCAGAGCGAGTCCTGCCCCTGCCAAGGGCACCCCGATGGAGCCGTTCGATGGAGCAGCTCCCTCCCCTTTGGCAGCCACCCACGATTGCACCTCGTGTGCTGCTCTTCCGGACTGCCACGAGAAACAGCGAGAGCTTCCAGGAACAAAGCTGGATGCGGCCCAGGCTGCCATCACAGTGCCCTGACCGAGACAAACTGTGGCAGGAGTCACCACCACAGGGGGATCCTCTGGGTTCTTCCAGTCTCTGATTTGTTCTGCAGGGTCAGAGCCTTCGGACCTCAAGTCCTGCTGATCCAAGATCTCCTTGAACTGCAGCTGGGTGACACTGAAAGCTCTGAGTGAGACCTGGTGGCTGCAGGGGACAATGAAACCTTTCTAGAATAATTACCAAGCGTTCCACTGCATAAATCCTGGTTGTTCTCATTCAGGATTGATGTGATTTGGGAGCCAGAGCAGGGCAGCTCCTGAGCTGGGCACGGATAATCAACAGAGTTCAGGAAAAGGCAAATGGGTCTGGAGCCAGATCCCCCGCTGCTATCGAAAGGCAGAAGATCTTTTCCTGCTCCGCTGTCACTGCAGAGGCACAGCCTGGCCCTGCCTTGGGGCAGAATTGTCAGACAGATGTGGGAACCTCTGCTGGAATCCAGGAGAACGTTGGTTCCGTGGCTTTCTAGAAAAAAAAAAAAACATAGCCAGGGGTCTTCGGAGAGCACAACCCATCCCAGCCTCCTTCCAGATCCCAAATCCATCGAGGGAACCATGACTCACAGCCCGGCGTGCCAGGACGGAGCCTCCTGCCCTGCAGCGCCGCTGCTTCCCTCCCCTTCCCTTCCCTTCCCTTGGTGGTCTCCGTGTGCTCCTGGCGCTCCCGGCGTGTTCCTGGCAGCCGGCACAGCTTGGATACCACAGGAGAGCCCTCCCGGGGGGTCTGGGGGTGACACGGCTCAGTTTTGGGGACAGGACCCTCCCAGCGGGGTCAGGGGTGCTCGGTGCCCCTGTGGGACTGCGGAGCCGCCCCAAACCCTGCAGTTTGTGCAAGCAGTTTGTGCTTCCCTCGGGGCAGGGTTCTGTGTCCTGGCCTGAGGCACCATCTCTGCTGGCCTGGTGCAGTTTCCCTCTTCCAAACGGCTGCTCTGTGGTCAAAAGCAGAGCAGCCAGTCCTGGCCCAGTGTCCCTCCCTGGTGGCCTGGGGACACCTGGAGCCCAGCCTTTCCCAGTTCCCTGGGTGCTCAGGCAGGGAATTCCACCCCCTCTTTGTCCAGCCTGCTGGGTGTCATCTCCAAATATTCCAGCTTTCTGTATTTTTATTCCTATAATTTTATTTTTCTATTACTTTTATTACTACAAACCAGCAGGACACGCTGTGAGGCGTGAACCAGGATCTCACTCCTGACTGGGAACATTCCCTGTTAAACATCCTTCAAGGCTGGGGTGGTTCTGCCCCAAGGGCAACCCCAGCTGCAGCTCCTGTGCAGGGTGGCAGAGCTGCCACAGCTCCCGGGGCCTGTCCCAGCCCAGAAAAGATCATTTCCCAAAAACCCAAACGCGAGAGAGGAGCCCCAGTGCCCCACGGCATCCCAGGGAATCCCACAGCTCCTGGATTTGCGCTTCCAGGCAGCCTGGCAAGGGATTGCAGCGCAGCCCTGCCTCCCTGGGACAGCGGGCTGGATGTTGTGGGTAAATTCTGTGCGAAGGGAGGCAGGGAGACACGTGGAGCTCCAGCTGCTTTGCAAACCCGGCCGCTTTTCGGAATTGCAAAACTGTGGGAAAGTGTAAATCCTTGGGAAGGAAACAGGAGGGCAGGGTGCAAAGGTAGCAATACACCTGTTCCTTACATAATTCCTGGGTGATAAAATGCATTTATCTCCCTTTTTTTTCTTTCCTGCACTTTGTCAGGCAAACTTTCTCCAGGACAGACTTCCAAAGTCCCGGGGCAACTTCACTCAGGGAATGTTTTTTTATCAAAAGCAATGTTTCTCTCCTTCCTCAGGACATTGTTGTTTGGGGTGAATGACATCCTTCAGATAAACTGTGACCTTTCCGAGGCAAGAGCAGCAGCCTGAAGAGGGAGATCTGGCGCTTCCCTGGCCAGGAGTCTGCATTTCCCAATCCATTACCTGAGGATTTCATGTGGACCTGCACCAATTGTGCCTCAGCAACTCCCATTTTCCCAGTGAATTCCCCACAAAGCACCTCCTTGTTCACCTGCCCTGCTGCTCATACCCAAAAACTCCCATCCCCCAGGAATTAGGTGCCCAGTCTTGGATCGAAATCCTGGATCTCAGCTCAAAGTCACCCCGCAAGGATTAAAATCAAATTACTTGAAATCCCAGAGGTGGCAGAAGAAGGGAACAGCTTGGGTGTCCACAGCCACAAGAACCTCTCTGATTTGTGGGACCTTTCCCGAGTAAAGAGGGATTGTTCTACCCCAGAGTTATTTGAAAGTGCTCAGCTATGGGGTGATGTGTCATGGGGTACAGCCTGGATTATTGACGAGGGCCTGGGGTGGGAAACGGCTTCAGACTCAAAGAGAGGGCTTAGATGGGATCTTGGGAAGGAATTGTTCCCTGGGAGGGTGGGGAGGGGCTGGCATGGAATTTGCAGGTCACAGGTTGCACTGATTGAGGATTTTCACGGCAGCCCGGGCACCCAAACCCACACAAAACCTGGCCCTGGGGCCCTGCTGATGGATGGGTCACACCTGCTGCAGTGCAAAAGAACTCTGTTCTTCAGCTTGAATCACCTCCAGTCTGCTCTGGGTTTGCTCTGTAGCTCCAAATCCTTTGATTTTCATTGTTTTGGGATTTTTTTTTCTCCTTATCTCTGAGGTAACAGATGGAGTTGAGGGACTCTAAAATCTAAACTTGTGCTACTTCAGGCCCAGGAACCTTCACTGCTGGCGAGAGCGGCCTGTGAGCCCCAGCTGCTCCTTTGCTGCAGGAGCCCCAAGACACGAGCAGCGTTCCTGGGAGAACAACGTGGAATCTCCCTTCTCCAGGTCAGGCATGAAACCATAATTCCCCCATTTTCCCTCAGGATGTGTTCCCCAGCAGCAGAGCCAGCGGACTCCACTGCAGAGAGTTCGTTTTGCAGCTACAACCATCCCAGTCCCAGCTGCTTCCAGGACAGTATTTCCTTTTCGCAGCACGTTCCACAACTGCTGTGATCAACCATTGCCCTCTCCCAAGAGAATGTGCTTTCTCTGGGTTCAAAACCTGAGTGCTGCGGCATCCTAAACAAAGGGGATTTGATGTTTCATCTGAAAACATCTTTGCAGTGGTTGGGTGCCTGGAAAGAACCTGAAGATTTTTCTCCATGAAAGGAAGACCACGTGGAAGTCTTCGGAACAGCACAGAGAAGGGGACCCCAATTACAAAATTCACCAAGGTACAGAGGCAGATTTGAAATTCAGCAGAATGGAGCTTCTTGGTGTAGGCACTTCAAGGAGCTGTGGCCCTAAATCCAAGGATGCTGCAGCATCCTGAGAGTCTGGGCCACAGAATCATTGGAGAGGAGGCGATTCTGGTGCTTTTATCACTTTGAAACTGCTGCTTTCTCATTCCCAACAGTCCCTAAAGGATTGTGCAGTATTTGGGCAGTGTTTGCTCACAGGTCCTTTGCTTTCCTCCTTCAGGCTGAATAGAACACGGCAAACCCTCGGCTTTGGTGGGAGTGCTTTTGTTTGGACGCTGGAGTGCAATGGAAAGGTTAAAAACTGCCTCACACAAAGGGATCCTTCTGCAAGGAAACCTCTTCCAATTTCAGAAATAAATCTGGAGCTGGAGACTGAAAACAATGATTTGCATCCCCGAGGCTCTGCTCAGCCCCCTGACCCTCCTGTTTTCCATGGATCTGGAAGTGCAGCACCACAGAGCCCTGCACAGTTCTCTCAGCTCTGTCTTTAGGGGCAGCTGCCCTGCCCATCACCTCTGCTCCACCTCTGGGTTTTCTCCAGAGTGTGCCCAGGCGGGCACAAGGGCCAGGGGCACCCGGCCTGTCCCAGCCAGGGAATGGCAGCAGGACCAGGGCAGCGCCCGGCCCCTGTGCACCTCCAGTCCTGGGGTCAATTTGGGCCACTCAGGGCAAGAAGGACACCGAGGGAAGGGAACAGAGATGGGAAGGGGCTGGAGCCCCAGGAGCGGCTGAGGGAGCTGGGAAAGGGAGAAAAGGGAGAAAAGGNTTTTTTCATGGAAAGGGTTGTTAGACATTGGAAGGGGTTGCCCGGGGCAGTGGTGAAGTCCCCATCCCTGGAAGTGTTAAAAAAATGTGGATGTGGATGCACACGTGGCACTTGGGGCCGTGGTTCAGTGCTGACCTTGGTGGTGCTGCAGGTCAATGGTCGGGCTTGATGATCTTGAAGCTCCTTTCCAACCATAACGATTCTGGGATTTGCTGGCTCTGTACCCTCCTGACAGTCAGCTGGACAGAGAAGGGTTAAACAGATGGAAGGGCTTAAGTGGAAAAACTCTGCGATTTGGCTGTGACAGAAATATTGCAGCCATGGTGCTGTCCAAGAGCTTTTATCACTCCGAGGAGGGGAAATGAGAACAATGCGGAGTGGACTCGTGAGCTGCGAGGGGGGCACCGGCTCCTGGCCTTGGCAGCTGCCGTGCCCTGGCGCGGCCTCGGCCTCCCAACGAGGAGCAGCAGCTCACGGAGCAGCGAGGGGCTCAGGGCAGGAGCTGAATCTGAGCCCTGCTGCTCATTTCCCTTTCCCCTCTCCGCCAGCGGAATTCGGAGCCGGCGGTGATTAACCCTGGGTTAAGGCAAAACAGCAGCGAGAAAAACAAGGGCAGCCCTGGAGGGGGCTGGCGCTGGTGCCCCTGGCTCTGCTCGGTGCTGCTGCGTTTCCTGCCCTGCCTGGAGCTCAGCTCAGAGCCAGGATCCTGCAGGAGCGCTGGGAGTGGGGTTCTGGGGAAGGAGCAGGAACCTGCAGGGAACCCCAGAAATTACAGCACCCGGGGAGCTCAGTGCTGGAGCACAACCTGTTTTTTCCTGGGCTTATGGAGGCTTCACTTCTCCTGGAACACAGAAGGGATGAGGAAGAGGAGGTGCTCACCCACGCAGGGGTCAGGTTCCTCTGGTGCGCCTTGCAGGGTCCCTTTGCATCCTGGAACCCCAGGATGGTTTGGGTTGGAAGGGAACTCAAATCCCATCCCATCCCAGCCCAGCCATGGCAGGGACACCTCCCACCATCCCAGGCTGCTCCAGCCTGGCCTTGGGCACTGCCAGGGATCCAGGGGCAGCCCCAGCTGCTCTGGGAATTCCATGCCAGCCCCTCCCTACCCTCCCAGGGAACAATTCCTTCCCAAGATCCCATCCATCCCTGCCCTCTGCCACTGGGAAGCCATTCCCTGGCTCCTGTCCCTCCATGCCTTGGCCCCAGTCCCTCTCCAGCTCTCCTGGAGCCCCTTCAGGCCCTGCCAGGGGCTCTGGGCTCTCCCTGAATCCTTCTCCTCTTCAGGTGAGCACCCCCAGCTCTCCCAGCCTGTCCTTTGTGCCAATCCCTGTCCATGCCTCTGCATTTGAGATTTAAACAAAATTCAGAAAACTCAAGAAATGTTAGGGGGAAGAAAACACCAACCAAGGGTAACAACAACAACAACAAACACCCCAAAAGCTGTTCCAGAGGGGAAAGTGCCTCCAGAGGGGGATTTTAACATGAACTGTTACCTTGGAGTGTTTTTATCTCCCAGGTGACTGAAGGCACCCAGAGAGTGACTGACTCAGGGCTGCACCTCACTAATGGGTGTTGGGATGGGAATTCTTCTCGCGCTCTGGAATAAACAGCTCCAGGAATGGTGGGAGGCTCTGGAGGCTGCAGCAGATCCCCAGGTCAGTGTTTGGTCCTGGTGTGGGAACAGCAGATGTCCCGTTTGTGTTCTCATAAATGGAAAAGGAGCTGCAAGGACCAGCAGGATCCCATGCCCAGGGCTCCAGGACACTCCAGGAGAGCTCGGAACCACCTGGATGTGGTGGTTGATGGCATGGACTCCCCAAGCTGGTGATCAGTGAAGACATTTCACTGCACAAATCCCGGGTTCTCCAACTGTTCCTTTGTTCTGAGTTCCCAAACTTGTGGGGCACAACAAACGTGTTGAACCGACCCCATGAGCCATGACAGGAACTCACATCAGGTGTGACCAACCCCCAGCCCCACGCTGGGAGCACCCATTGGTTCTGACGATTGTTTCCAGCTCTGTCACTCGTTTTTCACCTCTGGTTCGGCTGAGCCATTCCCAGAATGCTCTCTGGTTGGCCCAAGGAGCAGAAGTGAGCGAGGATTTTACCAGGGCAACGAGGCCCTCACTTTGCAAGGCCTTTCTGCTCCGAGACACTTGGAGATCATCCCCAAGGAGCAGCACATCTGGAAGATGTGAACTGAGTGGAAAGACCGTGTGATTTGGGCTGGTAATAAAGAGAAGCGAACGGGAAATTTCCGTGGGTGAAAAATTGGTGTATGGGAATATTTCGGGAATATCTTCCCTGCAGGGTGGTAAAAACTTCTTCATTGGGGGTGTTTAAGAAGGACAGAGACACAAAGTTGGTCTGCCTTGTGCAGGGAGTGTCAGCTCCATTTCTTTATGAATCCATGGGTTTATGGTTTCTTTTCCTGAAAAAGGATATTTTTCCCGTAAGGAGGTGAAGGAAGGAGGTTGCACACAGGCCCGGGCAAAGCATCCATTTCCTCAGAGAAATCTTCCTCCAGAGAGCCAAGGCACAAGAAGGGAGGATGAGAAGTTCTCACCAAAGCCAAGACATGCAGGGGAAATAAAGATTTCACCCCAAGTCAGTGCACAGTCTGAGAGAGAGGAGGTGACTGAGGGCAGCTCATGTGACTTTAGATCAAATTGTGACTATTCCGAGTCTCTTCTCATTTCCTGCATCTGCTTGTAAACGTTTTGTAAACATTTTGCAAGGAGTAGTGGCTTCTTATTTAAAAAGTGTTAAAGTGAGCACAGCAAGCTGCTGCAGAGGACTGAGCTGCCAGTGGCAGGTGAGGCTGACAAAAGCACTGCCCGGAAATTCTCGCAGCTCCTCAGGACCCTCAGAGCCATTTCAGAAACAGCAGAAAAGCCAAAAAAGAGAATTTTCCGACAGAAATCCCCAAAGCCAAAAGCTTTTTGTGACAAAGGTGGACTTTTGCCACCTGGGTTTAATCCTGAAGAGGGAAATGGTTGTATCATCTTCAAACCTTCGTGTGGTGAGTGCCCTGCGGCAGCTCAGCAAGGCAATTAATTTCGGGAGGAATTACCCAACCCTTAATTTTTCTGAGCAATTATCAGCTCAGGTACCAGCCAGGAGCCGGAGCGCTCCCTGCTCTGATGAGGGCTGGCTGCAAGCAGCTGCAGGATCCCTGCCAGGCTGCTCTTGGCTGGGAAGGCTCCTGTGGAATCTGTCTCCAGATGCCCCCACGGGTGGAGCGTGCCCAGATAGCGATCGCAGCCTCTCCCGGGATCCAGCCCGGCTCCACTTCTGTTCTCCTTGTCCTTTGGAGAACTAGTGCAAAGGCCTTGGGCTGCTGAAGGAGTTCAGCCTTCCTCTTCCTCCTCCTCCTCCTCTCCTTCTCCTTCTCATTCTTTCTCTTCCTCCTTCTCCTTCTCCTTCTCCTTCTCCTTCTCCTTCTCCTTCTCCTTCTCCTTCTCCTTCTCCTTCTCCTTCTCCTTCTCCTTCTCCTTCTCCTTCCCCTTCCCCTTCCCCTTCCCCTTCTCCTCCTTCTCCTCCTCCTCCTTCTCCTCCTCCTGCAGAAGCAGAGTTGCAAAAGGCAAAGAGGATTTTTGGGTTCTGCACTTTGGGTTGTTTCTCTGTGAGGACCTCAGCGGAGGCTGCAGCTCCTCCTGAGGGGCAGCTCCGATCCCTGCTCCCTGGGCCAGGGCCAGGAGCCAGGGAAGGGCTGGAGCTGGGCCAGGGCAGGCTCAGGCTGGAGATCAGGGAAAGGTTCTTCCCCCAGAGGCTGCTGGGCACTGCCCAGGCTCCCCAGGGAATGGGCACGGCCCCGAGGCTGCCAGAGCTGCAGGAGCTCCAGGACAGCGCTGCCAGGGATGCCCAGGCTGGGATTGCTGGGGGGTCTGGGCAGGGCCAGGGGTTGGATCCGTGATCCTGGGGGTCTCTCCAGCTCAGGAGATTCCATGATTCTGTTACTCTCTCCAGTTCAGTTGTTGCTGTTTTTCTGTGCCTCAGGTTCCCCACCTGTAGGTGCATACATTTATTGTTCCTTACACCACTGTTCTCCTCTCCCACCAAGGTGTTTCCTGGCCCTCACTGTCAGGGTTCAGTCCTGCCCAAGGCCTTTCTGCTGCTTTTCCAGTTGAGTTCTCAAAGCTGGGTGCTGACATCTCCGGCCTCCTCAAGAAAGTTTTGACCCCAGCACTGAGGGAATTCTTGCCCCAGCTCCTCGTTCCTGCCCCACACAGGCCCTGGCACTCCAGACCCAGCGATGCTGTTCTCTCTCCTCGCTGAGCTCCAGCTCCTCTGCAGGACCCTCCATGACCTGATCCCGCATCATTCCCTCTGTGCCTCAGCCCTTCCCATCCCGCTCCCTGGATGCTGCTGCCAAAGGCACCTGGACTCTGTGTCCCTCCTGTCCTTGAAGGGTTTTTCCTCGCACAGCTGTGATCCTTTTCCGGCATTTGCAAGGTCCCACTTGGAATTCCCTGGGATGTGTTTGCTGCTGGCACATCTCGGCTTGTTTCGTTTTCGTGCAGTGACTCATGTGGGTGAGGGGAGTGTTGGTTCTCCAGGGCAGGGAGAACCTGTCCTGGTGGATTTTAAGGCACTGTGGGCTGTGACAATGCGCCATGAAGGACCTGCTGCGACAAGGAGCAGGATAGGAGACCAGATGGAGGTGACAAAGTGTTTCCCAAGCTGTGCCATGGGAAGTTTAGGTCAGACATCAGGAAAAAATTCTTCACCGAAAGAGTGATTGGGCACTGGAATCATCTGCCCAGGGAGGTGGTGGAGTCACCGTCCCTGGAGGTTTTTAAAAAAGCCTGGATGTGGCACTCAGTGCCATGGTTTGGTTGATGAGGTGGTGGTTGGTCATAGGATGGACTTGATGATCTCAAAGGTCTTTTCCAACCTAATTCATGCTAATTCATTCTGTGATTCCTTGGAGCAGCGTCAGGCACTCCCTGCCATCCCTGAGGAGAGTGTCCGGGGTAAATCCCTGTGGGTATTCCTGGGCCTGCAGTGTGGGAAATGGGATCGCAGGCAGGGAAGAGGCTGCAAAGCTCTGTGACCTCCTTCAAGCAGCTCTGCTCCCCTGCCACACCGGCAGGGGCCAAGAAAAATCCTGGTGTATCACAGGGTTTGCGAAATGCTGGTGATGCCTAATGGACAAGGCATTGGCCTTATAAGACAAGGATCTCAGACGCACAGCTTTCCAAAGCTGGAACATGCTGAGATGCACATTAAAATACCAGGGTAAAGCCCTTTTTACCCCTTTGACTGTGGCTGCCTCGTAATGCCAAGACCAACCAAAAAGCAACAATTTTCTGGCACCCCAGATGGGACCCAAACCCGCAATCCCCGGCTTAGGACGACAATGTCTCATCCCTTGGGCATCACTGACACCCAGCTCACAGTGGGTGGGTGGAAGCAGCTGGGGATGCACCAGGGGACTCCTGCATGAGCAGGGACGTGGGGCAGGCAGCTCGTGGGGACAGTGGCCAGGAACATCTCCGAGCTGAGCGGCTCAGTGCTGGAAAAGCCATTTTATTTCCGGGATGCAGCTGAATATTGACACGGCCAAACTGCAATGAAGTGCAAGTGAGCTCAGAACTGCAGCTTGGTCGCTCCAGAAACAACTCTGGGACACAGCGGGAGGTCATGGCATTGGTCTGAGGCCTTCATTTCACTTGCAAAGCTGATGATCCATCCCCTAGACCCACAGGAAAACGGGGGTCTGGCTGCCAGGACAGCGATGTGAGTGGAAAATGAGCTGCTACTTCCACTTCTTGTGGCTCCTCTCCAAGCAGGCAGGCGTGGCTGTCCCTGGGGTGTGGCTGTACCTGAGCTGGGGCTGTCCCTGGGGTGTGGCTGTCCCTGAGCTGTGCCAGTCCCTGGGGGTGTGGCAGCCCCTGGGCTGTGATGTTGGTGATGGGCAGGGAGAACAGAACCAGGATCCTGATGAAAATCCCTCGGGAATACAGCGCAGTTCAAGCGTGCATGGAGCACCTGGATTTGGGGCTGCGGCTGATCCGCCTGTTCCTGGGGCTGGCATCAGCCTGACTGAGCGCTGCTTTTGGACAAGGCTTCACTCCTGATTCATTTTTAGCTCTGCACGGCCTGGCTGTGGATGCCAGAACTCCTGCCATGAACTCAGTATTCCCTGGGACCGGTCTGAACCCACGCTTTTAGAATCCTGAATATTTTTCCACGTGGATGCCAAGCAGACCCAGGTGTTTTGGGAGTCTGAGGGCAGGTTAACCCCTGCTGGAGATCCCTCAGTGCTGTCACCAGCTCGCACCTTCCTGCTGACTGCAGCAAAAAGCGCCGTGGGCCTGCTCTGCTTTGCTTGGCTCTCACTCTGAGGTGATGGAGAAGCTTGAACCAGAGCCCACTGAAGAAGAGGTTGGAATTCCTGTAATTCCCAGGTGTTCCAGAGTCCTCCATGAGCTCCACACACCCTGTACTGTCTGCCTGGGAGAGAAATTCTCTGAACCTTTCCATGTTTCACTCCTGCTCTTGGGTGGAGCGTCCTGCATCCCTCAAAAATGCGGATCCAAATCTGCCCCCACACGCAAGGGTGGCTCTGTCACACAGGGCCTCGGAGGTGCCTGTGTTTGGCCAAGGCGGCACCTGGGGACAAACTGAGCTTCAGGTGACACCAGGGACCTGCAGAGCTGGGCCAGGGGGAGCACTCCTGATCTCTGAGTTCATTGCAGGGCAGCATCCCCGGTGTCCTCAGTCCCTGGTGTCCCCTACACACGCAGCAAACCCTGGGAGCTCCAGAACCAGATTCCCTGGGGAATGTGGATCATCTTTGCAGGTGGAGAGAGGAAGGAAGCCTGTTCTGAGCCCCTGAATTTATACAGGAATAACCATTGTGGTGATGGCTCCACCAAGGACAAGAGCGACACCTGAGCTCCCACCAAAACCCAGGATAAATCCCCTCTAAATAAATAAATTCCCAGGATTCTGGGAAGCTCAGTGAAGCCATACCCCAACACATCAGGCTAAAATTCCTTTTAACTTTTCCTTTCATTTAACTAAGGAAATTGCGAAAAACAAATCTTGCAATTTTTGCAATAAAAATTTAATTCCCTCCTTTTAAAATGCTGATTTGGTTTTGCTTTCTTTTCTAACGTATTTCAGTGTCCTCTTTCTCCTTCCTGCCAAGCTGCCAGAGTGCTCCAGAAATGCTTCACCACAGAGAAGTTCCCTTCTCTAAAGGTCCCTTTATCACATCCTCTCTTCGGATTTAAATAAAACTTGCAGGTCTCAGGTTACCTGCCGCTCCAGCGGGTCAGGGTAAGGACTGTGGAGCTCCTCAGCACCCGTCACCCAGGCTGCCAAACCAGTTGGATGCTGGGACAGGGACTGGGCAGCTCCTGCGATTCTGGAGCTGCGGCAGAGGTGAACCCTCGGCTACCTCTGAGCCCCCCGAGCTCCCCACACCCAGCCAGGGCTTGTGAGGAGCACAAGGGACGGGTTTGGTGCCTGCTGCCGGAGGTGTCTGGGCCGAGGAGCAGAGCTGAGCTCCTGGGAAGTTCTCCTGAAGGAATTTTCTCCCTCTAGCACCCTTGACACCCATTTGAAGCCTTGGATTCTGCCCAGAGATTCCCAGATTGAAAAGGAGGAGCTGCTGTGACACCTTCTCTGCCTTCCCAAGGAGGAAAGCCCTCGAGATGGTGGGGAATTAATTCCTGAGCAAGGTGGACTATGTTGAAAAAAGATTTCATCTTTGTCTCTACTCATCTCTGCTTTGCACTGAGTCTGCAGGACCTCGGGGCTCAGGCTGGTCAGGATTGATCCATCTGAGCTTTTTCTGGTCCTTGTGGACCTTTATCTCCCCAGGATTTGCTGTGACATCAGTTTAGGTGATTGCCAGGAGTCTACGACTAGGGCTTTTTTATTTCTGTTGTATTTGTGTGCCACAATCAGAGGTTTTGAAAGACTGCATCCAGCAGTGCTTATCCCAGGCACAGGGAGAAGTTTGTGGCTCTCGGACAAAGCATTACAGTCAGGAAATACAAACCAGGGACAGCAGCAGAGGGGCTGAGGAGCAGAGGGCCAGGATGCAGAGCAGAGGTGAGGTGAGAAAGCATCATCATCATCATCATCATCATCATCATCATCATCACCATCATCAAGGGGCTGAGGGATCTCTGCTCTGGAGCCAGGCTAGGAGAGCTGGGGGTGCTCACCTGGAGAGGAGAAGGATCCAGGGAGAGCCCAGAGCCCCTGGCAGGGCCTGAAGGGGCTCCAGGAGAGCTGGAGAGGGACTGGGGCCAAGGCATGGAGGGACAGGAGCCAGGGAATGGCTTCCCAGTGGCAGAGGGCAGGGATGGATGGGATCTTGGGAAGGAATTGTTCCCTGGGAGGGTGGGGAGGGGCTGGGATAGAATTCCCAGAGCAGCTGGGGCTGCCCCTGGATCCCTGGCAGTGCCCAAGGCCAGGCTGGACAGGGCTTGGAGCAGCCTGGGATGGTGGGAGGTGTCCGTGCCATGGCTGATCATTAATGTCCCTTCCAACCCAAATCATTCCAGGATTCCGTGCATTCCATGCTGGAAATGGAAGCAGCCTCAGTGCCAGCACAAAGGAAAGGAGGATGGGGGTGAGGAGATGCCCATGGGCACTCAGAGAGCTCTGCAGGTCCCACTCCCACCATGCAAAGGGTGGTCAGACCTTGGAAGTGCCCATCCCTGGAGGTGTCCAAGGCACTCCTGGGTGTGGCACTCAGAGCTTGGGGCTGGGGACAAGGTGGGCATGGGGCACAGCTTGGGCTTGGTGGTCCCAGAGGTCTTTTCCAACCCAAATGATCCTGGAATTCTGTGATTTCGTGATCCCGTGCTCAGTGCTCTGCACCGGCAGTGTCTGAAGGCCTTTCCCACACCTTTTCCACACCTGGGAGCAGCAGCTGAGGCTGATCGTGTGGGATGGGAGCCTGAAGGACTCCACATCTGTTTGCAGCAGCTTGGAAAGCCCTGGCAGCGCTTCTGTCCCCATTTCTCGTCCATCAAGCAGGAAAATTGCTTCCCCGCTGAACATCAGTGACAAAGCTCCTGCAGCGCTGAATTACGGCAGTGACAGGAATGTGAAATCATTCTGGGCCAAGGCTGTGCCCGCAGGCACAGCGGAGCCAAGCAAAACCAACACCAGTTCATGGCATGGTTTGGAATCGCTTTCTGAGCGCCGAAGCAAAATACAATTCTTTAGCAGAGGGGTTTTTTTTTAGAAAAAAAAAAAGGAAAAATATGTGGCTTGAGGTATGGCAGTGCTTCTGGGAAAGTTGTTTTTCCCACTTTTGCCGGGTTAAAAAGCCGTGTGGAAGGCTTTGAAAATTAAATTTCCACCCTGACAAACTGCAGCAGACAGGATTGGGGAAGGAGGTGATGGGGGAAAGAGGATTATTTGCCCTATTTCTGCCTCAGTGCTGCCAAATTCCTGGGCTGTTATGTAATTAGCACATTCTCCCGGTGCTCCAATCATGACAGCACGTGCCTTCCTGCCATCCCCAGGCACTGTGCAGGCTTTTATCCATTCAGGACCGGTTTAAAATCTGTAACTTACACGTTTTTGTTGAGAAACAGGGCGGGAGGGCAGAAGGGGGGAAGAAAGTTTGTGATTTCTGTTGTTGTTATTCCGTTTCCAGGTGAGATTTCTTCCTCCCAAGCTCCATTTCCAGGTGAGGTTTCTCCCTCTCCCACTCCCTTCTGACTTTCTGGATGCTCCTGCTTGGCTGCAGCCCAAACCTGTGGTTTGTGGTGTGCCAGGGCCCAGTAGGATCCATGTTTTGGGGGATTTTTTGGACAAAAAGAGCGCTCCCAAAATACCGACCCTGCCTCAAGACCTTGCAGATATTTTTGCAGATATTTTTACAGATCTCACGCTTTATTTCTTGCCTGCGTCACCCACCCAGGGAAAAGAGATATGCAAACAACTTCCTGCCAGCCCTTCCCATTTTTCCTGGTAGCAGCAGGTCCCTGGTGCAGCGAGATTCCCAGGTGACAATTCCTGAGGGTAACAGAGATAAAATCATCCAGGAATAGGAACAAGCCCATCCCTGTTTCTCAGCACTCCGGCCTCGGCACCTCTCAGGGCAGATTTTGAAATCCCCTTTTCCCAAGGTTACTTTCACGCTCTTTAACGGGCTCTTATCTCGAGAACTGTAATAAGGTTTCAGGGCTTAATCCAGCGAGATTACTTTGGGAAGGGGCAGCTCTCTGGGTTTTTTAGTGCCTCAGGGACAGAACATCCAGGGCCAAACCCAGGGAGACAATTGGAGGACACCAGAAATCAGAGCTGAAGTGCGTTTGGTCCATGCTTACCATGAGGCACCAGAGGGAAAAGCAGTTTCTCCAACAGTGGTTTTAAAAATATATATGTGTCACAATTTTACTTCATGAAATGGAGTTTTCATGGAAAATGTGGTTTTTTTAAGGGAGGCGGGTGGGGGTCAGGCTCTGCTCTCAGGGAACAGGGGGCAGGATGCAGGGAAATGGCCTCAAGTTGTGCCAGGGGAGGTTCAGTTTGGATCTCAGGGAAAATTTCTTCTTTGAGAGAGTGGTTCAGCATTGGGTCAGGGCAGGGATGGAGTCACCATTCCTGGAAGCGTTCAAAAATCGAGTGGCACTTTGTGACGTGGTTCAGTGACGTGGTGGGATTCAATCAAACTTCATGATCTTGGAGGTCTTCTCCAACCTTACTGGTTCTGTGATTGAAGCATCTCAGCTCTGGGATCGTGGAAATCACAGCAGAAAAATGGAAACCACCCCCACGCTGTGACCCCTTCCCTGAAATTGGGCAAATCCGGGTGGTTGCTCCTCATTTAATGCCAGGAAAGGTGTTGAGCCTTCGCCCTCCAAGTCATCAGAAGTTCCTGACGGTAA
The DNA here is from genome assembly GCA_013397935.1 of Dasyornis broadbenti. NCBI lineage: Eukaryota > Metazoa > Chordata > Aves > Passeriformes > Dasyornithidae > Dasyornis > Dasyornis broadbenti. The sequence goes on along the minus strand of VZRN01001640.1, from coordinate 281,906 downwards.
AACTGTTCCCCACTTGCAGGATTAGGTGAGAAGGATGATCCACGGGTGGAACGTGTTTCCCTTCCAGGCTGAGTGGAAATTGAGATATTTTCAGTGGAAAACCTCCACAGCCTCTGCCCAAGGCTTCTAACACAGCCATTCCCTCTTCAGCTCTTCTCTTTTTCCCCGTTCCATGCTATCCCAGGACCTGCCTCTGGCGGTTTTGATGCTCCTGGTGCTGGGAACAGACTCACCAAACCTGCACATTGTACACGTGGGGCCAAATTCCCCAGACCAATTCAGAATTAGGAATCCCGCTATTCATTTTCTCAATTCAGGGGACATTTTAAGACCTTCCGAAAGCTCCCAGAAGCTGCATGAGCACCAATTATTGCTTCATCTGCAAAGTGCATCTGAGTCTGGAGTCTGGAGAAAGCAGCTCTTTAAACCCAAAAAGCATCAGGTAAGGGGTGGATACACCAGAGCATCTCCTGGAACTGGGATGAGGGAAAGGCATTGGAAGAGGCTGGGAAAAGCCCTGGGCTTTCCAAGCAGGTGAGGGCAGAGTTTCCCGGGGAAGGTGGCCCTGCCCATGGACTGAAGTCATCTTTGAGGTGCCTTCTAACCCAAACCATTCAGCTATCCTCTGATTCATTCCCAGCTGAGCTCCCATTTATCAGTTGGCCTAAGGACCCCTCATCTGCCTCATGTTTGGGTGAGAAAACAAACATTCCTCGCTCTTCAGGGAGCCTGATTTCTCTTTTGTACTTCACTGCAAAGCGCCTCCCAAGGTCGGACCTCAAACTAACGAGACCTTCAGAAATTATGAGTAACAAACCTTAAGGAGACCCCACCAGTGCAGCCAGCCAGGCTGTGCACATAGGATCCTCCTTTAGGCAGCTTTTTCCCCAAAAGAGAGATGGAAAACTTCCTTCCCCACATTCCAGAGGTCGGAGCTTTTCTGCTCCCATCGCGGAGCAGTGGAACCAGCCCGGGGGGCAGATCCCTGGACACCCCCCCACTCCTGCTCTCCCCGAGCAATTCCTGAAAGCCCCACATTTATCAGAGATCAGCAGGGGCTGGAAATCCAACCTCCTTTGTTTAGTCTTGGGGAATGCGCGGCAGGAAAACATCGCCATCCTGTTTTCCAGGCGCTAGCACGCAAATAAGGATGGAGGAAAAATACGGCCGCGTCTGTGATGGGCTGTGATTAATCCTCATTGTGTGCCGTGCTGAAGAGGTGCCAGGGGTGGGGCTGGCCAGGCCATGAACCCCCCTGGCTGCCCCAGCCTGGGGGGCACCTGCTGGGCTGATCCCGAGAGTGGGGACAACGAGGATTTGCCCAAACCCTGGGGTGGAAGTGCCCACGGAGCTAAAAGATGTAAAAGCTGCTGGGCCAGGGTGAGTGGGATTGGGACAGAGCCAGGGAGCAGCTCCTTGTGCCTCTCCCAGTTCAGCCTGACTCACCTGCCCCTGGCCTGTCGCTGTCCCCTGGCCACCCCCGGCCAGCTCAGCCCTGGGGAGGGCTGGTTGACTTTGTTCCCCTCATCCCAGGACTGTCCTCGTGTGGACACATCCCCGAGGCAGCAGGGCTCTGAGGCTGTGGGGAGGAGAAGCTGCACGAAGCTTTGGGGTGAATCAGTGGCAGCCCACAGAGAGCAGCCCCAGGCTGCGACCCAGCTCAGAGCACCCCGGGACCTGCTCCAGCTCAGGGTGGGGCCAGCTGGGTCACAGTGACAGGGAAGGGAATGACAGCAGCTAAAAGCCTCCTCCTAAGACAGGGCAAAGCTTTGAGAGCCATGGATGTGCCCTGAGTTCTGTGCGCTTTCCCAGCACAGTCTGTGCATCTTTTGCAGCAAAACCCCCCCAGCTGTGCAGCCTGAAGGGTGGGAGGGGTGAGAGGGACACTGGGACCAGGCTGAAGTGTCCCTGCACTCGGGATCACAGTGTCGGGGCTCTATTCAGCATGAACATCTGCCCACAGACTTGGCTGTGATGTGCTGCGTCTTCCAGAAGAGAAAATCGGTGAGGATTTGTTCTGCCGTTACCCTGCACCTCTTTGGTCTCTGCCACAGCTCAACTCTGCTCCTTTTGGGCTACAGGGGCTTTGGGGAGTGACGGCGTTTGAGCCATGACTGTGCACTGAGACCCATCCTTGTCCAGAGGCCTCTGGGTCCCACCACAATGCAAATGATAAACAGCCTCATTGGTAATGGCAATAATGGGGGGATAATAATGGCTTTATTCGCCTTTGCAAAACCAGTCCTGTGTTATTTGCATCAACCAGGAGCTGTGGCTGCCACAGCCAGCGGGAGCAATCAGGGCAGGATGCACCACAGTGGGATCAGGGGCCGGTGTTTCTGTGCTGATACCGATCTCTGTGCTCGGCAGCCTCCAGGGAGTTCCAAGATTTAAACAGTGAAGAAATCTGAACACGAGTTTCAAACACGTTTACATCCCGCAGAGGTCAAAGCCTCAGGTTCGGGCTCGTAGCTGATCTTCCCTGAGCCACCTGCACAGTCCTGGTGGGAATGAGACACCCCAAAACTTCCCAGCGAGTGTCCTTCCTTCATTCCAGGCTGTTCCATGAGGTGGCAAGAGCTGGTGTGGAAACAGGGGAACAGGACGCAATCCTGCTGTTCTTGCCGGACAGAGCAGCTGATCCTAAATCTAGTGTGAATCTGGGTGGTGTTCTTGGGGCTGTGCAGTGGAGGGCCAAGAGTAGGACTTGGATGGTCTTTGTGAGTTCTTTGAGGGAGATAAAAATTTTCTATTCTATTCTATTCTATTCTATTCTATTCTATTCTATTCTATTCTATTCTATTCTATTCTATTCTATTCTATTCTATTCTATTCTATTCTATTCTATTCTATTCCATGCCATTCCATGCCATTCCATGCCATTCCATGCCATTCCATGCCATTCCATGCCATTCCATGATCTCTCTAGACCAAAGCCTTGCAGGAAAGCACAACCTGGAAGCGAGCAGCGTGTTCTGAGCAGGAGAGGAGGTTGTGTGCTGGGGTAACCCGGCAGGTCACAGAGTCAGGGACAGACCCCGCTGTGCCTCAGGCTGCAGGAAAAGGCTCCTGTAGGAGCCTCCAGCCAGGCCCGATGGCCTCGGCGTGGGAATCACCGAGCGGCATTCCAAGGCTGCGCTCCTTGGGAAGGCCAGATGACATAATTACCCTGGTCCCTCCTGACCTTGCAATCTCCAAACCCTCATAATTTGTAATCAGGATACAAATTATTTGCCTTGTGAGCTGAGGAAGGAAGTCTTCTGCATCACCTATCTGCTCCCAAACATCCGCTATTGCACAACTGCTCTGGGCAAGGGTAGGGCTTTCCCTGCAGCTCCAGCTCAGCTGCAGCCACCAAAGCTTTGGTCAGCATGGATGCTCCAATGCAGCCTGGGTGACCCAATCCAGCCTGGATGCTTCAATGCCGGCTGATCCAACCCGCCTGGGTGCCCCAATTTATCCTGGGTGCTCCAATCCAATCTGAGTGCCCCAATAGAGACTGGCTGCTCCAATCCAGCCTGGATGCTCCAATCCTGGCTGCTCCAACCCAGCCTGGGTGCCCCAATCCAGTCTGTCTGTTCCGGTTCAGGCTGTTCAAATCCAGGCTGCCCCAATCTGGCCTGGGTGCTCCAATCCAGCCTGGATACTCCAATCCAGGTTGCTCGAATCGAGCCTGGCTTCTCTAATCCATCCTGGCTTCTCCAGTCCAGCCTGGATGCTCAAATCCAGGTTGCCCCGATCCATCCAGGTTTCTCCAACCAAGCCTGAGTGATCCACCCTGGCTTCTCTGATCCACCCTGGCTGCCCTGATCCATCCTGGCTGCTTCAATCCAGCCTGGATGACCCCTCCACACTCTCAGTGATGCATTTGAACATTTCATCTGGGGAGGAAATGCACTTTGTATAAGTGACCATGGAATCAATAATGTTGGCTCTTCCTCTGGCTCTTCCTCTCAGCTTGGTTTAGGCAGAGTTTGAGGAAGCTCAAGATTTAGCCAAAACATTTCTGTAAAATCAATCACCTCATTTTTCAAATGAATTTTTTTCCCACAAAGACATAGAATCAGTTCATGTCTACCTAATGGGCAGCAAAGGCTGTGACCACCCTGTGATGGCCGCTGTCACCTGTCCTACGTGTGGGACACTCAGAGGAGGTGGCCGTGTTTCAGAGTGTGTCTGACGCATCCCACTTGGCAAATCATGGCTCCAAAACTTCTGCATCCCAAAATGCTCTGAGGCACCATGGCTGTGCTACATCCCAGAGGAGCTCTGGCTGCCCTTGGAGCCCTGGCAGTGTCCAAGGCCAGGCTGGACAGGGCTTGGAGCAGCCTGGGATGGTGCAAGGTGTCGCTGCCGTGGCAGGGGTGGCTCTGGATGGGCTTTAAGGTCTCTTCCAATCCAAACCATTCCATGATTCTGTGATTCCATGATCCCAGTGCACAGCCCTGTCCCAGCCAGGCCCTGTGCTGTCACAATGAAGACATTCCTGTCCCCTATGGAATGTGTGACACCCTCACCAGCACCACACCAACCCTCGGTGTTGATGGAGGACCTCACCACACTGAAATTCCTTGTTGCAGCCTCATCATCTGTCCTTCAGCTCCATAAAATGAAGATATTTGGGGGAATGGGGTCTTTTCCACCTCCTGAGATTTGCTTTCAAATTTATTTATCCTATATATTGCCAGAATTTTGATTTTAAATCACCCTGATAACAGCCTGGCAGAGGTAGAAAATGCAAATCCTGTTGTTTGTGCAGCGTGAGGAGGCAGAAGGGCTTCAGTGAGGGAAGAAATTGGGATTTCACCTCGGAGCTGAGTGGAGCAGTCAGGTCAGCAAAGGGAGGGAGCTGCAGTGCCCTGAGGCTGTCCCCAGGATGGGATTAAAGGAGGCCTTTGCAGGGTTCGGTGTTCCTGCAGCAGCTCCTGTCTCGTTCCCTTGGGAGGGAACACCAAGAGAGGCATCTCCAGGGGAGCAGGGATCCCAGGGCCATCCCTGGAGTCTGGGGCCAAGCTGTCGGCCTGCTCTGCCCGTGCCCTCAGCCTGCTCCATGAGTGCCCTCAGCCTGCTCCAGGAGTGCCCTCAGCCTGCTCTGCTGGTGCCCTCAGCCTGCTCTGCCCATGCCCTCAGCCTGCTCTAGCAGTGCCCTCAGCCTGCTCTGCTGGTGCCCTCAGCCTGCTCTGCCCGTGCCCTCAGCCTGCTCTGTCTGTGCCCTCAGCCTGCTCTGTCAGTGCCCTCAGCCTGCTCTGCCCGTGCCCTCAGCCTGCTCTGTCTGTGCCCTCAGCCTGCTCTGTCAGTGCCCTCAGCCTGCTCTGCCCGTGCCCTCAGCCTGCTCTGCCCGTGCCCTCAGCCTGCTCTGTCAGTGCCCTCAGCCTGCTCTGCCCGTGCCCTCAGCCTGCTCTGCCCATGCCCTCAGCCTGCTCTGCCCGTGCCTCTCCACGTCCAAAGCAGCTCCTCCAGGCCAGTCCTGCTCCAGTGCCGTGACCTCAGGGAATTGTACCTGGAGAGGTTAAATCCACGATTTCCTCACACTTCAGTGCATGTGCTGCTTGGAGGAAATGCACTTCCCCAACCTTGACTCCGTGCCCTCAGTGCAGAGGAGCAATGAGCCTGGGAGCACGGGGAATGCGAGCAGGGATGGCAGCATTAGTCAGCAGCGCTGCTGGGGGCACTTCCAGCAGGAATCCGGGTGAGAATGGAAAATGCACTGAGCAAAATATTTGTGCAGAGCAGGAAAACGCTGCATTCTTGGGATGACAATGGCCCTGTGTCACTGTCTGTGGCCACAGGCATGACTCAGGCTGTGGCCGGGGAGGGACAGGAGGCTGAGCGGGCAGCGCTTGCTGCCAGCCACGGCCGTGCTGCTGACTCTGCTGGAGCTGAGAGCTCCAAAGGAAACACGGGGCCATTGTTTGCTGTTGCTTTTTTTTTGAAGGATTGAGAGTCTGGCAGCGGGAATGCTGCTGCTGGGGCATGTGTGCGTGGCACATGGAGCACAGGGCTTGTGTCCCCAGGCAGGGACGGCTGCGCTCCTGCCGCAGGGTCCGGGGCAGCTGGCCAGGCCTGGGGCAGCTCCCTGCATTGCACCACTGCTCCCCAAAGCCCTGAGCCCAGGAATGTGCAGTGTCTGCCCCCAGGTCTGAATTCATGAGCTGCAAGAAGCAGATTCCACCCGAGCTTGCAACATTTGGAAAGTCCCTGCACATCGTTCCTCTCCCGCTTGTGGGCCCATGGAAGACACTGATGTGGGTGGTTCCTGCACATCCCTCTGGCTGAGAGGGGCCGGAGCAGGGCTGGCTGTGCCTGGGACCTGGCCAGGATCAGCACGGCTGAGCTCAGGCTCTGCTGCAAACCCCTGGATGTGTCTCAGGATGACAAAAATCCCTCTGGGACAGGGCAGCTCTGCCCCCTCACTGTGACTCTCAGCCCATGGGATGGGATGGGATGGGATGGGATGGCAGCTGAGCCAGCCCTGGCTCCATCAGGAGTCTGATGTTCTCACTTGTCTGTGTTCCCAAGTGACGGCCAGCTGAGAAATCTGGATGAACTCCTAAAAATAACAAGTCTTCGCACAGAGGGCAACAAGCATTGCAGGGAAAGCAACTAATTGAGGAAAAATGGTCAGAATCTGCATCTTTTACAACTCCTCGCTCTCTGCTGGACTCTGAAGGACCAGCACCCTTTGGAGTTGTGTCTCTTTCCAGCACTTTGTCCACACAATGCTTTCAGCTCTTATCAATTCCTTGGACATGAGGGCCAGGCATGGGTGAAACCCTTGGAAAGAAATGCCCAGGGCACAGCAGATGCCCCCTGCCATCAGGAAAATCATGATGGGTGGCAAGGTGGGGACAAGGAATGTGGCACCTGCTCCAGAGGGCACAGCCTGGATGTGGCAGGACAGAGGTGCCAGCTTTGGCTGGGTGCTGTGACTGCTCCAGGAACCCCTCCTGTCCCAGCTCTGGGGAGGCCAAAGGTGACAGGGACACAGCCAGGACACCACACTGGTTTCCACCCAGCTCCTCTGGAGCCTCAGCACGCTGGCTGGACTCCCTCAGAGCAAGGAACCAGAGGTGGAAGGAACTGCTTCAGACAAACCCCACAGTTTTATCTCCCAGGTTTAACTGGAGCGATTTGTCTGGGAAATTCAGCTGCTGGGGAATCCCTGGGGAATGACGCCCTCCTTTCCCTGCCTCACGGCAGAGCTTTGAGCTCAGTGCCAGCGGCAGCTCGTGCTGACCAACACAAGCTGCAGTGATGCTAAAAAACCTTGGGAACCTCTCCTGGCACCAAGCCACAGCAGCAGTTCCTTCGTTGACTTCTGCTGCGGGAGAGAAAAGGGAAAACAATTTTCCTTTCTTTCCTTATTTTCCTGTGAATGCGGTGTTTTTGTGCTGCCCTTGGAAACAATTTTCCTTCTGAGCAGAGGGTGTGGATGGAGCTGGATGGGGGCACTGGAGGAAAACATCTTTCTCCTTCGCCGGCAGCTCCTCCCCCTCGTCTGTCAGGCAGGAAATTCAGGAAACCTTGGAAAGGCTGTGGAGCATTAACTGTGAGAGTCCAGGGCACCAGGCTTTGGGAGGAAAGACCCTCATCCCACCTCCACCTCTGGGGAAAACTTCTCAGCCCTCAACTCAGTGTTGTGCAAAACAGAGGAGCAGGAACAAGACGTTCTGTCGGCGTGGAAGAAGCAGGAAGACGCTTCTTCTGTGGCCTGCCAGGACCTGGATGCCATGTCCAGGGAAATACATGTGTTCCCTGGACTTCCTGGCACTGACGGTGGGGTCGGCCTTTGCTCCCTGCCAAGGACAGCGCAGTCTCCTGGTTTTCCTGGATTTTCCCTTTGCTCCAAGGCTCCCAGATGGAGCTGGCCCTGCAAGGAAAACCAGCCCTGCACACCTCGAGATGAGCCCAGGGCAGCTGGGCTGCAGCCCATTCCAACCCCTTTTTCCACACTCAGAGCGACTTCTGGCTTTCCACCTGTACCCCAAGCTCCCTCCCCACAAGGCTGAGGGCAAATATTGTGCTTTTCTTTAAAGACCCCCAATTTCGTGACCTGCTGTCAGGCTGGGGGCTGCTGCAAGTACCTCTCACCCTCCAAAGCGCCTTCAAGATCGAGGGCTCTGTGCTAACTCATTCTCCTTCCTCCGGAGAAAATTGGGTGGGAAATATTTCCAGCAGAAGGTGTCGGTGAGATGTAAAAGGAAAAGAAAAAAGGCTGAGATCAGAGCAGGAGTGCTGAAGGCAGTCAGTGCTGGGAAGGTGCAAGCACAGGGAACTTCAGGCCAGCTTACCAAATCCTTGGAGAGCAGTCGGGAGTTCACGGCTGCTCCACCTGAATTCCAAATGACAGAGCCAGGATTGTGCCCATGACTTCTGTCAGTGTGGGTTTGCCTCTTCCTCAGAGCCTCCTTCGTTTTGCTGTGGATTTCCACTCTGAGCTTACCCCAGATTTCAGGCAGGGCCCTTCAAAAACCACAAGTGATTTGCTCTTGGTTGTTTAACACAGGAAAGCGAGGAGCAGGTGTATCCTGAGGAGTGCACTCACATTCCAGAGCCTGACAAGTCTTCAAACCTGAAGAAAAATTAGGGGAAATGCCCAGGTTTGCAGACATTAATGATAGTCCCTGCAGGTCCTGGAATGTCCCCTGGTTCAGCAGGGCTGAGGGCTGGGCTGGGGCTGCTGTGCTGGGGTGAGCATTGGGGCAGCTCTGAGGCAGGGAGAGCTGCAGGGGAGGCTCTGGCGTTGTTCATACCAGGACTGGCTACTTTTGGGGATATAAAACCCCTGTGTGCCTACTGCTGCAGTTCCAGGGAAATTCTGCATTAGTTCCTGTAAATCTCCCCTTTTCCTCCGCTCCAGAGGCACCAGCAAACACATTCCTCTGGGGAATTCAGGCGTGGGCAGAGCAGCACAACTTGGCTCTTCCGATTCCGTGGCCTTCAGCCTGGTGGGATCTGAGTTCCTGCCTCTTTCCCCGTGTCCCTTTCCTCTCCCAGCCCCAGGGACAGGCACCATCTCCATCCCATCGTTGATGGAGTGGGGCAGCCTCTGCTGCTGGGGCTTCTCTGGGGTCCTCAACTGACCCCAAAACTTCAGATGTTGAACCCATCACCCCTCACCTGCCCAGCAGCCTTTGCTCCCCAGCCCTGCTGGGCTCTTCCAGGAGATGCTGTTGGAAGTTTTCCCTCTAGTTTCCTCTACTTTTCCTGTGCTTTCTCTCTTGGAATGAAGCTGTGGGTCCAGAGACCGAGCAGAAGGTCAGACAGGCCCGTGGTGCTCAAGGGAGAAAGGGAGAAAGTGCTGAGCGGCTGGGCTCCTTCAGCCTCACCTTTTAGCCTTTTTAGCCTCACCCTCCCCTGCGATTCCAAAGGAAATGAAAGTGCTCCGCAAATTTTCTGTCAAGGCCCGGGCACAAGGAAGCTGTGGCTGCCCCTGGATCCCTGGAAGTGTCCATGGCCAGGCTGGATGGAGTTTGGAGTGACCTGGGATAGGGGAAGGTGTTGCTGGGGGTGGAACAAAATTGTCTTTAAGGTCCCTCCCAACCCAAACCATTCCATGATTCTGTGGTTCCGAGATCCTGAGTGGAAACTCTGCCCAGAAAGAGGGAAACTGTGGGAGAGAAGCCAGGCTCCAGTTTGGGAATGTGCTTCCTGGGTTCTTCAGCAAGGCCATGGCAATGAAATTTTATCTCAAGCAGGTGCTGGAGCATCCCCCGGATGGGCCCTGTGCTGTGCCCTGGGGCTGGGGAAGGGCTCCAGGGTGGGATGTGGGCCCTGGCTGGTGCAGGGGGCACAGGGCACCTCTGATAGGAGATAGGGGGACAAAAATCCCAGATTTGGGGCCTTTCTGCAGCCCCAGAGCTCCAGGATTGGTGGGGAAGCACCAGAGAGCATTGAGGGGACACCAATGAACAGAGCAGGGGTTTCCCACGTGGAACAGTCCCACAGATGATAAATTCGTTCATTTATCCATTGAAACCTCTTGCCCGTGCCAGGGAAGATCCTCTGCCACTTTGGGAATGCGCACCCTCCTTCTCCCGGCCAGGCTGGGGATGAATTCTCCATTCTCCATTCTCATCCTCACCCTGAGCCCTCTCCAGGACCTGCTCAGAGGGACTGTGTCCCGAGGCCCTGTGGCTCTGTCAGTTCCCACACAGAACTGCTCTCCCTGCCTCCTTCTCCCAATGGATTGAAGGGACCTGATCCCATAAATACCCATTTCTATTTCCTCATAGTCACTTTCTACCCCATTTTCCCATCCTGGACACCACAGCGAGCTCCTGGGTGAGTTTTTGATGTCCCCTCTCCACTTGCTGCCCCTGCACGGGAGCTTTGGTTCCCTTCTCCCTCCTTCCTTCCCATCTCTGTGCTCATCCTGGGATTTTCCCCCGGAGCAGGCTCTGTCCAGCCCTCCGGGATGAGCAATCTGGGTTCCACCCAACTCCTTTGGAGCCTTAGCGAGCTGGCTGGACTCTGTCAGAGCAAGGAACCAGAGGCAGAAGGAGCTGCTCTGGCCAAACCCCACAGATTTATCTCCCAGCTTTAATTAGAGTGATTTGTCTGGGAAATTTGGCTTTCTGTGATAAGAGACCTCTCTAATGAGAGAGGCCACAATCATGATTGAAAAACCTCCTGCACTGAGGTGGGTGCTGATCTGTGAGCTCCCATCTGAATGTTCCCATGCCAGGGTGTTCATGCGTTCCCAAATCTGTTTACTAAACAGCTTTAACCTGCCCCAGCACACAGCCCGGGGTTATCTTATCTGAGGAAAATAAACATCCAAACACCCAAACACTCCCGGATGAGGAGTTCCTTATCAGCCCTGCTTCCCCCGCTGGCCCAGTCAAACCTTCATTCATTCATTCATTCATTCATTCATTCATTCATTCATTCATTCATTCATTCATTCATTCATTCATTTCCCATCCGTGGCTTTTCAGGAGCACCAGCCCACATCCCAGCCTTTCCTATCAGCACGTTTTTGATCTTGGGAAGCTGCAATTCCCCGATGTTTGTTTGCATCCGCTCCCTTCAGCTTTGCCACCTCTGCTAATGAGCTCCTCTCTTCCCACATTTCTCTCCCCGATAACTCACTCAAAGCCTTGGGAGAACAAAAGCCCTCCCAGAAAGAGAAATTATCTGGAGCCTGGCAGCAGCTTTGCTTTTTGTGTGTTTCCTCAAGGAAGGAAATAACAGGGATAAGGTTCCAGGACATCCCTGGTGCTGAGCTCGCTTCTCCATGCCCCGGCTGTGGCAAAGCTCCTAAAATTCCCTGACCTTTGGGAGCGGTGCCTGTGTTGTCCTCTGCCTTCTCCAGGGGAAAGGGAGCAGCAGCAAGGAGAACCCAGGAGCAGGAGGTCGGGATTCCCCCTGAGCACTCAGGGGCAGTGGGACACCGCACCCAAGGGCTGGGGAGCTGCTCCAGGCACAGGAGCCACCTCTCTGTGCCCCGCCGAGCCCAGGGACACCAGCACAGGCATCTCCTGGTGTCTGGACCTGTCAGGGAAGGACCTACAGGAACCCTGGGGACACCATGGAGTCAGGATCAGGCTCCACCCTCCCCTCCCACACCTTTTGCTGAGGATCTGTCCCTCTCTCCAGCTGAATTCCCGCCCTGTGGATCTCCCAGGACAAGCCAGACCAGCACCCTGCAACCCCAGCTGTGAAATACCCACCTCCAGTGCCTGCTCTTCCCACAGGAACGCCCCAAGGCTGAACCCCAGCTCGAGGGAGCTCAGCTCCCTGCCCTGCAGGAGGTGGAAATGGGATGGTCTTCACCTCCCAACCCAAATCATCCTGTTTCTTTCTGTAAAAGATTTTTGGGGTTTTTTGTTTTGTTTTTGTTTATTTGTTTGTTTGTTTGTTTTTGTAAAAAGGAAAAGTTCCTTTTCGTAGCACCACCAGCAGAGCAAGGTGCAGGGTGGGAGAGCATCCTTAGCTTGGGGATGTGGGCATTCCCGGGCCTCATCCCTGATAAGGAACTTCCTTTTTCAGTCTACAGCACTGCTGGGGCACTGCACCACCTCCCTCTGCCCCCCTGCCAAAACAATCCATGATTTTATCCCCACATGAGGCATCCCCGGACGTTTCTGATCCCCCTTTTCCTGACACCGTGCCCGCCGCAGGGACGTTGGCACAGCTTGGTGTCCCTCTGCCACCGTCCCCCTGGGTCTGCTCTGGGAGGATTCCACAGCTCCTAGGACACAAGGAGAGGCTGCTTTTCCAGGGAAAACACAGTCAAGGATGAGCCGAAGAACAAGGGCCAAAGGACTCCTCTAGAAATTGTGTTCACAGCTCTGGGAAATGAGAAATTCTGAAGAAGGCTTAGGGAATAAAAAGATGAACCCATTCACGGCCGTGCTCTCTTGTTTATTAGGGGTTATCATTGAAATATCACTAAAATCTCATTTTTCATGGAATATCTGAGCAAGGCTGGAGCGGCAGCAGAGGATGAGACCTGCAATGAAAGAACCACAGGGATGACGAAAGCCAGGGGATGACTCCAGTGATGGCTCTGATGAGCAGAACTTCCCCAGCATTCACAGACAGATGCTCAGGGGCTCAGGGGCTCAGGATCTGGGATTTGTACAATGCCCGCACCCAGCCAGGACACCTTGGACCAAGAGAGGGCTGGAGAGTTTGCAAGAAAGGGCAGTGCCCACCCAGCCAGGTTGTGCTGAGGCTTAAATAAAAATCCTCCCACCGCTCTCGCCGAGGCTTCCTGCTTTATCAGAACTTCCTGAACTCCCCCGTGCCCTTGCCTGAAAGCAGATCAATTTCCCTGCACTCTCACGGGACGCCGGGCACATTTCTGCCCCATTTGTCCCCGGGATTATTCCAGCTACACCTTCATGATAAAGGGTTATTTTGAGGACAACACCGAAGACGCTCATATCTGTCTTGATATAAAGACATGAAGGATTCTGCCTCAGCCCAGAGCTGCCTTCTCTCTCTCTCTCTCTCTCTCTCCTGCTGAACCTGCAGAGGATTTTTCTTTCCTGTCTTGAAGGTTGAACATTTCCACGATAACTCTGAGCAGGAGGGCTGATGGCAGAGGTTTGAGCAGGAGCGATCATAACTCAGATTTCACAGAAAATTAACTCATTTGTTATCATGTTTACACCCAGGAGATGGCTCTGCTGTTGTCAATCAAAAGTCAAGTTCACTCAGTGGCCTCGTCAGCCCCTCCTCTTGTGGGGATCAAGCCAAGGGGAAGGAGAGAAAGCCACCCCGGATAATTGGCTGTACATGGAGGGATCTGAGCAGCTTCAAACATTTGTGGAAGTTGTTGGCAAATGCAGGAATTGGGAAATGAGTTGTCTGGTTGCCTTCATGCAAAGGTAAAACCCAAAAAGCAGCAGAAAAGTAGAAAGAGAAGAGCTGAAAAATATCCTTGAGCACAATCACAGAACCACAGAGTGGGAAGGGACCCTCAAGGACCACCCAGTCCAACTCCTGGCCCTGCACAGACACCCCAACAACCCCACCCTGGTCACCCTCCAGTGACAGCATCATTTCTTAGGCTGATAAAGGCTGATATCAGATGCAAAAACCCAAGCAGAAAAGGTGCTTTGATGCTAGAAAACAAGTTAATCCTGGCAATTAACCATCAGGGGTAATCAGCCAGAACTGGGCATCAAATGGGAGCGAAGGGAATGTGCAGAGTCCAAAAGGGAGGGGCAGAAAGAACCAACAACTTGGTCTTTTGTGGTCGTTTATGGGGAACACCCGGCTGAGACCAGAATTTGGGAGCTGTACAACCCCACAACCCAGGCCACACCAAGCAATTGAAATCGGGGTTTGTACAAGGCGAGAAAAGCCCCTAAACCCCAAAATCTGCGCATTGAAAAGGGGAACAAAGGAGGAGGAAAAATCAGCGACAGCACCTCTGTCTCGCAGGGTGGTTTGCATCAAGCATCCTTCCAACAAGCTGCATTTCCCTTTGGTCTGTTTTTCTGCTGCTCCGTCTGAGAAATGGTCTGTACAGAAGCACTAATGAAAATGGATTTTGTTGTGTTGATAGAAGAACCTGTTATGAATAACACCAAAATCACGAAAAATCCTTCTTCAAAATTTATAAAATCTAATGCAGTATGGAACAGAAAAAAATGCCTCTTCTGGACTATTCCAAAGGCCGGAAAGGGGAGGGATGGAATCTGCATTTGAGACGCCTAAAATCCAGTGCATCCCTGCGCCTTGCAGCTCTGAGCTTCCACTAAGGGTGGTGGACATGGGGAGTGGTCTGTGCTTTCCTCTAGAGAAGCATCAGCTGTGGTTTGAGGCACCTGAAGCTCTCCCAAATATTCACGAGGAATAAAAATGTCATAGGAGCCTGGAATAACTGATTTTCCATGGTGAGAGCTGGGGTTGGATGGGATAAAGAAGTGATTTGAAAGGTTTGTGATGTTTCTGTGGAAGGGAAGGGGTTGAGCCCTGGGTGCACGGAGCTGAGGAGTGACCCAGGCGATCCAGGGGGGCTCAGGGTGGGCTCAGGCCTTGCTCAGTCCCCATCCCCTGGAATCAGGCCCTGCTGAGCTGCAGCTCCTCAGGGGTGCACAGCCACGTTTACCAGGAGCTGAATCTCACCCTGAGGACGCTCTGCGTGAGCCGGCTCTGACCTCAAAATGCACGGACGAGGGCAGCGTCCATCCTGAGTGCAGGGGTGCAGCCCCACTCCAGGGGGAAGGCAGCCACATCCCCACCAGCTGCCAGGAGAGAACGGATCCCCTGCGCACCCAGCACTTCTGGCACCCTGCCCCAGACACCCCAGGGTGTCCCAAAGGTCCCCAGAACCCCGGGATCCTTCACCGAGCCCAAAGGGACGCTCGTGTCCTGTGACCTTGCGATCAAGCAGATCAATTTCCCTGCACACCCTCAGGATGCAGGGCGCATTTCTGCCCATTTTTCACAGAGATTATTCCAGCCACATCTTCCTGATAAAGGGTTATTTTAAGGACAGCACCAAAGACGCTCATATCTGTCTTGATATAAAGACATAAAGAATTCTTTTTCTTTTGCAGTGTCTGTGCCAGGCCAGGAGTTGGACTCCCTGCGTGTCCCTTCCAGCTCGGGATGTTCTGTAGTTCTGTGATTGTACTCAAGGACGTTTTTCAGCTCTTCTCTGTCTCCTTTTCTGCTGCTTTTTGAGTTTTATCTTTGCATAACGACAACCAGACAATTAATTTCCCAACCCCAGTGTGTCTTGGTTCTGGATGGGGTTGTTTTCACCCGAAATCCCAGAGGCTGCCAGGCAAGCCAGCACTCCACGGAAAATGGCATGAGAGAGCTTCCAGGGGGCTCTGAGTGAAGGCAAAGCTCAGCCCACAAATCCAAGCTGGCTAAAATAAGAAACGAGCTGATGTCTCGCTGATACCTCTGCCAAATCAGCTGTGCGCTTCAAAGACAGGGATTGGGATTGGGATTCCCAAAGGATCCTGCAGCATTCAGCTCCCCAGGTTTCCTTGGAAGGCAAGAACCAGTTCCTGCCCCGCTCTTGAATTCACTGGGTGTGAGTGTAGTAATAGAAGAACAACACCAAAATCACAAAAGATCTTTCTTCAAAAGCTATAAAATCTAAAGCAGCATTCACCAGAAAAAGTTCTGAGCTATTCCTAAGGCCAGAAATTTGGGATGCAGTCCTAAAATCCAGCGCATCCCTGTGCACAGAGCACAGACCTGGTTATTGCGTTTATTCTCTCTGCTTTCCACCCCCTGAAGCGGGGCCATCCCGGCAGCACCGAGCCCGCACCCCCTGCTCCTTCCTCTGCAGGGAAAGCGTCGCGCAGGGAGCAATTGGTACCAGGGGCTTGCAACACCCAGGTTCTCCTCGGAGGTCTTCCAGGGAAGGAACAAACAGGCCCAACCCTGCTCTGTTCAGGAGGTCTGATAAGATCGCTGCCCACGGGCCGTGGCTGCAGGCCAGGGCTCGGTCCCAATAAACCATTTTCGGCAGGACCACCTTGCCTGGACTTGTCTTGCCACACCAAGCCAGGCAAAGCAAAGCATTCAGATGCTAAAAATGTGCACCCCTCGCTGGTGTTTGTCCAACATCGGGAGGCTCATAAATCTCCCGGGAGAGGTGGAATAGGAGCGTGATTAAGAAAACAAGAAGCTTTCTGCATTGATTCCTCTCCTGCTGCTTCCAGAAAAAGCTATTGCCTGTTGATGAAATGCCTCCCTGTCTGGCTTCCAACCCAGCACTATCCCTGCAAGGCTTCTTTCCAAATCCGCTGCGTTACAAGGCAGACACACACACGGGATCAAAGGGAAAACAGCAACCCATGCGTGCAGACCTGTCCAAAGGCGGGGAGCAAAGCCAGCAGCAAGAGAAAGCTGTGAGACCGCAAAGAGAGAAAGTTCAGAGACCCCGAAGAGGGAAAGTGACCCCGAAGAGGAAAAGTTCAGAGACCCCAAACAGAGAAAGTTAAGAGATCCCAAAGAGGGAAAGTTCAGAGACCCCAAAGAGAGAAAGTTAAGAGACCCCAAGGAGTCTTTTTTCTGCCTTTTCACTGCAGCTAAAGCCCCAAACTGAGGAACTTTAAAAAACACCAAGCAACTCAGTGCTTGTGGTTTGCAGGGACCGATCTGCGCCGTTTGCAGCAGCAGAGATCAACCCACCCCAGCCATCTCCACACTGTTCTTTCTGTTTCCAGCCATTCCCTCGGGATGTGCTGCCTGGCTCCGCCATGCACATGAGGCAGAGCCGTGACCAAAATCCTGCCGGGGAACAGGAGAGCAGGCACAGCCCGGCACGGCTGGAAAGCAGCGCCGAGGAAAGAACGTTTCCTGTTTTCCAGTAGCCAGCAGATACAGGGAACAATCCTTTGTGCTCGCTGCCAGGCAGGGAAATAGCTGGAGCTGCCGGCATTTTTGAGGATGTGGTGTGCACACACAGGATCTGCTGGAGAAGGGGCGGTGGAATGTCACGTAGGGAGGACAGGAGGACACCTGTGTCCACAGCCTGCACAGCTGACCAGTCCAGCTGTCCAGTCCAGCCCTGCCGCCTTCCCCTGCTGCCCCAGGGGAAGGGAAGCCTGTGCAGGAGCTGGCCTGGAGCAGCTGCAGTGAGAGGGGCTCAGGAGATCCCCAGTTGTGTCACGACTCCCTGACGGCAGTGCTGAGGTGGGGTCGGTCCCTTCTGCCAGGTCTCAAGAGGACCTTGGGCCTCAAATTGCACCAGGGGAGGTTCAGATCAGGTACAGAAAAACCCCAATAACCACTGGGAAAGCGCTCGGGCATTGGAATAAGTTGCCCCAGGGAGGTGGTGGTGGAGTCACCGTCTCCGGAAGTGTTGGAGAAGTGTCTGGATGTGGTTTAGGTGGGGTTTGGTGGTGCTGCTTTGATGGTTGGACTGGAGGATCTTGAAGGTCTCTTCCAACCTCGATGATTCTGTGGCTGAAGTGGGCCTAGAAGAGCTTAGGGTCAAAAAACGGAGATTCCTTTATTTAGGAGCCTCCAGCCTCTTCAGGGATCCCTCCTGCTCCCAGACTGGAAATGCAATGGAGCATCCTGCCCAGGAGATGCTCCTTTACCCTTCCCAGAGCAGGGGTGAGCTGGAGCTGGGATAAAGCTCTTCCCTGCTCTGGGATAAACTGGGATAAAGCCTCACAGAGCTGGAGTTCAGGCGGGTCAGCTCAGCCCCTGCTGCCGGGATTTCAGCCCACGCCCACCTCTCCTGTGCCACGGGAGCAAGATGAGGATTGAAAAGCCTTTGGTAAAACATTCCTGCCAAGCACTCCAGAATTGTGGAGAGTTTCCAGACATATCCACGAAGAGGCCAGAAGCTGCTGTTGGTGGCCTTCTGGAAAGGCATGGAAGAAGGATATTTCAACACAGAAACCTTTTCCTACTCTTTCCTTTGGATCCCTGTGACAATTCCAGGAGAAGCCAGAATAATTAAGCCTCGCAACCTTGCAGAAAAAATGGAAAAAAAGATAAAAGAAGATAACTGGAGGAGGGTGAAGCATGGATGAAGCAGGATCTTCTCAGAGTCCTTCTGAAGAAATAAAATCCTTCTATTTGCAGGATTAGGGAGGCACTTGCAGCTCTGTGGTGCAGCTCCTCCTGGAAGTGCCTTCCTGGGCTGTCCACGGCCAGGACCAAGGGAAGGACAATCATGAGAAATCAGTGTCTCCATGAGCAGACCTCGCTGGGGCTGGGCTGGACACTGATCAGCACAGACACCCAGCCGTGGTGGGTTTATCCAGCCAGGAATTCCTTCAGTGGGCAGCGGGACCTGTGTCTGCCTTGGCCGTGTCCAGGTGTCTGCAAAGCCCTGCCACAAGGGCATGACCAGGTGACCTTTCAATGGGAGCCCAAGTGAGGGCTGGGCTGAGGCACATCCGCGGTGCTGAATGCCAAGGTTGACATTCGGGGAAGGAAAGCAGCCTCTGTGTTCAGCTAAAAATAAAAAAGGCAGAGCGGAGAGAGGTGCAGAGGTCCAGGCTTTCGCTGCGGGAGCAGCAAAGTGCAGACACCACTCACAGCTCTGGGGACTGAGGCAGAACCTCCAGGCTCTGCTTCAAAGGAGAGGAACAAACAGCGAGACAATGAAATCTCCCACAGAGAGAGCCCCAGGTGCGTGTCCTGACAACAAACACCGCTGGGAGCAGCTGGAGCAGCCTGGGCTGCAGTTCTGTCACTGCCAGGGGGGATTTCAGTGTGCGGGGAATGCATCGGCTTTGCCGGACTGGTCAATAGCTGCTGGTGCAGAGTGACAGAGGTTGCACCTGCAAGGTCCTGACAGCTGAGCCGGTCAGGGTATTTCATTCAGAGATTGCACCTGCAAGGTCCTGACAGCTGAGTCAGTCAGGGTATTTCATACAGAGATTGCACCTGCAAGGTCCTGACAGCTGAGCCAGTCAGGGTATTTCATACAGAGATTGCACCTGCAAGGTCCTGACAGCTGAGTCAGTCAGGCTATTTCATACAGAGGTTGCACCTGCAAGGTCCTGACAGCTGAGTCAGCCAGGGTATTTCATACAGAGATTGCACCTGCAAGGTCCTGACAGCTGAGCCAGCCAGGGTATTTAGTTCAGAGCGTACAAGAATTACACAAACAGCTCAGCTTGATGCCATCCATCTCATATTTAGAAATATAAACGGTAACAGTGGCCTGTTCCCTGCTCTGGGACGAGTGGCAGTGTTTTGGTTGTGTTCCAGCACCAGCCTGGGCCTGGCCATTCCCATGGCAGACCTTGGCAGGGGCTGGGGATGCTGCACAGGGCAGGGGGGTGGTAATTCCTCTGCACCGTGGCTGTGCCTGCATCTGCTGCCTTCCCTTTGCCTTGGAAAGGGAATTTTGGCCTCTTCTGCACGGTTTGGTGATGGATGACAGTGGCGTGACCTGAGCACAGAGCTCTAAACCCTCCAGGACCTGAGCAGCCTCGCTGGGAGTCTTTCCAAAGGGTCAGGGTCCCTGTAGGGATAACTCAGAACAAGCTCCAGGAGCCGAGACAGTCGGGCCCCACGGTTCCCCTGAGCAGCTTTTGCTCCTGAACCCACACATCTGCACAAAATCCGCTCCAGGGCTGGAGGAAGCCTGAGTTTGGCCACAGGAGGTTGATTTCCTGCGGCTTAGGCTGGGATGTGCCAGCTGTGCCCATGGGAGCTGCTGTGCACAGAGCCTGGCAGCGCGGGGCACTCGCGTGAGAACGCGGCCAAGCCACAGAGCCACTCCAGAGCTTCTGGGGGGTGGCTTTTATCCTCTGCTTCTGCACAGCTCAGCCCAGGGAAGTGGCTTTGTCCTTCTGGACACAGCAGGAGCACACAGAGCATCACTGGGAGCCGTTGGATTGGCCAAGGAGCTGCTGGATCCACATTTTACACACTCTGAGCACAAGGGGAGCCCCTAAATTCCCGTGTGACACTGGAGGATGTACCTGCGTCACCCGTGCTCCCACAGCCTCCTTTCTGTTTCTCCAGTTATGGCACCCAAAGCTGTCCCCAGACCTGAGCTGAGGCCCCTGGTGTGCCCTCAGTGTCTTTGGGGTCAAACCCATCCCTGTGCTGGCTGTGGCTTCAAGCCCCTCTTGTTTCTGCTCCTTTCTCCCAGCACCTCTGCACAAACACGGATTTCACAGTTTCCCATCTCCCACCTCCTCGCGCCTCTCCAGGAGGAGCTGAAATTCCCATTAACGTGCCAGCCCGGCACAAACCCCTCTTCTTTCAAGCAGCTCCCGCGGCTGTTGCTGCCAGCCCTATCTGCAGCCGCATCTCTCCCCAGCCCTGTCCAAAAGCCACATGTGCCATGTGCAGCTCCTCCCTTCGTGCCAAGAGCTGCAAACACACCCCAGAGATCTCAGGTGAGAGATACCGGGGCTGAGGAGGAACCCTGCTCTCGAGGGCGATCACCAATCGTGTTTTATTTTCTCTGTTGTAATCTTCTCTCGAACTATCGGAATGAGGAATTTAACCTCTTGTTTTGCCAGAATAAACTTGTTCTCACCCTTAAGCATGTCTGGTATTAAAGGCAAGTCTAGGTGAAGCTCTGAAATCTGGGTGAGCATTCCCTGTTCGGAGACAATGCATCCAAACACAGCAGTGGGGGACACCTGGGGCCTGGCACCGCTTTGGATCGTCCTGGGGCTGCCGAGTGTGCTGGGCCAGTCACGGATTTGCCGCATTCCAGGTTTGGTGAAATCAGCACAAAGGGAGGCAACCCCTGGGCTGGGACATTTGTGATGGGGTGTCACTGCAGCCTCCCTCCATCCGAAGGGACACGCGGGCGTCAACTTCCAGCAGAGCCTGAGGGCCCAGGCCCACGGAGCCGCTGCCAGAGGAAAATTGTTTTTGTCTTGACTGCAGATTCCTCCTTTTGGGGTGGGAGCTGGTGCTGAGGGAAGTTCTCCCGCCAGCCCACGCAATCTGCAGCCAGGTCCAGATATTCCCACTTGTCATATGGATACAGGGACAAAGGGAGCAGGGAATCCTCTCCAGAGCAGTTCTTGGGCCTTCCCTTGAAGCCTGGTGCTGGCTGCTCTCAATTCCACAGACTCAGGATGTTCTCCTTACAGGATGAGGGAGAACAGCAGGACTTGGGGAGGATTTGTGGGTCTGATGCCACCTCCACGTTTCTCAGGGATTACTCCTGGGTGGTTTTCCCCTTGCCCACAGGAGTTGCGTGCAGATGTCCCTACCCCATCCCCTCCAGGCCTTGGGTTGTGAAGAGGCCAGAGCTGGGGCAGGTGGGCAGGAAACAAACCCCAGGGCAGGCTGAGTCCAGTGAATCAATTCTGCATTCCCTGAGCCAAAAACCAGATGCAACAAACCCCCAAAAGGTCTCAGTCAACGTCCAAGGGGGATCTGTGGCTCTTCCCCAGGAACAGCCAAGACCACAGGAAGAGCAGCACTGAAACCAGGCCCAGGGGAGCTCGGGGCCCTTGGCAATGCACATCCCTGAAGATCAAAGCTGCCTTTAGGGGAAATAAAAACGGAACTTTGCCCCCATTTTCACTGTGACAGACACTAGGTCAGCGTTTCTGATGGAACTGATTTCCTCACTATCATCAGCCTCTGCATTTCCGTGGAAAGGCAAACTGGAATTCCGACAGCGAGGGGTCTGACCTGGGCTAACACAAAACCACAGCCCCTGCTCTGCCCCCATGCTCTCCATTCTCCTCCTGCGTTTCTCACCGGGGCAGTAACGCCACTAGGAACTCCAGATTTGGAGTTCAATCCCAAATGTTATAACCTGATTTCAAAACCTCTGAGATTTAGTGGGAAAAGGCATCAACTCATGGACATATTGAGACTGTTGTTGCCACTGCTGACCCTCCGTGAGCTTGGGCCAACTCAGTGGTGCAAGGACTGTGAAAAATCAATTCATCAGGAGCTCACAGAGAACTCTCTGGAGTAGAAAGTTTACAGACCAAGCTGGAACTGCTGATTTTTCTCTCACCACCATTTGTTATTCACCAGAGAGAGGGCAATGTTACCCTCCAGCTAAATATAGAAACAATCAAAGTGGGGAAAATGGGAATGTGCACTGTGATGTAGGAGAAAAGAGAGAATCACGGAATCATTGAGGCTGGGGAAGAGTTCCAAGACCATCGAGTCCAAGTTGTGCCCCATCCCCACCTTGCCCCAGCCCAGAGTTCTGAGTGGAATTCTGGGAATTCCTTGGACACCTCCGGAGATGGGGACTCCAAACCTCCCTGGGCACTTCCAAGGCCTGACCGCCCTTTCCATGAGGAAATTCCTGCTGGTGTCCACCCTGAGCCTCCCCTGGACCAGCCTGAGGCCGTTCCCTCTTCTCCTGTCCCTGTTCCCTGGGAGCAGAGCCCGACCCCCCCGGCTGCCCCCTCCTGTCAGGAGCTGTGCAGAGCCACAAGGTTCCCCCTGAGCCCCCTTTGCTCCAGGCTGAGCCCTTTCCCAGCTCCCCCAGCCGCTCCTGGTGAAGCCTGAGGAGCAGCTGAGGGCACTTGGTGTGTCCAGCTGGAGCAGAGGGCACTGAGGGCAGAGCTCAGCGGGGCTGCAGCTCCTCCTGAGGGGCAGCTCCGATCCCGGCTCCCTGGGACAGGGCCAGGAGCCAGGGAAGGGCTGGAGCTGGGCCAGGGCAGGCTCAGGCTGGAGATCAGGGAAAGGTTCTTCCCCCAGAGGCTGCTGGGCACTGCCCAGGCTCCCCAGGGAATGGGCACGGCCCCGAGGCTGCCAGAGCTGCAGGAGCGTTTGGACAGCGCTGCCAGGGATGCCCAGGCTGGGATTGCTGGGGGGTCTGGGCAGGGCCAGGGGTTGGATCCATGATCCTGGGGGTCCCTCCAGCTCAGGACATTCTGTGACCCTGTGGTTCTGTGGTTCTGTGACTCTGTGATTCTGTGACTCTGTGGTTCTGTGATTCTGTGACTCTGTGTCCTGCTCTCCCTGCTGTGCTGGGAGTGCACAAGTCCAGCTCCCACAGAAATCCCAAATCTACTCAGGACTGGGTGAGTTTCATCTCCTTGGACTCCAAACATAATTAATCCTTGAAATTCTTCCTGTCCTTCCAATGAAACATCTGAAGGAGGAGTCGAGCAGTGCTGGAGTGCTCCAAAAATTCTCTTTAGAGCCACTTGGAAAGCACCTGGGAGGGAAGGAGTCCCTGGGAAGACGATGGGAGAGGATCTCCAGCACCTGGAGATGTGGGATCCCTTCACACGACCGGGGATGCAGCAGATGCTGCAGACCTGCCCCTGAACAGCTGCAAACAGCTGGGATGAAACCCTCAGTGATGGTTTGGGATTTATGGGATGCAGAAACCCGTCTCTGGAATCTTACAGAGAAGCCACGAGCGACACAAGAAAAAGAAGTTAAAATTTCTTTCAGGCATCAAAATAGAAAATACTCTCAAATTAACAGAAAACGTGCAGTTTTCAGGCACTTTTTTTTTTTTTAATTAAAAAAAAAAAAAGTCAAACTTCTGAAGAAAGCGACTGCTTCTGGGAAAGGCTTCATAAACTCCAAGGGTCCATAAACTCCAAGGCTCATTATTTTGTCAAAAAAAAAAAAAAAAAAAAAAAAAAAAAAAAAAAAACCAAAAAAAAAACCAGCCTAAGCTTTTCAGCAGGCACTGCAGTATTATCAATCACCTCCTTGGACAGTGTGCATGTAATAAAACAAACTAAAATTAGCTGGGGGAAAAAAATTTCAAAGAAAAGGCCACTTTCCAACATCCTGACAAATGAAATAAGTGGATGCCCAAACAAAGGGCTAGGAGCACAATGAAGGCAAAGCAGGAACTGGAGGGGCAACGCTGCTCCAGTGCACTTCACACGGAGCCTTTCATCCACCAGAGCCCCCACAAGTGCTCCATCAAAATAATGGAGAGCAGGAGGAGAGCAAAATGACTTGGAGGCAAGGGGAGAAGCTAAATGGAGGCTGCGGCACAAAGCAGGGAGGTGGGGAAGGGGCTCCTCACCATTTCCTCTCGCAAAAATTCCTTCAGGCCCCTTCTCTCCCTTCCTTGTCTCCGAAATGGCTCCTTGTTTTGTCCCTGAAGGAAGGTGACACCTGCCCAGCACCTTGCCAGTGACAGCGGCACCGATTGATCAAACCTTCGCATCTTTTCAGCGTCGTTTTTCTGTCTCATCCTTTCCGCAGCCCAGCATCACCTTCACTCTTTCTCTCCTTCTGCCCCGAGTTTTTGGTGGAGGTGTCTTGCGGCTTTTCCTTGCCCAGCCAAAAAAACAAAAAGCTGCATTTGTCCCTCCTAACCCGGTGGTTTTCCACCTTGCATTTCATCCCAATTTATCCCTCCTAACCCGATGCTTTTCCACCTTGCCTTTCATCCCACCCCGACCCGCTCCTTTGGCAGGTCCACCTGGAGTTTCTCCCATTCTTCCCGAGGTCCTGACTGCCCTGGGTAATTCCGTGTGATCTGTGGATGGTTCATTGTTCCCTTTCCTTTCAAGATCACACACGAGGCCGCCCGGGACGGTGTCGGGCTCGCGAGTGAAAGGCAAAGTGGCGCCTGGCCAAATCTGTGAGTTATGGCCACACACGGAGCCAGCAGAGGAAGCTGAGAAATAAAAGCTTTGTTTGAATAATACCCCAGTCATCCTCGATCTGATCCATTATTTTGGGGTCTTTTGGTCAATGGTTGCCTGTTTTTCCTGAACGGGGAAGGATTTCAGCGTGGAAAGAGCTGTGCTGCCAGGGCTGGAGCTGCAGAGGACAGCACAGAGGGGACATCGTGCCACGGCAGGGCAGAATCAGCACAGCCAGGGAGGGACGGCCTTGCTCTCCCATCCTGGAGCCATTTCCTGTCCCCCTGAGAGGGCTCTGGGGCACTCCTCAAGCCTGGAAGGTTCCCGAGGAGCTCACAAAGCCCAGGAATTCCTTTGGGTCTCTTCAATGTGCAAACACTCTGTGTATCGTGATGGCAAAGTCCTGAGTCCTGGTCCCCTCTCACTCTTGGTCCCTGACCCTCCAACCTCTCTGAACCATCAAAACCGTTTTTCTTTTCCAAAATGGCAATTTGGGGGTTCATGTGTCACTGGTCTCTCAGCCGACCCACCAGAAATAAGAAATTAAAATCAGAATTCTTGCCTGGAAGCGAGAGGAGAGGTTGTGAACAGAGCTGGCAGTGGAAGAATAATGACCGCGAAGTGAAAGCAGCTCTGCTGGCTGTGTCTGACGGGACACAGCTCCCAGCAAAGAAGAAATTCGGATCAGCCAACAGAGCCTTTTTGTGTTACCTCCAACAAACTGAAAGGAAAAACTCCATTGCAGGGAATCTAGGAAGGGAAAGAGAAAAAATATGAACATTGCAAACTTTAAAACAAAGGTCCACACAGAGGAGATAAGAAATTTCCAGAAATTTTGGAGACAATAAATTTTGGAGACAATAAATTTTGGAGATAATAAATTTTGGAGATAATGAATTTTTGCCTTTGCAGGGGTTCTGAGCTCATTCAAGAGCTCTCTCTCCAGGGATTTCTTACCCCGACCTCAGACAGCCAGGGAGTCACTGGAACAGGTCCTGGGCTTGTGTTCACATTTGTGGTGGGTTTGGTGGGACGAGTGAAGTGCAGAAATGCAGGATTCAGGAACGCATTTTCTTGTGCATTTGTGGGAATTTAAGGCAGATAATGAAAAGCAAGGAAAAAAGTGAGTGATAGGAGAGAGTGAAAGCCCCGGTTCCTGCCTGGCTTTATTTTTAATATCCATCTCTGGCTTTGAGGGCATAAAGGGGACCAGGGTTTGGTGATTTACCTGCAGCTGGGTAAGAACCTCTGTGGTTTTTCATTTCACCATGACCTGGCTCTCCTTTCTGCATTTCTCTTTAACTCAAGGCTTGCCCTCGCCCAGAGGACTCCGAACGTTTCTCTCTGTTCCATCCATCCCAGAGAGTTTGCCCCTCTCCTGCCATCCCTCATCCACTCCATGAGGTCCCACAGCCCTCTGCTCCTTCGGCTCTGCCCAAAGGGACTCCTGCTCTCCCTTTCAGTGGTGCCTCTCCCCTGCTCGTGGAAGTCTCCATCACATCCCATCTCTAGGTCCAGCTGTTGCTCCTCCCTCCCAGAGCATCTGCCTTGTTCCAGAGTGCTCACAGGACCGAGCCTGTGAACTGTGTCCTGAATTCCCTCCATGGAATCCTGGAATGGTTTGGGTTGGGAGGGACCTTAAAGCTCATCCCATCCCTTCGGTCCCGTCCCATCGCATCCCATCCCATCCCTTTGGTCCTGTCCCATCCCATTCCTTTGGTGCCATCCCATCCCATCCCATCCCATCCCATCCC
>VZRN01001640.1:224042-254132 GCA_013397935.1 Dasyornis broadbenti | reverse complement strand
GAGCCCCGCACTCTCTTCTTATGGTTATTTTTAAAAAAAAAAAAAAAAAAAAAGGTGACTTGTGCTCCAAACCTCCACTTTTAACACGGATTTTCCTCTTGGTTCAACCCTTCCTCTGAGGGTCACCAGGAAAATCAAGCCTGGAATCAGTAGGTTCGAGTCTCTGCTGGGGCAGCTCCATCCAGGAGCGATTCCGTAGCCTTTCCACACACGGAAGAGGCTGGAGATCCCACCTGAACACGAGGAAGGAATTCTTTACTGAGGGAGCCCTGGAAGAGCTGCCCAGGGAGGGTGTGGAGCCTCCTTCCCTGGAGCTCCAGGACAGCCCTGCTGGAGCAGGGAACAGGAGCAGGTGACCCTCTGGGGCCCCTTCCAGTGCCCCGGGATTCCGTGGGATCGGTGACTGGGAAGCACAAGGTGACCCTGGAGGAGAAAGTCCTGTGATGGGTTAGGCACCAGCACAGAGCCACTGGAGGGGAGCAGCGGGACTGGGACGGGACTGGGAATGGAATGAGACTGGGATGGGGATTGGAACTGGGAATGGAACTGGAATGGGGCTGCAAATGGGACTGGGACAGGGATTGGGAATGGGACAGGGACTGTGACTCTGACTGGGACTGGGATTGCAGTTGGAACTGGATTTGGGAACAGGACAGGGACTGGGAATAGGAATGGGAGTGGGACTGCGACTGTGACAGGGGCTGGGAGTGTGAATGGGACTGGGATTGGAATGGGACCGGGACAGGGATTGGGACTTGACATGGGATTGGAACTGGGACTGAAACTGCGACTCTGACTGGGACTGGAACGGGAACTAGGACTGGGACTGGGAAGGAGACTGGGATGGGGATTGGAACTGGGACTGGGATTGGGAATGGGACTGGGACTGAGACTGGAACTGGGAAAGGAAATCTGACTGGAACTGAGACTGGGACTGAGTCTGGAACTGGGACTGGCACCTCCTTCCACGGCAGTCCCAGCCGAGAGCCCTGTCCCAGGGAGGGCCCAGCTGGTTGCGTCCTCTCCGTGTCCAGGTTTGAGGAGGTCCTGGCAGTTTGGAGCTCCCTCTGGAGCTGAGGTTTCTCCCCTGCAGCATCACAGGCACCTCCAGAGAGCTGAGGCACAGAGATTTTCCACCTCCTGGCTCCATGGGGGCTGAGGGGAGATCTCTTCCCACCCATTTTTTTTTGGGATGGGGACCTCTGGACAGAAACCAAGGGCACTCAGAGAAGCAGCAGCAGCAGCACAGGAACCAACCCTGCTCCTTGACTTCTTTCCGTTTGTGACAGCGGCACCACTGGAATCCTGGATTATGTCACAGGATATATTCATCACCATACAAAGGTTGGAAAAGAATTCCAAGACCTCCAAACCCAACCTTTGACCGAATCCCCCCGTGCCCACTGAACCACATCTCGAGTGCCACGTCTGCTTGGTGTTTGAACAGTGCCCTGCAGCCTGTGCCAACATTTAAACACTCTTCCTGTGGAGAAATTCTTCCCAATATCCAACCTGAACCTCCCCCGGCACGACTTGAAGCTGCTTCTCCTTGTTTGCCACCAGGTTTCTGGGAAAAGAGGCCGAACCACCCTACCTGGCTCCAACCTCCTTTCATGAAGATGTGGAGTCCGGGCTGGTGACGCACAATGGGCTGAAAACTCCTGGGCCCAAATAAAACAATGATTCTTCATCATTTATGGAAAAATCCCATCCTTTTGGGACAGTGGGACAAAGCCTCTGAGGTGGCACAATGAGCCCACAAAATTGAGTACAAATTTGCCTTTTTGGTGGAGACCTGTCTTGGATCTGATGGAGAACAAAAAAATATGAGCCCAAATCAGGAAAAAGAGCTCCTGGAAGAAGAGGTGAGGCAATCCCTGAGTCTCCTTGGAGACGGGCACCCCATGGACCAGGCAAGGACCAGGATCGGCAGGGAAGGATGGGAGAGTTAAACACCAAGGTGTCCCCACGTGGAGATAGCAGGAGGTCATGGAGAAGGAAAGTAACCTGGATCCAGCCTCCCTTAGCTCTGGGGGCTTCTGGGTTGAAGTTTTCCTTAGAAAGAGAGCAGGGAAATGGAAAGGAAGAAAAGATAATAAAGGGAGATGGGATGCGAGAGGACTAGAGATAAGAGAGGCTTGGGATGTGCCCCAGTAAAAATTCCAGGCTGCTGGAGGGATCAGTGGCACGGCTCACGAGCTTTGGAGGGGCTCCAACATCACCTGAGGAACAGGAGCGGGGAATAAGAGCAAAGAGGAGCCCCTGGAGCAAGGGGGTCTTCAACAGGGGCAGCACCGAGCAGGGAAAATCCTGCAGGGACTCCTCTGCAGCCACGGCTCCGCTCCTGTTCCAACAGCTCTGCTC
The DNA here is from genome assembly GCA_013397935.1 of Dasyornis broadbenti. Taxonomy (NCBI): domain Eukaryota; kingdom Metazoa; phylum Chordata; class Aves; order Passeriformes; family Dasyornithidae; genus Dasyornis; species Dasyornis broadbenti. The sequence goes on along the minus strand of VZRN01001640.1, from coordinate 251,768 downwards.
AGACAGCCGTGAGTCACCCCAGCATTTTTAGCTCCTTACATAAGCACTGCCAAAAGGGAAGGTGTTCCAGCAGAGCTGCCAACACAAATGCCCAGGGACCGGGGGATGAGTAAGCAGCGGCTGCGGGACGGGCTGGGAGCATCTCTCACACCTCACCAGGTGTTTTGCAACAGGGGTGAGCTGGAGCTCTGCCTCTGGTGGCGGCCGTTGTAGCAAATGCGGCGCTGGCGGGGCAAAGATAGGGGAAAATCCCAGGAAAACGTCCGTGTTCCCATCACAGAACAAAAAATTCCCAGGAAAATGTCTGTGTTCCCATCACAGAACAAAAAATTCCCAGGAAAATGTCTGTGTTCCCATCACAGAACAAAAAATTCCCAGGAAAATGTCCGTGTTCCCGTCACAAAACCTTGTCCATGGAGTTATCCCCGTGCACAACCCCTGGCTCACTCTCCAGCGTCACATCTGAGCTGTTTCCCTGCCATCCACTGCAGACCCCAGGGGTGGTTGTCACCAAATCTCACACGCCTTGTTTCTCTGCTAAAAGTCCATGGGCACAGCAGAAATTGAATTAACCCTTTTGGGATCGGTGAGCATCACCGCAGGTCCCCTACAAAATTGAATTAACCCTTTTGGGATCGGTGAGCATCCCCTACAAACCAGAGCTGCGTTTGCCAGTCCCATCCAGTCCTGAGCAGCCACAGGAAGCTTCTCGGATCACTCAACAAGGTTGTGTCCTACTGAGCTGGTCCCTCACGTTCTGTGCCACCGAACACGTGTGAAGCGGCCTCAACAAAAAGCAGCGTTTCTGTGCTCTCCAAACGTTGCGTCTCACGCGGCTCCCAAAAGCAGCAGCTGCCTCGCACCTGCCCACAGCGAGGAGGGAAACTCCCTCCATTAAAGCTTCTGTCCCCAGGAAACAGAATGGCACCCTGGGCTCGAAGATCCACGCCACACCCTGCACTTACCGGGCTGGTAACCACTTCAAAGCAGCGCTGCCCTGAGCGCTGCTGATCCTCAGAGGGTGCCATCAACATTTCCTAGGGAAGAGCACCCCAGGGTGCTGCTGGGCAGGGCTCTGTGCTCAGCACCTCTGAGAGTCTGGCCAGGTCTGAATCCTGGTGTCTCTGCAGCAGCAGGACGTGGCTTGGGTGAGGGATGAACCCAGAAACTCTTGTGCCTCTTTGTGTTTCAGGATGAGTGAAGGGAAGCTGCCAAATTCAGCTTGGAAAAGTTTTCTTACCCCAAACCTGGTGGTGAGGTGGGGCCCTGGGCAGGTGAGGAGCTGCTGGAGGGTCTCTGTCCCACCTTGGTACAAAATCCCATCTCATCAGGGGTGGCCTAGGGGAGGTGAAACAGAATTCAGAGCCCTCAGAGTCCCAGATCAGCAGCACAAGGTTAGAGTAGAATCACTGTTTTACCAAAGGAAGGTAAAATCCAGGAGGGATTGAATATTCCACCCTGTCCAAACCCCCAGCACCAACGTCAGGGGGAAAGCTGCTCTGTCAAACATCTCCTGGTGTTCAGGGACCTACTCACGGCACCAAGTGAACTCCTCAGGTCTGGGGTTATCAAACAGAAAACTCCTTTTTTTTTCCAAAGCCAGGCTCCTTTCCTTCCCGCAGACAAACCTGGTCACTCAAGGGGCTCTGCTCTAAAATTACAGCTCTTTTTTAACCCCAAACCACCCTGCTGGCCTCAGGCAGTGCCCGCAGCACTGCCTGTCCTGCTCCTTGAGCCTCAGAGTTCTCAGGGAGTTGCCCAGTTAAAATAAATTATTCCCAAAGTGGACTCTCCATATCCCTCCTCCAAACGGATTGCCCAGAATCTCGGCATTTTTGTCGTAATGCCGTGGCTGACACATTTCCATCCTGACTCTGGGGAAGGATTCAAGCTCACTATCCCACATTTCTTGTGCCCTTGCAGCCTCCTCACCACCATCAGCCCCTGATTTCCAGGGCGGATCTGATTTCTTGGAGTAAGGGCTCCCGTTCCACATGGACTGGGAGCAGAACTGGGGATCATCGGGGTCATTTTCCGTGTCCTTCAAGCAGATGTCTCTGCTCAGCTGCTCCCCGAAGAAATTCCTCCGTTTTCCCCCATCAGAGGGAACCATCTCCGATGTCTCCTCGCCCGGTGATGTCACAGGCTTTAGGGCAATAAAAGAAAGACCCATTAAACTCGTTTGAAACTTTGAAAGTGACATTGAAGTGCTTTTTCCTTTGGGAAGAAGGGCTGGCGCAGCCTGCTCAGTGCCCAGGAGCTGTCAGAGTTCTGCTTTCCATCACGACCCGTCCGCTGCTGCTCGCAGATCTGAGAACTTCAGCACCAGCCAGGTTTATTCAGTGGAGCTGGGGGGGTCCATCCAGGTGGCTCCGCTCTGAGAAGCCGGGCCTGGTTTTTCCAGCAACAAATGCAGTTAAAAAAAAAAAAAAAAAAAAAAGCATAAAACTCATTCATGCTGCAGCAAATGGAGTTAATAATTCACAGCCCCAGCGCAGGACGAGAGTTCCACCGACAATAAACCATAACAGATTTCCTTGAAACACCATCCCTTCATTCCAGAACGACTTCTTCAAACGCCAGATAATTTTCCAGATCAGTGTCACAGGTAGGTCAGCGGGAGGATAGATTGTCCTCCATTCCTGCCTGATTACACCCGTAAGCAAAACTCTCTTATCAGCTTCAGAATTGCTTCCACAGACTGTGCCACCAGGATCCCTCTTCTCCGGCACCAGGATCCCTCATTTCCAGCACAGCACGCCCCTCCTGCCTCTGGAGACACAGCCTAGAGGGGAACTGGAGCACAGGACTGATGGATCCATCTGTGAGGATGAAGAGAGGCTGTCTCGATTCCCCAGGACCAGCCAGGCCTTCCCAGTGAAAGTGAAAGTGAAATCCAGGAGGTTGTGGAATCGCCACACCTGACGGGTGGGAAAATCTAGGCAGGCGCCGGAGAAGGTTCAGGTTGGGCATTAGGAAAAATTTCTTCCCTGGAGGAGCGGTCAGGAATTGGAAGGAGCTGCCCAGGGCAGTGGGGGAGTCACCGTCCCTGGAAGAGCTCAAAACCCAAGCAGAGGTGGCACTTCATGACCTGGTTTAGTGACGCGGTGGGATTCAGACAAAGCTCGGACTTGATGATCTTGGAGGTCTTTTCCAACCTTCATGATTCCGTGGAATGGAGAACCTGATCCAAGAAAGCTTTGCTTGGTCACAGTTTTTGGGTTATCCGAGGGGAAATTCAGGCAGAGGTCTCCCCGCACACGTCCTGCCGGTGATCTCCAGCATTCCCAGGACTTCCCAGCTCCAGGGAAGCAGCAAACCGGCAGCTGTGTCCCTGCTTGTCCACTCACCCCCGGCCTTGGGAGCAGCAGCTCTCTCTCAGAACCTGATTCTCACCCCTGCTTGTGCAGCTCTGGAGCTCAGGAGGATGAATTCCCTCTGCTGGAGCAGCACCAAGAGCCACAGAGAAATCTTTAACTGACGCTGCTTGTGCTGCAAACCCCAGCACCATCCCCGCTCCCACCTCATCGAGCCACGGGAGGTTTTCCACATGCTGGGAATAGAGGATCGTTCAGCTTTGGCTGAGAGCTGCACAGGGCGGGACGATCTGAGCAAATCCCAGCTCTCATTCCAGTCACAAGCGGCTCCTTCCAGTGGGGAACACCAGGACCTGTCCTGGTCTCCTTGCCCATCAGAGGCTTCCTGGGGGCAGCTGGAAATCCACACCAGAGATGATGTTCTGACATCTGTCTCGAGGGGTTCTGCAGGAAAAGAGTGGCAGAATGATCAATTCGGGTGATCAAACAGGACCTCGAGGAGGACTGGACATGTCTGATGGGCAGCAGAAGCTCTCCTCTCCACCAGCAGCTCTCTGACCCCACTGCTCCTTCTCCTGTCTGGATGACAAGTGTTATTCCAAGCCCGCAGGCGAGCTGTAAATACAAAAACACGCACACCCTCCATTAACATTAGCAACAATATTTAAATCACACTCTAGAGGCTAATTGGCGAAAACTCAAAGGTGACACAGAGAGAGCAGCCCTTGAGCAAAGCATCAGATGTGGAGGTGCTGTTCCAGCTTGCCCAGGCTCTCCCGCTCCCCCTGATCCGAGAGGGCAGATCCAGCACGGCCCAGGCAGTGGGAACTGAGCTCCCAGGGCGCCAAAAACACACGGATGAGGCTGAAGGGCTTCAGGGGGCAGAAAAGTGGGTTTCTGTCCAAAATGGCACAAACAGCCGCCCACAGAATCCCGGAATCATGGAACATTGGGGTGGGGAGGGACCTGTGAGCATCAGAGCTCTGCCAAGGCAGGGTCACCTGGAGCAGGTGACACGGGAATGCATCCAGGTGGGGTTGGGATGTCCCCGGAAGGGACACTCCACGCCCTCCCTTGGTAGCTGCTCCCGTGCTCCATGGACAGCAGTTCTCTGTCACACTGGGATGGAACTCGTGCTTTATTTTACGGACATTGCTCCTCATCCTGCCCCAGACACCACCGAACAGAGCCTGGCACTGTGCCCAGGTGGGCTAAAACTCCAGGCTTTTAATTGGAAGGCGGATCTCTCCCCAAAACCAGGATGTAGTTACGACCTGTATTTGACATCTCCCTTCAGTCCCCAGCTCCTGGATGGATGGTGGGATGTGAGACTCCGCTCTTTCCGCAAAGGCTCCCTGCTGAGCAGCGCTCTTCAAACGTGACATTTGCTGGCTCAGTATCAAAAAAAAGCCTTTAAATAGACCCACGCTGACATTCTCTACACAGCCAGATGTTGAAGTCAGTGTCAAACCGGAGTCATTTCCATACGGATTCGTGATCCTTAACATTTCTGAGCTAAGAGAGAAAAGTACTTTACAAACCCCTCTGGGGATATGACCCATAAAAGAGTAGCTGAACCGTGGACTCTCAGGAACTGAAACTTGTGCTGTGTCTTTATTTAAGTAGCTGCACTTCATTTTCTCCCCAATTTTCATACCTTTCCCAAAGCCATGAGTCACGGCCCTAAGAAGTCTCCCGTTGCCCCCCGTGGCAGCTCTCCAGCTCCGCTCTCAGCAGCCAGGATGGGATGAGTTTGCAGGAGCAGCTCGAGGAGTGGCTGAGGAGGAAGGCAAGAGGAGGAGGAGGGTGAGGAGGGGCAACAGCCCCGGGCGCTTTGGCTCCTGTTTTCCCGAGGGAATGGCTCCCGCAGGAATGTGCCCGCAGGTCTGCAGGGCAGGGGTGTGGGGAGCACTGCTGAGCCCCCCTTTCCCTGCCGTGTCCCAGAGCTGACACATTCCCGCGGCAGCAGAACGGGATAACTGCGCTCTGTGTTTAGGATGTGGATGGCAGATTGGTGTTTGCTTAGCACCTTTCGCCCGAGGTTTTGCACATCATAAAAGAACCTGGGCAGGAGCAAACCCTCGAGGGGAGGATCTGAGTGTCCAGCCTTTCCCTCCCAGCACCCACTCCTCTGCCCAAGGCTCTTCTTTGCCAATTCACTCCATCATCCCCAGAATTTCTCCTGCGTTCTCCCGTTCTTTTACAGCGAGAGTCTGCGAGGTTGGAAGGACCCGTCTGGTTTGACACCTTGTCCAGTTCTGCCTGGAGAATCTCCCCTGCTCCCTGTCACTGTTCCTTTCACTGCTGGACCCAACACTTGCCACAAGTCTGTACCTCAAGGAGACTTTGGCCAACAAGTCCATGAGGTCTTGGGCATCTCCATGAGCAGCCCAAATCCCCCATCCACAGCCCCCAGAGGCTGCAGCTGTGCAGGGAGAGGGTCCCGTGCCCAGCACAGCACCCAGAGCTGGGCACTCCGTTGGTGTCACCTTCCCCTGGCCGCTCAGGGCACCCCTGCTCTTCCTCAGAACATCCCCCGAGGCCATTCCCAGCTGGATGATCCCCCTGGGACCTGGGAAACCACCACAAAAACAAGGAGAGTTCCAAAAAAAAAAAAAAAAAACCCTCAGGAAAGAGCTTGGACCCAGGCCCTAGAGGAGCCCCCTGAGCAGTGGGACATGAGCTGCTTATTCCTACAGGGCTGGGGATGGGCTCTGCCTGTAGCAATACAAATTTAATGTATTTAATATAAATATTTAATATAAATGAGATCAACTCATTTCACTGCCCACCCCAGAAGTGTGAGCCGACATTGGGATGCCCTTTCCTGCTGCTTCTTTCTCTTTCACTGCTCCACATCTCCTGTCTTGACCTCTCTCCCCCACCCCTTTTCTTTCCTTTCCTGTTGCCCTATTTTCTTTTTACTTAAATCTAAAAGCTCACCTACCGTAGGAAATGCAAGGAAAAGCAGAGAGGAAAAGATGAAAGAAAGAAAATGGAATTAATCACGGCGTAATTGTAACAACAAAAAGGTGGAAAGATAAAGGAAGGGGAAGGAAGAGTGGAGCAGAAGAGCTCAGCATTGGGGTGGAAATGGGGAAAGATGTGCAAAGAAAGCGTGGAAAGCTTTGGTCAGGAAAATGTGGGAAGAGGAAAGGGAAAAGCTGCCCTGATCCAACGGACAGGGAGCAGTGAGTTGGGACAGGATTGCACAAGTGGAGCAGATGTGACGGTGCGGACTGGCTGACAGCTGACACCAGGGCACAGAGGTCTGGAAGTTTCCTCCAGGTGGGACCGGCCCAGAGAGCACGAGAAGCTCCTGCTGTGCTCCAGGCAGGGCTTTTGAACCGAGCATTTCCCGTTAGCTCAGACACCTTCACCCCCTGGCCCAGACTGGCTGATCCCTGCCCTGCCCACCATCTCCACTTGCTCCATCAGGCCCTGATTTGCCCGGTCTCCTCCACATCCTGCCCCTCCAAGCTCCTGGCTGGGCTTCCCCTGGTCTGGCACGGCTCGGGGAGAAGCTCTGGGCCCCAGGTGTGCCTGGACCCGGCATTTCAGCGCTGCCTCCTGAGGAGTGCCCCAGGAGTGGGGACAGCGTCCCGAGAGAAGCTCCAGGACACTTCAGGGGCTGATACCAGGCGTCCTTGCTGGGCCTTGGTGTCAGCTCTGCTGGGCTTGCGGGCTACAGGGCCTGAGTTCTTACTGAGCCGAGGTCTGCAGGGCCTGACTGACTTCCCTTACCTGAATCAAGCTCTGCAGGGTCTGATTTCTTACCTGAGCTCTTACCTGAGTTCTTACTGAGCCGGGGTCTGCAGGGCCTGACTGAGTTCTCTTACCTGAGCTCTTACCTTACTCTTACCTGAGTTCTTACCCGAATCAGGGTCTGCAGGGTCTGATTTCTTATCTGAATTCTTACCTGAGTTCTTACCTGAGTCAGGGTCTGCAAGGCCTGATTTCTCACCTGATTTCTCAGCTGATTTCTTACCTGAGTTCTTACCTGAATCAGGGTCTGCAGGGTCTGATTTCTTACCTGAGTCAGGATTTGCCGGGTCTGATTTCTCACCGGATTTCTCACCTGCAGAGGCAGGACCAGGTGTGTGTCCCTGAGCAGGCACCCCTGTGGCTCCACACTCACACCTCTGCCCACGCCCCTGTCCCTCAGGTGCTGATGGAGCCACTCCCACCTGCCATCGCCCAGGAGGAGGACAGGGAGAAAAGACCCTTGGGTGGCTGCAGGCCCCCATGTTCGCTGGAGAGTCCAGCCCTGTGCTCCACGTGTGACACCCGTGCACATCACCCGCGGGCTCGGCGGAGCAGCCGCCTCTCCCAGCGCTTTTCCCGGGAGCTTGGCTGCTGCTCCTGGCGCTCGGGAGGCAGCCCCGGCCGTTGGGGCCGATCCCAGCCCCGATGGAAAGCGCAGCCGCACCCTTCGGACCGGGATAATGTTTTCCCAAAGCCTCACCGTGGCTGGCTTTTGTTTTGCTGAGCTGTTGCTACGCACCTGAGGCTCCTCAGGGGCTCTGCAGAGGAAACAGCCCTGGAGAAAGGCACCAAATCATTGTTCTGGCGCTTTCTGTGTCATGGACAAACACATGGATCTGCCCTTGTTTATCGGGAGCAGCAGGGCAGGATTTCGCTGGGTATCCGCAGCGCTGATTTGTCTGTCGGACCCGCTGCTCTCCGTGGCGGCACTTAGCCCCAAAAAACAAAACCAGGAAGAGACTAAGTGTTCCCATACAGCTTCCAGCACAATCAGCAGCCCTCCTCGAAAGCGCCTTTGAAACAAGAAATGCAAGAGGGGAAAAAAACAATTAACTCCAGGGACTTCATTGAAAAAAAAAAAAAGTACAAAAAGACAATTCTTCCATTAATCAGAACCTTATCAGCAGCAAGGTGATATGAAGGCAGGGTTTAATTGGAAGTGAGCAATGTGTTTGTGCTGCCGTGGAGAGCCTTGTCTGTGCGAGCAGGAATGTGGCCTGCATCCTGTTTTCCTGGCTGCTGGGGCAGGAATGCGCTCGGCCGTTCCTTGAAAGGCTGCGGCGTGTTTGCCACCAGCTCCGTGCTGGGCTCGCGGATCGCGTTCCCGCTCCTCAGCATCCGCCGCGCTCCCGGGGATCCCAAAGCACCGGGATGTGTCGGAGGAAGGCAGCAGCCATCCCTGCAGCAGCCATCCCCGCAGCAGCCATCCCCGCAGCAGCCATCCCCGCAGCAGCCATCCCTGCAGCAGCCATCCCTGCAGCAGCCATCCCTGCAGCAGCAGCAGGTGTTTCTGCTGCTGGCTCCGCCGTCCCTTTGTGCTCCCTGCAGCTCTCCTGGGGACGATTCCCAGCGCAGGGAGATTCCAGATTCCAGGGAGCTTTGCTCGCCGCTATTCACCTGTGCCTTCGCAAAGGGCAGCACGGACAAAACTTGGTTTGTGACCGGGGTTTTGCTGCACCCTGCCCTGGGCAGTGCCTGCGGGTGCCGAGAGCCCCCAGCTCCCAGGAAAATCAAGCCAAGGCTTCAGGCAGGGGAGGATCCTCCAGTGCCTCTGCTGCTCTACCTGTGAGGAACCTTTGAAGGGCGCTTGGTCGCTGCCTTCCATGGCAAACACTCAAGGACGGGTCTCGACCTCAGCTCCATCCCAGTGCCCAGAAGGATCTCCCTGACTGATCCTGGCTTTTCCCTCTTTCTGCTCCCTTGCCTCCATCCCGGTTCAGCACAGGAAGCCTTCACCCTGCTCCACTGCCACGGCATTGAATGTTAGGCTGCCTTTAACACCAGGATACATAAAATTTATAAACCCCTTTCCCAGCCCCAGCCTCTCACAAAGGGAATCGCGGCGAAGCCTCCATCCTGCCTTCTGCCCGGATGAACAGCCCCAGCCCAACCCCAACACCTTTTCCTGCGCCAGAACTTCGCTCGGCTTGGCTGGAGATGTGTCCAGACCTCTCAGGACCGTCCCTGGAGCACGCAAATACAAAGTTTGGCCTTCCCCAGGCGGGGGTGGCAATGTCACCCAGGAGCAGCTCGGTGGAAATGTGGCAAAGGCAGCCAGCAGCGAAGCCTGGCATAATTAAGCAGCATTCTTATTCACGTCACCTCCTGGCTCTGGCACGGCTTTTATTACAGTCATTACAAAGACAGATATTACTTTTGGATTGACTCACTTGATGGGTTGATCAGCACTTTATTGTAGCCTCCAGTTATAGCACTTTTTATGGCAGCCAGGAGAACTTAACCATTAGCACACTATTAGGAGGAACACTGGCAACTGATTAAGTTGCTGAAGGTCAAAGACATTTTTCTTAATTGCTCCATGTGTGCTCCCTCCTCCTCCTCCTCCTCCTCCTCCCCCTGCAACGCAGCTGGAGGGAGATTATTCCCTTTTAACAACAAAGCCACGGAGCAGCGCCTCGGATTTGCCATCGAATCCCCGGGGAGAGGCTCCTTCCCCACCCCTGATCTTCCCCAAACTGTCACGGCCTCGCCGCCGGAATGAAACGTCGGAGATTTTTCATCGATGGTAAACGAAAAGAGTCGTCGGGGTGACGGATTGGGCACCGCATTCCGCAAGTCGTGGGGTCAGGATGAAAGGAGTGGGGAGGCCACGGGGAGATCCCTGTGTTTGGAGGGAGATGATTTTCCAGCCTTTGTGGGGGTCTCACAGCTCTCGGTTGGGTTTTCCAGCCTCTGTGAGCTCTCACAACTCCGAGTTGGATTTTCCGGAATTTTGGGGCTCTCCCAGCTCCTGGTTGGATTTTCCAGCCTTTTTGGGGCTCTCCCAAGTCCCAGTTGGATTTTCCAGCCTTTTTGGGGGTTTTCACAACTCCCAGTTGGATTTTCCACTCGCAAAATCTCCACGATCCTGGTGGCCTCCCGCCTCTCAGAGTCTCAGCTCCAGGTTTAGCTGCTCCTGGGGCTTCATCTTCCAACCTCATCCTGTTTTCTGTCGCCACATCTTCTCCTGAGCAGACCCCGCCAGTTCCACAAACATGGGAAGGGAAAGGAGTCCCGTGAAAAAACAGCATTGCCCAGGTTGATGAGGACAGAACTGTCCCTTGGTGCAGAAGGGAATTTTGCTGCCCGTGGGCCGTTTAAGAAGTGCTTTTTTGCCAGGAATTCTGGAAAAATGGGAGAGGCGCATGCGGGGCACAAGCTGATTGCCGTTTTGATGGGAATTGTCAGTGGGAAAAAAGCTGTAGCTGATTAAAGATGCCCCATCGCTTCTGCTCACAGCTGCCTTTGGAAGTTGCCCGCTTTCCTGGATTTTCCACTTAAACGAAGTTTTGTTGTTCTGCTCTTTCCTGCTGCTTGTGAGAATTTATAAACCACTATGTAATTTTTATATAAAACATATAATTATGTTTTATAATTTTACAAAACAGCTAATCTTTATCAGCGAATTCAATAACCTCCTCTCTTATCCCTTTTCACCCTAATTAAGATGCTCTTAAGCATCTTCTTCCCTCGGGTGATACCTAATTAGGGCTTGTAATTAAAGCTGTGCCCGAAGGCTTTGCTCAGAGCTTGGCACTGGTCCAGGCCCCACCGCGGGGGCTCCTGCCAGGCTCAGGTTGTCCCTCAGCCCTTGGTGGCACTGAGGGGCTTTGTGGGACATCCCAGCAAGGAGCTCTGATCAGGTTTTGGGAGCAGGGAACTTTTCTGGCTCTCTGACATCCCAGGATTTCCTTCTGTGGTTCTCCCTGCTCCAAATTTCCCCATTTCAGTGTGTGGAGCCTGCCCTGAAAATTTCCCATCATTCAGCCCTGTGTCAATTTTTCCTCTGTTTGTTGATCTTAGGGCCCCAAAACCCATCAATCCACCCCTAAATATAATTCAGGTTTTCTCTCTCCCTCTTTACTCCCAGCCCAGGCACCGTGGCAGGGCTGGAGAGCATTTCCCATGGGCCCAGCTCCCAAAACGTGGTGCTCCCCTGGTGCCAGGATGCTCTGAGCATCCCAAACAGGGATATTTTCCCTCTGAGACCAAGGGCGCAGCTCCTGTGGGACTTTAAGAGGATAAATACAAAGCTGAGCCCAAGGCTGGCTCAGCAGACATTGCAGAGGGAGGGGAAATCTTTCCTGGGAAATGCACGAAGCCCGCATTTCCCTCATTCACACCCCTGGAATCAGCCCCAGCAGGACACCGTGGAAATTCACCCAAACGGGCAGAATTTCAGGCCTGTTCTGGCAGAAGAGGGGAGAATTTCACCTCAGATATAACAACAACTAGACAGGACAGTTGCAGAGTTCTGGAGTACTTTTTTTCTCACTTTTACCTGCCATTCCAGGTCCTTTTTGTCATTAAAGTCACAGAAACAAGGATTTATGGTCACGGAAGCATCTGAAGGACTCTGGTTTCCACACCATCCCTGGGGCGGAGGTTGTGCGGGGGAGATGCAGCTCAGCCACGAAAATCAGGGAAGAGGAAAGGATGGGGCCTCTCCCGCCCCTTCAGCATCTTCACACCCGCCTTTGGGTGACGGTTTTTGAGCTGCACTTTAAAAAGCGATAATAACGCAAAAACCGCGGAGCCATTCCCAGATCTGCAGCTCTGCCCCTGCCCTGCTGAGCCCACAGGGCTGCGAAGAGGCTGGGAAAACCATGGGGAAAACAGCACGAGGATCCCCGCTGGTCGCACACCCACAGCAACCTGGGGATGATTTCGCACCCCTGCTCCCAGAGAAACCCAGGAAGGCAGAAGGTGCTGAAGTTCAGGAATGTTTAAGTCAGATGGATCCTAGAGGGGTTCGCTTGGAATTGAAACGGGCCCAGAACCATTCCCAGCCTTCCCAGTCCCATTTCTTTCGGCCATCCTGGATTTCTTTCACTTCGCCCACCACTCCCACCCAGCCACCACACAAGGAAGGGAAGCGCCGCTGACAGTTGTCGTTATTTATTACAAATTATATCTTGAAAATTACTGTCTAAAAAACAAACCAAAACAAACAAACAAAAAAATCAATAGATTTAAATAAATATACAGATTTCAGGATGCTACATATGGCAAGTGTGCAATAAGTCACTCAAGGAGGGGACATTACACACTCGAGGAGATCAACATAGAACTTTACAGCAGTAGTTGTATTTTAAATTACTCACATTAAACCATGTGCAAAGTTTCCCCTGGAACAAATCCTTTCAGGATTTTCTTTTTTTTTTTTTTTTTTGGTTTTTGAGAATGACTCCAGCCTGCAGAAGGTCAAATATGAAACAGATTCTCTGCAGCTTTAGGGACCAAATGATTAATCTGCTGTTCCGCTCACGATACAATCAGTTGGTCGCGTTTTTCCCCGCTCCGGGGCTTAAAGCGAAATCAAGGAATTATTTGTCGTGTCCATCAGGACCATGCTTGCAACAGCCACAGATTTTGGTCCACCACCAACTTCAAGCAGCCTTTCCAAAGCTCCTGTGTCATCCTGGCTTGGGCAGCAGAGGGAACCAGCAGTGGCTCCAGGAGAGCAATTCTTTACCTGCCCTGCCCCAGTGACCGCCACGGCTTCTGAGAGAATTTCTGACAGAATTTACTCTGCCCAGGCAAACAAAAGTGCATTTGTGACCCAGCTCTGGAGCCTCGAGGCTGTGTTTGCCCGCAAGGTTGGTTTCTAGAGCCTGGGATCAGTGCTTTTCCCAAATTCTTCCTTTTCCTGGGCCAGCAGGTCTGGGTTTAAATCTGAGCCTAAGCACAGACAGGGCTGTGCTCTCTTACAGAATCACACAAGGTTTGGGTTGGAAGGGACCTTAAAGATCCTCCACTTCCAGCCCCTCTCCCTCCACGTCATTCCCACCTGGCTGCCCCTCTCCTGATGCCTTCCCCACCACCCAGGTTCCCCTGCCTGGTCATTTATTGTCCAGAGCCCAGATCAGACCCAACCTGAGACAGGCAGCAAGCCAGGCTTTGGGTGCCTCTCTCGCCACCATCCACCTCTCTGCCCCCAGCTTTTCCCTCCAGGCAGAGCTGGAAGGAAGTTGGGCTGCCAGGAGCTGGAAATCCTCGCTGAGGGTAGGTCCGAGCAGATGGGACGGGGTCACTGACCCGGAGCAGGGCTCAGCTCCCTCCCCTGGCTCTGGGTGCTGCACAAACCCAGCCCCACAGCAGCCTCCCCACCCCACAGCTGGCACTGGGTGCCAGCCCCGGGGTCACTGATCCTCCACCTCAACCACAGCCACTGCAGGACCTCAGGGAAAATTCCCCCCAGTGATTTCTCAGCCAGTGAATGCCCCTGGCTGCTCAGCTGCCTTCCAGATGAGGAGGACAGAAACTTTTAATACAAACTGGGAGCTGTTTCAGCATGGGAGTCTCATCCATAGGCACTGACAAGAGAAAATAGTGCAAAGGTGGGCTCGGGCTGGAGGAGCTCAGCCCTGACCGCAGGGAGCAGCCAAACCCTTCGGGATGGGGCCAGGCTCAGGCTCAGCTCCGAGGCAGAGCAGCCCAGGCCGGTGCCAGGGGCTCGGTGCCGCCTCACCGGCACTGCCCAGACCCCCCTGGCCGTGATTCACCCACCCAGCGTGGGCTGAGCCTCTGCCCAGGGCTCCAGGGCAGAGTCCAGCTTGCCTGATCCAAAAAGGCACAGTTCAGCTCCAGGACACCTCTCTGGCTGGATGCAGACAGTTTTCCCTGTACAGCAGTCCCTGGAGCGCCGGGTCACGCAGCAGGAACACCGAGACTTCCACTTCCTTCCCTTCCACTCACGGCCTTTCCTTCAGCTCTAACAACCGGCAGCGGAGCTGGTGGCACCCACAGGACTCCAAATTCTTCTGGTGAACTCGGTGTGCACCTGTCTCTTATCTCTTCTTCTTCCAGATGTTTTTTTCCCAAGGCAGCAGCGGTGGCTGTGCGTCCGTCCGGGAGCGCTGCTGGTGTTTGCCGGAGCGCGGGCTGGACACCCTGAGGTCCCTGGGAACAGAAGGGACACCGCGGTCACTCTCCAGCCCTTTGCCCACTCCTGTGACATTTATCCACCCCACACCACGATTTGCTGGGAGGCAGCAGATGGAGGAGGAGAAGGAATTCCCATCTGCAGCTGGATTAAGCCCCCGTGGAGCTCCTTTGAGCCCGACAAGGATTGGGGAATCAGAGGATTCAAGGATGCCCCAGAGGGCTGCTTGCCCAGATCTGCCTTTCGGAAAGCGCTCCCCTCGCCTCTGATTTAACTGCCACCAAGTCGTGGATTTGCCAAGCCCCTTTCATCAGTTACGCTCCTGGAGTTGTTGTTTCTCCCCGCGATTCCTTGATGTGGGGTTAGAAAAGTTCTGTCCTTTGGTCCAAAGTTGCTGTCCAATAAATTATCCTCCTACACGATTGCCACTCCCCCTCCCTCTTCTTGTGCATCGCCCTGTCCCACCTCAGAGGAGCTCCCCGCTCCAGTCACGAACCACATTTCATGGGACATTGCTCTGCTTTGGGAAGGACACGCGCAACCCTGGCTCCCTCCGCGGAGCCTTCAGTGCCACGGAGAGCAGGAACAGCCAGAGCTCCTCATTGAAAGGAGACAGGGGGAGGCAGGCAGCTCAGATCCAAGAGGTAACTGCACTCTGGGGCCACAACCAGAGACTTTCAGGTGCTCGTGAGGGATGTTCAGAGAGGGTTTAGGTGCTCACCTGAGAGCTCTCAGCAGGCTGCGATGGGGCGGCCTCGTGGCACCGCTCTGCAGAGCCCTCGCTGACGCTCCAGCGCTCACGGGCAGCTTCAGACTCTGGAGGTACCTGAAGAGCAGGAGGAGAAGCCTGAGCCACCCAGAGCCAGGCCACGGGGAGCACAGGGGAAGCCCTGCCCGGTGACAGACAGCTGAATGCACGGCTGGGAAGGGTTAATTGCAGCTATTTGAGAGCTATTCAGGGCTCAGTGTGACTGCTGCTCCCTTGTGCCACAGCTCCTCTGTTCACAGGCCCATTTAATGATCGGCGATTTAACCATCGCCTCGCTATGGAATTAATGACAGATCACGGCTCTGCTCCCACCTCCCTGCAGCAGCGCTGCTGAAGCTGAGCTGAGCCCCCACATGCACCGTAAACAGAGGTGGCCACAGAGGACATTTGGCTGCTGAGTCCCTGCTCAGAGCAGTCCTGCTCTGCTCCCCTCTGAGCCACACAGGGGACACTGGTGTCCCAAAGCTCCACAGCCCCACTTGTCCCCATTCCCAGTGCGCTGCCCGCTCTCCTTTCCGAGCAGGGGATCCTGGTGTCCCAAAGCTCCACACCCTCACTTGTCCCTGTTCCCAGGGTGCTGCCAGCTCTCCCTTCCCACCGGCGCACCCAGCACTGTCTCAGCCTCCTGGCAGCAGCAGGGATGGAGGTCACAGCGCTGCCTCAAGGGACTGCGGCACACCCAGCCCACCCGGTGACACTGCCAGGCCTCTGGGGAGGGGAGAAAAAAGCCACCAGACACATCCCAGCTGCCGGCAGAGAGGAATCCCCAGGGAGGCTGTGCAGACGCTGCACAGCGTCTCCTCCCGGCTGAGCAGCCCTAGGGACATGCCCAGCACTCACCCAGGTTTCCCCTGGCAGAAGGTGGCACAGACGCTGTCCCTGGAGTGGGAGCACTCGCACCTGCCCGCGGACCTCTTGCGCCGCCTTGGCGGGCTGCCCAAGCCGTAGGGAGCGGTGTGCCTGGGAAAAACAAAGGAATTCAGCTGTGCCACCAACTTTTTATTGGCCAGCAGGTTTATAACAGGGTCCTGGGAGGCAGCCAAGCCAGTGCCAGGATAATAAAAGGCTCATCTATAGACAGAAGGTGAAAAGGTCACTGATAGGTCTGAGCCTTGAAACTCCAGCTCCTCTCCCACTTCTCCCCACCCCACCCCTCCCTCCCTCCCAGGAGATGCTGGGAAGGGGAGTTTTCTCTCCTTGCTGCAGCCCAGATGCCCGTGTGAGGGTTGCCACATGGGCTGGGCAAGCTGGCAGCTCACACGGGTGGCCCAGTCCCTGAGGAGCTCGGCTGGCCCAGCCCGGCAGCCCCAGCACAGCTGAGGTGTCGGTGCTCTCCCTCCCCGCGGGTTCAACGCACACAGGGCACGCACAGCCCGAGATGTCCCGGGGCCAGAACAGGTTGTTGTGCTCCCAGCCTGCTCCCGGAGCTGCGAGCGCATTCCCGCCCCATCTCTGATGGCAATCTGCTCTCCCAGAGGCTCCGGCATTGGCAGGGACTGCAGCTCTTCCCCGAGCAAGCAGCGAGTTGTAAATGCATGTCAGCGAGCGCGATCCTAACCACACCTGAGCGCGTGTGCCGTGCTCCAGTGCGATGGCCATTGGTCTGAAGCGCCAGGAAAGCTGCTGGAGCATTCCTGAGGGCAGGACTTGGCAGCCGCGGGCCCGCAGTGCCAGCCCACCACCGTCTCATTAACAAAACTGGCAGGCAGCAGCCCGGGCTGCAGTTTGGAGCGGGCAGAGGAACTTTCTGACTTGCAGCTACAACATCTCGGTGCTGCTCTGGGCTCGTGGAGGTACAAACCTCAGGAAGAGCCCAGCCCGCGGGGAAGCAGCGCCCTGTGCTCTCACGCCGATCCCTGAGGGCTGGACAAACACCTGAGCAGCAGCGGCAGCAGCACAGTTTGTCCCTTTCCAGGCTGAAGGTGCGCCCTGGAGCAGGTGCTGCCAGAGCCTCGCAGCGCTGGGACCCTTTCCCACCTCCCTGCAGCAGAAAGTACAGCCAGAGCCACCCCCAGCGCTGCCCTGCTGCTCACCCAGGTGTGTTGACCCAGATGATGTCCAGGTGACAGAAGTAGATGCATTCCTTATCCAGCCAGCTGTTGCAGGAACATCGCTTGGACCTCGGCGGCGCGGCCAGGTGGGGCTCGGGCGGGGGATGGCCCAGACCTGCGGCAGAGAGAGCGAGGGGTGAGCGGCCCGTCCGGGTGTCCCCTCCGAGGGTCGCGGCGATGTCCCCGTGCCGGCGGCTTCACCGGAGCGCGATGAGGCTGCGGCTCCCCAGGGGCTCCCCGGAGCCAGGGTCCCGCACCGCGCTCGCAGCCTCTGAGCACCCCGGGAACATCCCGGGAACATCCCGGGAACACCCCCGGCCCCGCTCCGCGCGCCCAGAGGGCACAGGGGATCCCCTCCTCCCGGGGCCCGGGGCTCACCGGCTTCCAGGAGGGCGCAGAGGGCGAGCGCCAGCAGCACGGCGGGGTGGCTGCCCATGACCGCGGCTCCGCGCTGGCGGCTTTGGGCTTCTCCTGGGCTTCTCCTCCTGGAGCTGCCGTCGCTGCTCTTCCAGCGGAGCCGCCGCGCTGCGTCTGGAGCCAGCGGGCGCCCGGCAGGTGCTTTATAGCCCCGGCCCGGCGCGTCACCCGCTCCGCCCCCGGGGAACGCCGGGCTCGCGTGGGGCGGGCGCGGAGCCCCCGCTCCTCCCCGGGACACGCGGGGGCTCCTCTGCCCTGGGTGGGATGGGGAGCTCCGGGGAGAAAGGGACCGGGAGTAGGAAAAGCCGCCGGGGATTGCACGGAGGGAGCCCCGAGGGGTCCCCGGTGGGGCTGGGGCTGCAGGGGAAGGCAGCGAGCAGCGAGTTGCAGGCAGTGTCACCCTGGCAGCCCCCCGGCCCCCGGGGATGCTTTAATCTGTACAACTGGGCGGAATTCAAGATATAATTCAAGTTTTCACTTGAAATGTCTTCGTTTTACTTTATTTTCATTAAAAAAGCTTATTGATAAACTTATTATTGATAAACTTCCTTGAAATTGCTGCTCAATTCATGCAGTGACAGTTTCAGTTTTCTCTTCTTTTTTTTTTTTTTTTTAACCCCTCTCTAAATCAATTTAAAGATTTTTGCAACGCTGAGCAATTAACATTTCTCGCAATAAATCTGCCCGAGCGCTGACTGATTTCGCTTCTGCTTTCATGTGGTGCATTAATTCGCCATTATCTGCACATTTTTAGGATGCGAATCATGTGAAGCGGAGTCACCTCCTGGCATGCACGAGAGGGAGTCCAAGCCCTTCACCTTGCCCATGGTGTGTCAGGCAGAAAGCAGGAAACTCCTCTGGAGAAGTCCTGACCATGCCAGGGATGGATCGCAGCCTCCAGGCACCCTGAATCCCCTGGGATCACCGATCCAGCTTGGAAAGGCAGCTCCAGGCAAGAAAATCTCGGGCAAATCCGACAAGCAGTTTAGAAAAGCGAAATCGCCACTTTTGCTTTTTGCCAGAGGTTCTTGAATGCTTCTTGGGGAAGGGAGTGCGTTTTATTTGTTTACCACGAGCAGTTCAGCTTTTTATGGCCCTGTTGGCATGGGCAGATGCAAGGTGGTGGCAATTACAGCCAGAGTGAGGCCTCATGCACAGGAACACGTGCGTGGGGGCAAGGAAAGGGAAATAAGGAAAAATGCAGGGAGGGAGAGCGAGGAAAACGGTTCCTGAGCCAGAGGTTCTGCTCACAGCAGCTCCTGGAAGTAGAACAGGTGATGACTGCAGCCCTGCCAGCAGAGACTGGAGGATTTGACATTCCCTTGGTCCAGGGAATTCCTCTCTGTGCTCATGGAAAACGCACACGGGAGATGCGTGCAGGGGAAAAATAGAGGGAGCAAAAAAACTGCGCAGGAGAGCACAGAGGGCATGAAGTGAGGGGGAAAATGTATGTATGGGCAGATGGAAAATGTATATGGGCACGCCATTAAGAGAGCAGAGCAGACGACATGTCAGGCAGGGGCAATCAGGAAGAGTGCAAATGATAAAATAATAAGAAAATAAAGACAGAGCTCATAAAATAAAGCAAACAGAGGGAAGTGTTGAACTTCTGCACCAATGCAGCAATTATTCTAAAGAAAACAGGGAAGCACAAAAGCAGCAGTACCTGTTACAGCCCAGATTCCAGCTGTGCCAAGTTTCAGAGTTATGTCAGAGCCCGGGCGCTGGGTGACATTCCAGATGCCAGCCCAGTGATACAATAAATCTCCCTTGGCTTCCGTTCCTGCGCTCCTCACCGCGGGCACCGCGGGGTGAAAGACGATCCCCTGGACGTGGGGAAGGCAACGCAGCCGTGTTTGCTCAGCCCGAGGGGAGGCTGGCAGAGCAATGACATCACTTGACACAAAAAGGGGCGCTCGCTCCGGCGAGGCTGGGCCGGAGCCGCAGCGCTGCCACGCTGCGGGGTTGGTTTGCCGAAGGGATCAGCCCCGGCACACACAGACCTCGTGGCTCGGGCAGGGAACAGGAGTCTCGAGTTAACCCGAGGGTTTGGGCATCTGGGTTCAAGGAATTTCCTCCACCTTTTGTGGCCGGGGCTCTGTCACCCGGCTCACGTCTCCAAGAAGCACCTGGAGCTCCACGGAGCTGCTGCAGTCTGTGGGGGGCTGGAAGTGCCCAGATGGCTGCTGCTATCTGCGTTTCATGCCAGCTGCAAAAACATCTTTACAAACCGAGCCTTTCATCCAAAGATTTCTCAATTGCTTTCTTCATTTCCCATAAATCCCACCCGGCTGACACCACCACAGAAAATGGAGCAAATGTTACAGCCCGGTGTTTGTCCGTGCCTGCTGAAGGGAGCCTGAATTCTTTTTTTTCTGCAGGAAAAACCCTCCTGTGCTGAGCAGGCACCAGCCTGAGCAGCACACCTTGGGATGTTCCAAGATCCCAGAGGATGCGGGGCTGGGGGTGAATGTCTCTGCTTCTTGCAGGGATGTGGGAACTCCACAGGGAAGAGGTGGGATTGGAACTGAATTGGCTTTGAACTGACCCGGCTCGGAGAGCTTTGTCCTGAGCTGAAGAGTTCCTGTGGAAAAACAATGCTTGAAAAAGTTGTTTTGGCTTTGGGGCTTGTGAGGGAGAATATCCAGAGAGAAGGTGAAGCAGCTGCCTCAGCACCAAACATCCCCACAGAGCCGGTGGCACTTGATGACCTTGGAGGTCTTTTCCAGCCTTAATCATTCCATGATCCAGTGATTATTCCGGTGTCTGTGGTGGTTCCAAGGGTACCTGCTTGTTTTAGGCTGAGTCACGGAATGTCCTGAGCTGAAGGGACCCCCAGGATCATGGATCCAACCCCTGGCCCTGCCCAGACCCCCCAGCAATCCCACCCTGTCCATCCCTGGCAGCGCTGTCCAAACGCTCCTGGAGCTCTGGCAGCCTCGGGGCCGTGCCCATTCCCTGGGGAGCCTGGGCAGTGCCCAGCAGCCTCTGAGGGAAGAACCTTTCCCTGATCTCCAGCCTGAGCCTGCCCTGGCCCAGCTCCAGCCCTTCCCTGGCTCCTGGCCCTGGCCCAGGGAGCCGGGATCGGAGCTGCCCCTCGGGAAGAGCCGCAGATCCCGGAGTTCTGTGCTCCAGCTGGACGCACCAAGTGCCCTCAGCTGCTCCTCCTTTGGCTCCTCCTGTCCCTTCACAATCTTTGTAGCCTCCTTTGGACACCCTCAAATCCCTTTAGATCTCACAGTTGGGTGCCCCAAACCCACAGATGTTCAATCCCCTCACGGATTGGCCTGGGGGCTCAGCCTGCACTGGGAGCTCTGGTTCTCCTTGACCTCCCGAGCACGGAGAACCTGCCCAGCTCCTGCCACTGTCCCGTTCCCCTGATAAGGATCAGGATCAGGAGCCAGTTTCCCCAGGCCAAGCCTCCTGGCACTATCACCACACTAAAATCACAAGAAAAACAACAGGGCTGGAGCAGGGCCCGGCCCGTGCTGCACAAACACGGCTCCCAAAGAAGGAACAAAGGCGCAAGCAGGGTCCTAAACGCCAAAGATGGGCTTTGCCTCCTGCAGTTATTTTTTCCCTTTTGTTTCTGACTGCAGGAGAACATTGTTGGTGTCACTGTGAGGAGTTCCAGGCAGACGTGACGAAAGCGACAAAGCAGCCCAAGACGGGAGATATCCCGTGCGGCCTGCACGAGCTGCAGTGTTTGGAAACAAGGAGTGAGCAAACAGGAAGGGCCTTTAACCACTGAGGAGTCGGGATCCCGGCGTGCTCTTGGCACCAGCAGGAACAATGGGGTGATGTCAGGAGCCAGAATTCCCCATGGTGGATGGCAGCCCGGCAAATCATCATAATTCTTGTCCCGGGACATGAGCAACATTTTTCCACCATTGGTCATCCCCCACAGAGCAGCCGTGAGGAAGTGGAGGAAAGAGACATTGTCAAGTGAGGCTTCCTCTGGGATTTTCGCTGCCCCCCCTGCCCTGGCCCAGCTCAGCACATCAGCTGGAATCAATCCCAGCTTTCTGCTGACGGGAGGGATCTCAGCGAGGTGCCGGGAGGCTGGGGAAGATGTTTCACACAGGGAAAGGGGTGAGCACCACGGGCTGGGTGTTTGGAAGAGAGAGGGATAGAGTTTCTTCAGCTCTGTGGGGTCTGAGCTGACACAGAGTGAATTTGGAGCATTGTCCGTGTGATCCCAAAGCTGCTGCGGATGGCCGGGGGCTCCAGAGAGAGTCTTGCATGAACAGTGGCGGTTGGGGAATTTCAACAGTTTTTTTCAACAATTTNTTCAGTGCAGAATTTTCCTTAATTTTTTTTTTTTTTTTTTTTTAAGGCTACAGAATGACATGAACAGTATGGGATCTGGATCCTCCAGGTCCCAGTTTCCTCCTTCTCATTTTGGCTTAAAGCCTGCTCCATGCAGAGTATCCTGAAGCTGGTTTGCAGCATCCAGGCCTCTCCTGAGGCAGCTCCTGAATTCCCTCTTGGCTCCTTTCCTTTGATGGGGACTGGGGCCGTAGCAGGACTGGGGTCGCTGGGCAGCCCTCAGGCCTTGGGGTGGCTTCCAGTCACTACTGGGCTGTTACTGCAAACCCAGATTTGCTCTGCAGGGATGGATTATCCACTTCTGCACCGAGGGATTGATTATCCCGGTTCTGTTCTCCAGGGATGGATTATCCAGTTCTGCACTGAGGGATGGATTATCCCAGTTTTCCAGCAATGGATTATCCAGTTCTGTTCTGCAGGGATGGATTATCCAGTTCTGTTCTCCAGGGATGGATAATCCCAGTTTTCCAGGGATGGATAATCCCAGTTCTGTTCTGCAGGAATGGATTATCCCAGTTCTGTTCTCCAGGGATGCATTATCCCAGTTTTCCAGGGATGGATAATCCCAGTTTTCCAGGGATGGATAATCCCAGTTCTGTTCTGCAAGGATGCATTATCCCAGTTTTCCAGGGATGGATAATCCCAGTTTTCCAGGGATGGATTATCCCAGTTCTGTTCTCCAAGGATGGATTATCCAGTTCTGCACTGAGGGATGGATTATCCCAGTTTTCCAGCAATGGATTATCCAGTTCTGTTCTGCAGGGATGGATTATCCCAATTCTGCTCNATGGATTATCCCAGTTTTCCAGGGATGGATTATCCCAGTTCTGTTCTGCAGGGATGGATTATCCCAATTCTGCTCTCCAGGGATGGATTATCCCAGTTCTGTTTTGCGCAAGAGACAAAGCTGGAGATGTTGTCCCTGTAGGAGCTGGTGGCACTTTCCTGCCTGAGAACTGAAATTCCCAGTGGCCACGAGTGGCTCTGAGCTGGCAAAGGCGAAGGACAGGAATGGAGGCAAATCCCGTTCCCTTTCTGCAGGGATTTCCCCTCTCGCTGGGGCTCTCAGAAGCCGCTGATCGGGGCAGTTTGGAGTTCCTGGGATTCTGGCCCTGGGATGTCTGTCAGGCAGGCAAAGAGAGGTGTGAGCCGAGGGGTCTTGGAGGTAAAAAACCTAAAATGAATGTCCCTGAGAGCTTTGAGATGCCCTGAGCTGTCTGTCTGCAGTGTGTGGGGATGCTGACCCTGGTGCACA
Source organism: Dasyornis broadbenti (assembly GCA_013397935.1). NCBI lineage: Eukaryota > Metazoa > Chordata > Aves > Passeriformes > Dasyornithidae > Dasyornis > Dasyornis broadbenti. The sequence continues at coordinate 228,760 of VZRN01001640.1, read as the reverse complement.
AATGTCATTAGATTTACAGCAAAATAACCAGGCTTTGAGTCAAACACGAGAAGGGGGAGGCAAGATGTGCCTCTGGGACAAAGGTTGAGTTAAATCCTGGAAAGCACCAGATAAACCGGGAATATTGGGAATATAGGGATGCGTGATCAGCACACCCGACTTCATGCAGGGCTCTGCTGTTCTACCAGACCTGGATAAAACCTTCAGGAGTGGCCAAACCCGGTCCCTGACAGCAGCACCTTCTGCTGGTGACTCGCACAGGCCACAGGCCTGCTCTGGCTTTGCAGGGATTTTAAAATCATAATAGAAGTGCTCCTGATGGTCCATCCCTTTCCATGCTGCTCCAGGAGCTGTTGCAAAGAGAAACAAACTCTGGGAAAAACGTGCAACTCTCCCACGTCAAGAAATCTGCTGGGGATTTTCAGAAATGTCAGGGCTCCAAAGGCTCCCGGCTCCTGCTGCTCCTTTCCTCGCTGCCTGGGAAGCAGAGCGTGTTTCCACCCTTTCCCTGTGGCTGGAAAAGGGAATATTTGCAGTTAGGAAAGGAGGTTTTTAATGAAGTGAACGACAGTCGCAGTCAGCCCCGTGAGCCTGCCTGATCACACACTTTGTGTGCCCAAAAGGCAAGAAAAGCAAAGTGCAGAGTGTGTTCAAACAGCCCCACCGAGACATTCCTGCTCTGTTGAGTGTTCATTGGAACACTTTAACAGGGATGTCTGCCTTCGCTGTACCCTGATGCCCCAACTCCTGCAGCTCTCCAGCACGATGAGTGACCTGGAATTTATAATTAGCAGAGGTGTCATGCAATTAATCACCACCTGGGAGCTCTCAGGGCTTCCCGAGCCCCAGCCTCGGCAGCAAGTGCAGGGGAGCAGCTTGTGCAATTCCAGGGCTGATTCCAGCCGGGACAAGCCTGCCAGGGCTCCTGCCACCAGGACGGGCACAAATCCCTTCCTGCAGCAGCTGCTGCTCCCTGCAGACACCGAGCTGCTCCAGGTTCGGGCACAGCAATGGGAGCCAGATCAGGAACCAGAAATAAAGTGATTTCTAGCAATCAGTTTGGATGTGTTCAGCAGCTTCACTCCGGTGCAGATCTCTCCTTCTAGGTTGTTTTTTCTTGGGGAGATGGGTGGGGAGATGTGTGGGGTAAGCTGGGGAAAGGGAGCTGCAAAAATCAGTCAGAGATAGAAATTCATGCAGAGAATAAGGCAAAAGTTAAAGAGAGAATCCCAGAATCCCAGAATGGTTTGGGTTGGAAGGGACCTCAAATCCCATCCCACCCCTGCCATGGCAGGGACACCTCCCACCGTCCCAGGCTGCTCCAGCCTGGCCTTGGGCACTGCCAGGGATCCAGGGGCAGCCCCAGCTGCTCTGGGAATTCCATGCCAGCCCCTCCCCACCCTCCCAGGGAACAATTCCTTCCCAAGATCCCATCCATCCCTGCCCTCTGCCACTGGGAAGCCATTCCCTGGCTCCTGTCCCTCCATGCCTTGGCCCCAGTCCCTCTCCAGCTCTCCTGGAGCCCCTTCAGGCCCTGCCAGGGGCTCTGGGCTCTCCCTGGATCCTTCTCCTCTCCAGGTGAGCACCCCCAGCTCTCCCAGCCTGGCTCCAGAGGGGCTCCAGCCCTGGAGCAGCTCCGTGGATTCCTCTGGGCTCTCTCCAGCAGCTCCACATCCTCCTGCTGTTGGAATCCCCAGGGCTGGGGCAGCTCTGCAGGTGGGGAATCACCTGAGGGGGCACAGAAGGAGAATCCCACCCCTTTTCCTGCTGATCCCAATTCCTCCGACGCAGCCCAGGACACGGCGGGTGGTTTGGGGCTGCAAACCTTCCCTGCCGAGCTTTTAACCCAAAACCATCCCCAGTTCCTTCCCGCCAGGGCTGGGTTGGATCCTTTCACCCAACCCCTGCTCGTCCTTGGGATTCCCCAGGTGCGGGACCTTGCCCTCGGCCTTTGCGCACCCCACGAGGTTCTCCCAGGCCCCCCTCTCCAGCCAAAGTCCCTCCGGACGATGCCACAGAGCTCGGAGGGAAACAAGGAAAACAAACAAAATGCGAGTGTCTGCCCTTTACACCTCAGCACCTTTAATAGGAGGTTAATTATTAATGATTGATAGGGTTTATTGGTGCTGCGGGGCATTGATGGTGCCGCCTGCAGGACGGATCCCATTGTTCTGAACAATGTGCAGACCCGTGGAAGAACCCGAAGGGGTTGCAAAGGTTTGCCGAGGAAAAGCGCTGATGCTGGAAAAGACGAGCCTTGAGAACAGAACTCGCTTTTCCCCATCAATTAGGGGTAGGAGACACGAACTCCTAAGCTTTTGAAATTTTTTTTTTTTTTTTTTTTTTTTTACCTTCAGCAAGGTTATTCCAGCTCTCAGCCTTGGGATCTATTGAAAATAATGGAATTCGTTCATTTTTCTTTACTCAGGGACCCAAAATCATAGTGGGGGAAAAAAAAAAAAATTCTTGTATAAAAATACCACATTTTAATCAGACTTGCAGCTTTTCAAAACATCTTGGGTTTAGACAAAGCCAGAAACACTTGATTTGGATAAAAAAAACAAACCCCAAAACCCAAATGAGGGGTAGAGAAGAAATTAACTCTTAAGTTTTTGGAATTGTTTTACCCTGTAAAATTATTCCAGCTCTCAATCTTGCGATTTTTTGAAAATAATCGAATTTGTTTAATTTTCTTTACTCAGGGACTCGAAATTGTAGAGGGGGAAGAAAAAAAAAAAAATCTGGTCAAAAACCACATTTTAAATTTCTTGGTTTTAGAAGAAGCCAGAAACACTGGATTTGGAGAGGAAAAGCCAAATTAGGGGTAGAGAAGAAATAAATTCCTAAGTTTTTGAAATTTTTTTACCTTGAGTGAAGTTATCCCAGCTGTCAGTGTTGCAATTTATTGAAAATAATTGAATTTGTTTAATTTTCTTGACTCAGAGACTCAAAATTGTAGAGGGAAAAATTTTTTTTCTGGTCAAAAACCACATTTTAATCAGATTTGCAGCTTTTCAAAACATCTTGGTTTTAGAAGAAGCCAGAAACACTTGAATTAGATTAAAAAAAAAAAAAACAAACCCAAATTAGGGGTAGAGAAGAAATGAACTCCTAAGTTTTTGGAATTTTTAAACTTTCAGTGAAGTTATTCCAGCTGTCAATCTTGCAATTTTTTGAAATTAATTGAATTTGTTTAATTTTCTTGACTCAGGGACTCAAAATTGTAGTGGAAAAAAATTTTTCTCCTGTCAAAATACCACATTTTAATCAGACTTGCAACTTTTCGAAACACCTTGGTTTTAGGAGAAGCCAGAAACACTCGATTTGGAGGAAAAAAACAACAACAAAAAAAAATTAGGGGTAGAGGAGAAATGAACTCCTAAGGTTTTGGAATTCTTTTACCTTTTTTACCTTGTAAAATTATTCCAGCTCTCAGTCTTGGGATTTATTGAAAATAATTGAGTTTGTTTAATTTTCTTTACTCAGGGACTCAGAATCATAGTGGGGGAAAAAAAAAAAAAAGCTTGCATAAAAATACTACATTTTAATCAGACTTGCAGCTTTTCAAAACATCTCATTTTTAGAAGAAGGCAGCACTCGTTTTGGAGATAAAAAAAACCAAAAAAACAAATTAGGGGTAGAGAAGAAATGAACTCCCAAGTTTTTGGAATTTTTTTACCTTCAGTAAAGCTATTCCAGCTCTCAGTCCTGCAATTTGTTGGAAATAATTGAATTTGTTTCATTTTCTTGACTCAGGGACTCGAAATCGTAATAGCACGTTTTAACCAGACTTGCAACTTTTCAAAGCATCTTGTTTTTAGACAAAGCCAGAAACACTCGATTTGGAAAAAAACCAAGAAACCCCAAAGCTACACAAAACATCTCCAGCAAACCAAGAAGGTCATAACTTCCATCCAGCTCGGTTTGGGAGGAGATGAGAGGCTCCAGCAGCAGAGCAGTTAGGGAAGGAAACAAGGAAAGTTGTGCGAGAAAGTTTAATTAAAGTGGGAGTAATTAGGGGCTGAGGAATCCCGAGGAGGATTTGGCGCGGGCTCGGTCCGGGCAGCGTCTCCTCGCTGGGTGTCTCTGCCCTCGGCCGCACGGAGCTGTAATTGCAGTTACTGGTTAACCCGTTTGCCGTGAAAATTCCATTCCCTTTCCAGCCTGGAGCTCTGGGGATTTAACTCCGGGTGCAGCGGGATCACGGCTGAGGGGAGCAAGCCGATTTTCTGCTCTGCTGGGGATTCTGGGATTTTTCTATTCCGACCTGATAATGGCTTCGCGTTGTCTGGAATTTAAAAAAAAAAAAAATTGATCTCAGGCCCCAGAAATGTGTTGTTGTGAGCAAACAGTTGCAATTTTTTCATATCTTAAACAACATTTTAGCAGATTAAGACGAGTGTTGCAGCTTGAAATCTAAATTTAAACATCATAGAGACACAGCCTGTTCCCCAACTGATACGAGATGTTGCAAAATCCATGCCAGTGGCTGATTTTGTGACCTCTACCGCTGGTTTGGTGGTGTCGGAACAATCGGGAGGATTGTTTGGGAAGGATTGGGAAGCGTTGGTTTGTACAGGATGCTTGTCAACACTGGCTGCGTCTGGGATTCAGCACCAGGAGCTGCATTTTAATATTCACTGCCTCAGTTTCCTAATAGGAAAATGAAGGGAAGGTGCGGGAAGAGAAAAGGGGAGGAGAGGAGAGGAGAGGAGAGG
>VZRN01001640.1:200057-223793 GCA_013397935.1 Dasyornis broadbenti | reverse complement strand
TTTTTTTTGTCTCTTTACCCCAGGATCTCCCTGTCTGTCCCTGGTGGTTCTGAGCTCTCCAGCCCCAGCTCCAGGAGCCGTTTTCCAGCAGGAGCTGCTGGGCAGGAGCTCGGCGCTGCCCTGTGTGGTTTTGCCCCGAAGGCCACGCTCTGACACCCCCTGGGTGCTGCAAACCCCTCCTTTGTCACTGCAGATAAAGGGAAAAACGAGATGAGAACAGAGGAGGTGGGAGGACTCGGCTCCCCACGGGGTTTTTACCATTTATAACCTCAGGGATGCCTCAAAATAGCCCTGGCTGTGCTTGCAGGGTGGTTTTGTCTGGCATGAATCACGTGGGGATGCACATTCCTGCTGCCCAGCATTCCCTGAGGATCCCGGGGCCTCACCTGCTGAGGGACAAGCTCAGCCCTGGGGGAGCTTAAAACCCAAAAAACCTCTTAATCCCCCCAAAACTCCTCCCTTTGAGCACTGAGGGCACATCCACTGCCAGCTTGGAGCAAACCCAAACCTGTCCCCACGCGGCTTCATCCCCTCGGGGCCCGGCTGATGCCGCATCCTGAGGCTTCTGAAGTGGGGAAAGCTCAGCCCCAACACAGAGCCCAGTTCCCATCTCTGGTGGAGTCACCAGCCCCAAAAATGAGTGGATGTGGCATGAGGGGCCATGGGCTGGCGGTTGGAGTTGACCTCAGAGGGCTTTTCCCACCTTGCCAACCCTGGCTCCGTGATCCATGCGCAGGGACAAGCCCGGGGGGCTGACAGGGCCAGTCCCAGCCCATCCCGGTGCTCCAGGGGGTTCTTGGCATCTGATCCCAACGGATACTTGGAACCCAGGTGCAGCTCAGGGCGCTGTAACCTCCTTCAATCCCACCTCCAAGCAGCTCGAGGAAATTCAGCAAACAGAGCCATCCTTGGCGTGGTCCCTGCCACGTTTTTCAGGCTCTTCCTGAGAAAAGGTCTGGATAATTCCACTGAATCCCGAATAACCCTGGCCTTTCCATAATCCCCAGTGCCCTGGGCTGAGCTCTGCTCCTCCACTGCTCCAGAGCTGCCCCCACACCACTCCCCTTCCCCTCAGAGCATCCCCTCTGCCTCCTGCGCGGCCCCAGCTCCGTCCCTGGGTCCCTTTTGTCCCCTGGGCTCGGGTGTCACACCTCCAGCTCAGGTGTTCCTCTCGCTGTTCTCCCCACACCCAAATTCCCGCTCCACTCCACTTCTCTCTGCTCAATAACCCTCAACCCTCTGCCACAGAAATTGTCAGACTTTCCAAATTGATGATTAGCCAGCACTTCGTTGGAAAACTGAGGCCCAGCCCCATGTTTCTGCTCCAAGCCTCCTCCAGAGCCCTGGGAAAAGCCAAAACACAGATCTTTCAGTTTTAGGCTTCTCCTGCTTGCATGGCAGGGCGGGGGTGCTTTAGGAACATGGATTTTCAGAGGTGATTTTGTCTCAGATGGCAAATGCACAGGTCAGGGTTCAGAGAAGGCCCAGTTCGAGTGGAGAGCTGCCTAAATCAGTGAGAAATCCAAAGGATGGGGTTCTGCACCAGGAGGAGTGGGAGCTGGGAGTGTTTTCCAGTAGTTCCACAGGAGACCTGGTCATTTATCCCGGGATCAATGAGCTACTGGAGCACAGAGGGATCGAGGTCTCTTCTCGCTCTCCCCAGTAGCCCATGGACTCCCAAACTCCTATTTTAGCCAGTATTTAATGACCTGTGCAAATCCTGAGGAAAGATCCTGCAGTTGTTAATGGCACGGACTCCCCAAGCTGGTGATCAGCGAAGACATTTCATTGCACAAATCCCGGGTTCTCCAACTGTTCCTTTGTTCTGAGTTCCCAAACTTGTGGGGCACAACAAACGTGTTGAACCGACCCCATGAGCCACGACAGGAACTCGCATCAGGTGTGACCAACCCCCAGCCCCACGCTGGGAGCACCCATTGGTTCTGACGATTGTTTCCAGCTCTGTCACTCGTTTTTCACCTCTGGTTCGGCTGAGCCATTCCCAGAATGCTCTCTGGTTGGCCCAAGGAGCAGAAGTGAGTGAGGATTTTACCAGGGCAACGAGGCCCTCACTTTGCAAGGCCTTTCTGCTCCGAGACAAGACACGAAATCCCATCCCAGAAAACCTCTCTGTCCCCACTCAGGGGCCTCCGGAAGAGCCAGGGCAGAACTCAGGTGGAGTCGTCCCCCCTTGGCCTCTCCCCCAGCCCAGGGAAGCGCTCTCAGCCCCGCGCTCGGAGGCTGCTGCTCTCACACACGTCTGAGGGCTCGGCTCTGCCTCTTTTGTGTGGCTTTGGCAAGCCCTGCACATGCCTGATGGGGCAGCTCCTGCCAAAACAGCAGAAAGTGGGGCACACCCAGCGTCAGAGACTCTGCAGGGCCGTGCACAAGCAGCTCCCCGTGTCCAAAGAGCTCGATCCAGAGGGGATTAAGCGCTCAAAGCTTGCGTGAGGCATCCTTGGGAAACCTAAAACCTGAGGTGCCACCTAACACCGGGCCCGGGGTGCCGGTGTTCCTCCCCAGGAGTGCCCAGGCCGCTGCCACCACCCCGGGCCCGGTGCCACTCAGGCAGACACCCTGCACGAGGTACGTGCACGTCCTCATGGCCCCGCGTTCCCCGCTGAACCCGGGCTGCTCTCCCCTGTCCTGACACAGCAGAGCTGTCCCCGGCGGTTCAGGACATCTTGGGAAGGAATTCAGCAGCACTGAATTCCTGAATTCAGATTCCGGAATCAGTGGAAGGGACACGGGGCAGGGGCAGGGCTGGCAAAGGGGCAAGCAGGGAGGGGGTTGGATCCACCCCCAAAAGCAGCTCCCAGGCTCTGCCAAACGATAGGAAAAGTGCAGACAGGATATCCCTGCAGGGTGTCTCTCCACGAGAGGGGTTGGCCAGAGCTGTGTTTCTCTCTCCAGAGGGGCTTGGAGCCAGCGGGGTTTTTTATTGTGTAAGAGAACAAAACAAGAACGAACAAAAGTGGTTTTGATGAGAGGAGCGTGCGAGTGAGGGTGTGAGTGTGTGTGAGCTCCCTGATCTGTGGGGAAGCGAGCAGGAATCGCCTGCCCGAGCTGAAATCCAGCACTGCTGGAGACATCAACGCTCATTTGACACACACGGGAAACTGGGAAAACTCCTCTGCCTCCAAATCCCGCAGAAATCCCGCAGCTGGGGTGGCAGGAGGTGTTTGCAGTGCAGTGCAGGGGTGCGTGGGTCGGTGGGTGCAACCCTGGTCCCCACAGGGTTGGGGGCGGAGAGGAGAAGAGGCTCTGGGGAGGGGAGGTTAAAGATGAAGACTGGGGAAGGCCTTGCGTGATCGCGCTGCAAATTAAAGATAATTGGGTGTTATCACAGCTTAGAGGTGATTTATGGTGCAAATTCATGGAATCCCAGCATGGTTGGGGTTGGAAGGACCTTACAGCTCATCCAGTGCCACCCCTGCCATGGCAGGGACACCTCCCACCATCCCAGGTTGCTCCAGCCCGGCCTTGGACACTGCCAAGGATCCAGGGGCAGCTCCAGCTGCTCTGGGAATTCCATCCCAGCCCCTCCCCACCTTCCCAGGGAAGGATTTTTCTCCAATATCTGATCCCACCCTCGCTCCGTTTAAAGCCATTTCCCCCTGTCCTGTAAAGGGAAACAGGGGCACATCCTCCCCTATGCAGCCCCAGCCGAGGGTGAAAGTGTTGGAACTTAAAGCCGAGGTTTCCACTGGAATGACCCGTGCAGGACACGTCGTTCCTGGAGTTCTATTGCCTGTGAAGGAAGCGGGGAAAACTGAGTACAGAGAAGAGAGATGTTAGAAGAGAAGGATCCAGGGAGAGCCCAGAGCCCCTGGCAGGGCCTGAAGGGGCTCCAGGAGAGCTGGAGAGGGACTGGGGCCAAGGCATGGAGGGCCAGGAGCCAGGGAATGGCTTCCCAGTGCCAGAGGGCAGGAATATCCCTCACTGCTCCTCAGAATCCAAGACTTTTTCAGGAGCCCACATCAAGGAAGGCCCAAGAGCCTGGACAAGAGAGAAGTGTCCAAAAGCAGCATCCCCGGACAAAAAATGGCCAAGAGCCTGACGGGAGCTGAGCATCCAGGGGTGGGGTCCTGGAGGGATGTGCCTTCAGAGGCACAGCAGATCTATCACCCAGGTTCCTCTGAAGCGTTGGATGCAAAAATCCAAACCTCTGGAGCTGTCTGCACCCTCTGAAGGTCTGGCCATCGGGCAAAGCACATCTCAGAAAAATCTTTCCAAACTCAGCTTTGGTGTACAAAGCACAGGAGGTCACCTTTCCCTTTTCCTTTCCCTGAATGTCCTGAAAGATTCGGCACAGTCTGAGAGCTCTCCCCGCGCTCCCAGAAGGGCTCAGGGTGTTCTCTGTGCACAGCGAGAGGGAAACAAATCCACCAGAGCAGCTGCAGAGGGAAAGGATTTCTCCAGAACAGCTTTAGCGGGAGAGGAGTCCACCAGAAGAGTTTCAGAGCCCACTGTTAACATTTCCGCCGCCAAATTGGAAGGAACTTTAAAATTCATCCCATCCCACTCCTGCCACGTGCAGGGACACCTGCACCATCCCAGCTGCTCCTGGGACAGGAGTTGGGACTCCAAAGGGGCTGTGAATGCTCTGGGGGCTCAGCTCTGTCCCAGACATCCCCTGCCCGGCTTTTTGTTCAAATCTCCGTGTTTTGGGGCTGAAACTTTTGGAATCCGGAGGCAGCGATCGGGGCTGCTGCGCACAGGGAACTGCAGGCAGCAGCAAATGCCTGCCGTGCTGTGGCTGCCTGGACATGAAGCAGCAGAGGCTGGGCCGGGGATGTCAGAGGGATGAGCTGGGGAGGAGGGAGGATCTGATCTGCCCTGGGTTAATGGCATAATGAGAGAGGTGTGAAAATTACGAGTCGTGGCAGCCCTGGGAGGCAGCTGATTTATCTGCCTGGTGACAGATACCAGCTGAGGAAGGGCTTGTGAGCTGCAGACGGATGATGAAACCCAAACCCCGGCGAACATGAGGCGCTGGGAGCAGCAGGGACCGTTCATGGAGAGCGCCCGTTCCTGCGGCCAGAGGATTCCCGGCACAGAGCAGCTCGGGCAGAGCAGGACTTGCTGCTCCCAGCCCGGGGCTTTTCCTGTGTCCTGGCTGTTCCCGGGGCATTGCACCAGGAACCGCAGGGACAGGGGCACTGCTGGAGGTGGCTGAGGCACAGCAAGGGGAGGGCACGGGGATGGTGGAGAAGGGAAGATCATGGAAACGTGGAATGGTTTGGGTTGGGAGAGACCTCAAAGCTCATCCAGTGCCACCCCCAGGGACACCTCCCACTGTCCCAGGCTGCTCCAAGCCCTGTCCAGCCTGGCCTTGAGCACTGCCAGGGATCCAGGGGCAGCCCCAGCTGCTCTGGGAATTCCATGCCAGCCCCTCCCCACCCTCCCAGGGAACAATTCCTTCCCAAGATCCCATCCATCCCTGCCCTCTGACACTGGGAAGCCATTCCCTGGCTCCTGTCCCTCCATGCCTTGGCCCCAGTCCCTCTCCAGCTCTCCTGGAGCCCCTTCAGGCCCTGCCAGGGGCTCTGGGCTCTCCCTGGATCCTTCTCCTCTCCAGGTGAGCACCCCCAGCTCTCCCAGCCTGGCTCCAGAGGGGCTCCAGCCCTGGATCATCCCTGGCCCTCAGCTTCAGCTTCTCCACGGTGTTGTCCTGTGCAAGCAAAACAAAATCCCAGGCTGAGGTGCAGCACTGGTTTTTGGGACACTGGCTGACCTCAGAAGTCCATCAGCACCAGCCATGAGTGTATGATTGCAAATCAAAGTAAAATCTCCCTCAAAACCCCAGGTTCTGGGATTACATGGTTTGAAAGGAGCCTTTTTAGTTTATGTGGCTGAAATGTAAAACTGTAAAGCATAAATCCTAACTCAATTACAATTGAGTTAAATCAACTCAGACACAATTATTGGAGGAGCTCTCCAGGCAGTTTTAGAGGAGAAGTTGGGGATGCAGCCTGGAGGTGATGACCTGAATTCTTTCAGGATCAAAACCTGTGGCTGCTGCAGTGGAAGCTCCTCCCGAGGGGCAGCTCCGATCTCTGCTCCCTGGGCCAGGGCCAGGAGCCAGGGAAGGGCTGGAGCTGGGCCAGGGCAGGCTCAGGCTGGAGATCAGGGAAAGGTTCTTCCCCCAGAGGCTGCTGGGCACTGCCCAGGCTCCCCAGGGAATGGGCACGGCCCCGAGGCTGCCAGAGCTGCAGGAGCGTTTGGACAGCGCTGCCAGGGATGCCCAGGCTGGGATTGCTGGGGGGTCTGGGCAGGGCCAGGGGTTGGATCCATGATCCTGGGGGTCTCTCCCAGCTCAGGAGGTGCTGGGATTCCCTGATGCCCACTGCAGGACCCTCCCCCAGGTTTGCAGAGGGGCTGTTCCTGACCTCACAGCCCTTGGTGTCTCCTGGCAGAGATCCCTGTGCTGTGGTTGGTGCTGGAACAGGACATTCCTGCAGCAGGGCTGGAGCAGCCAAAGGCTCAGGAAAACCTCTCACAGGTGCTGCTTCCCAGCACGTAGGAGCGAGAAGGGCCATGGGATGCTTTCGCTCCACCACGTTCCTCAGCTGTCAGGAAGAAAACACCTCCATGTGGTCAATCAAAACAAAACAAAACAAAAAAGGTTTTTAATCCACTGAGATGCTTCATTTGGCCTTGACTTAAAGTGCTGAGAGAGGATAAAAGCTTCTGGGAGGACCAGATGGGAGGATTATCCGCGGTGCTTTGGGGAAGGCTGGGGCTTTACAAACACTCGGGAGTGTTACAAAGGCTCAGGAGTGAACAAAAGCATCTCTTGCGGTGAGAGCTGCGTGCCCCGAGCCCTCTCCCCGCTCGCTGATATGCAAATCCCAGTGCACGCGGCTCGCCTGGCACCTTCTCGGCACCAATTTTGGTCATGGCTTTCGCCGTGCCTCGGGGCTGACTCAGCAGAGAGGAATTAGCGGGGACTCTTTGTTCTGGAAGCTCCGCCGAAATACGGACGTGCCGGGCTGACAAAAGCCGGCTTTGGCACCGGGGAAACAGCGAGGTCTGGGAGGTCAGCGAGTGACATAATCGGCTCTCTGGGAAGTGCGGGCAGGCGAGGAATGCAAACAATGTGCACGGGAGGGAACTGGATCCGCGCCGCGCTGCGCTCACCTGGGGCAGCGAGGATCCCGCGGTGCATCCACGGAACGCGGATCGAGAGGGCCAGGAGCGAGCAAAGCCGGCCCAGAGGGAGCAAAGCTTGTCCAGGGCTCTGCTGGACCTTCAGGTGGGGTCGGGAAGGAGCAAAGCCAGCCCAGGGCTCTGGTGGACTCTCGGGTGGGGCCAGGAGGAGGAGGAGGAGGAGGAAGGCTCTGCAGAGGGGCTTTGGCAAGCCGGTGTCGAGGTGCAGGCTCTGCAGGTGGAGCAGGTGTGCAGGATGAGCAGGAAGTGCTGCAGCCTCTCCCCAGCCCGGTTTGATCCTGCTGTCAGGGATGAGAATTCCCCTTCTGGTCACCTTGGGAGCCTTGGAAGCTCTGAGTCACTTCCTAAAGGTGGAAAACAGCCCCTCACAAAGAAAGGAGAATGGCCTTTGCCGACACGGAGGGGCTGGAGCGTGTCCGGGGAAGGGAACGGAGCTGGGAAGGGGCTGGAACCCCAGGAGCGGCTGAGGGAGGTGGGAAAGGGCTCAGCCTGGAGCAAAGGGGGATCAGGGGGAACCTTGTGGCTCTGCACAGCTCCTGACAGGAGGGGGCAGCCGGGTGGTCTCTTCTCACGCATAACAAGGCACTGGATGGGAAGAAGCAGCCTCAAGTTGTGTCTTGGGGAGGTTTAGATCAGATTTCAGGGACAATTTCTTCACAGCGAGGTCAGTGAAGCATTGGAACAGGGGGAGTCTCCATCCCTGGAGGTGTCAAAAAACCCAGTGGATGTTGCACTTGAGGTCTCGGTGTGATGGGGAACGTGGGGCTCCCCCAGGCTGCATCCCCAACTTCTCCTCTAAAACCAGAGCGCTCCTCCAGTAATTATTTGTTTCTGAGTGAGGATTTGTGCTTTACCGTTTTTCTTTAAAGCCACATGAACTAAGAAGCCTCCTTTCAAGCCCTGTAATCCCAGAACCGGAGTTTCTAAGGGAGATTTTAATTAGATTTGCAATCGTGATCTTGGGGGGGGGCTTTTCCAACCTCAACCATTCCGTGATTCCAGTGAGCAGAACTTTGCTGAGGGGGGCTGTGGAACCGTGGGCATCTTCCCAAGAGATCTGCTGAGATCGGGAAAGCCGGCTGTGACCTCCCTGGCCAGGTCCATGCAGGGATGGACTAAACCCTCTGCCTGTTCAGTCAGGCACATGGAGCCTCCATCCCACCCTGAGGATCCTGTGGAGATCAGGAGATCCCATCCCACCCTGAGGATCCTGTGGAGATCAGGAGCTCCCATCCCACTCTGAGGAATGGGATCAGGAGCTCCCATCCCACTCTGAGGAATGGGATCAGGAGCTCCCATCCCACTCTGAGGACCCTGCGGAGATCAGGAGCTCCCATCCCACCCTGAGGAATGGGATCAGGAGTTCCCATCCTACCTCCCATCCCACCCTGAGGAATGGGATCAGGAGTTCCCATCCTACCGCCCATCCCACCCTGAGGACCCTGTGGAGATCAGGAGCTCTGGGGAACACATTTCACCCTGAATTCTTCAAAGAGAAAGCGGCTGCTCTGACAGGAGCCTGCTCCGAGGCCAGGGTGATCCCAGTGGGTTGCAGGAGGCTGCTGAAGGATTTCTCTCGGTGCAACGGCAGCAGGGCAGGAGGTGAATTTGTCCCTGTGCATGGCTGGTTTATGGTTCTAGGAATCCTAAATCTGGACCCCTCTCCATCATGGCCAAACAAGGCCCAGGGCTGGTTCTCTCCAGGCTGGGAGGGAGAGCATGGCAGGGCATTGGAACAAGATGATCTTCAAGGTCCTTCCATCCCAAACCAGTCTGTGATTCCATGAATCCCAAACCTGATCCCTCTCCAGCCTGGGGAGAGCATTTCTGAGCTCGTGCCCTTGCCGTGGCTCCCTGGAAGTGTCAGATTTCACCTTCCAACAGCCACCCCGAGGTTCCTGCAGCACTGGGGGTGGCAGGCGGGACATCATTGCCACAGCTCTGTTTGTTGTTCTCACAAAGAATCAGTAACAAGCCAGGCTTGTGCCCTACAAGGGCATTCCTCACCCGTGGCTGTGTCCCGCAGTCCCTGGAAAACGCACTTCCAGGTGTGGGAATGGGCATAGGTGGGGTTTATTGCCCGTTATCTCCGCTGACAGCAGTAAGGATTGCCCAGGAAATCCCTGAGCGTCCCCTCTGCGGCCTGTCCCAGCACTGCTCCACAGAGGGGATGGTGGCACTGCCCTTTCCCCCGGGGCACAAGCGTGCGGGTGCCGAATGGAAACGTCCCCAAAGCAGGGATGGGCACTGGCTTTGTGTCCCTAGGGGTTTGTAGCTGCTTTCCACACAGATCGCTAACGGCTGTGGCCAGCCTTGGTGTCAGCAGGGACACTGAGGTGCTCCCATGGCCCTGGGAGCCATCTGAGAACCATTCCCACAGCCTGGAATTCCCAAACCCAGCCTCTCCCAGTGCCTTTCCTCACCCACACGTGCCAGGGAACATTTCTGCCTCCAGCAGTGGCTTCAGCTCCTCGGTAGAAAAGAATCACAGGTCCACAACAGAAGCATTAAAGATGGAAAATACCTCCAAGGTCATCCAAGGTTCTGACCTAAAGGTGGCTCCTTTCTGGGACAATGTGTGTCAGAGCCCTACAGGGCGTGAGGGTCTGGACTCATCAGCAACACAACCACCAAAAAACTCCTTATGGAAGCAAAAGTTTAGAGGAGGGAAAAAAATGGTGATTCCACCCCATTTATCAATGGCAAAGGACACTATTTTAACCATCCCTGCCCAGCTTTGGCCTTGCCCAGAGTGGCAAATCTCAGTTTGATTCCTCTCCTCCCTCAGCCCCTTTTTCCCATTTGGAATGTGGATAAAGATCCGTGCAGGAAGCCTTTGCTGTTTGCTTTGCTGTGGCTGCTGTGCCTCAGTCAGCAGCGTTCCAGGTCCTGAGTTCCTGTTCCTTCCCTGCTCTCCATCCAGCAGCCCTTGGCATCATTCGTGGGAAGGTCAGGGAAGTTGGGCATTATCCTTTAGCAGGAGAGGTGGGGAATCCCTGGACAGGGCTGGGAAAGGCTTTCCTCGTCCCTCCCCCCAGGTGAATCCTGCCCACCACCGAGGCACAGGCTGAGTGTTCCGGGTGTTTTCACACCTCATTTTTACAAACACACCCTCAGGTGGATGAATTTGTCCCTGTTCATGGCACGGGGTTGGAACAAGATGATCTTCAAGGTCCTTCCATCCCAAACCAGTCTGTGATTCCATGAATCCCAAACCTGATCCCTCTCCAGCCTGGGGAGAGCGTTTCTGGGCTTCTGCTCTTGCCATGGCTCCCCAGAAATGTCAGATTTCCCCTTCCAGCAGCCACCCCGAGGTGAAAGGCGTTTTCTGCAGGTATCCCAGGCTCACAGGAGCCTTCCCTGGCCACTGGAACACAAACCCTGGGGTATAAACCAGCCCCGACGCCTTGAGACGCTGCTCATTGAAGCAGAGCACGGGGGAGTTCTGTGGAGGATGATAAACGGGACCCGCCCCAGCCCAAGCCTCACCCGGGTAATGAGAAGCTCAGAAGAGCTGAAGGAATCTCAGGAAGATAAAAATCGATCCCCAGGGGATGCCCCGAGGAGGCAGAAGCCCCCGGGGGGTCTCATAAATGCCAGTCCAGTGTTTGCTTTGCTCCTCGCTCCAGCCTGCTCTGGGACAGTCCTTCCCTGGAATGTGCTCCCACTTTGTTCCTCCAGCCTGGCCGAGGTCCCAGGCGGCTCCTCAGCCCGGCCAGCCGGGTGTGGAAGTGTGAGGGACCGGGAAAAACGGCACAGTGCAGCCGAAACCGCGAACGATCTGCCAGGATGGGGGAAATGCTCTGGCAAAGGGGGCAGAGGGAACAACCTTCCGCCCCGTGGCCTCTCCTGGGGGTGGCTCCAGCCCCATAAGTTTGGGCTCTGGGCCGGTCTCGGTTTTGTCTCTGCCAACGCTTCCCCCTCTCCAGCACTGCCCTCAATCCATCCCTGCTGGCTCTCACCTGTGCCTGGGCTGGCATCACCGCAGCCATTCCTAAATCCTCATGGGATTATGGCCAAACAAGGCCCAGGGCTGGTTCCCAAATCAGCCCCTCACAGGAATTATGGTGAAACGAGGCCCAAGGCTGATTCCTAGACCAGCACCTCACGGGAATTTTGGCCTAATGAGGCCGAGGGCTGCGTCCTAAATCAGCATCTCCTTGGAATTACAGCCAAACAAGGCCCAGGGCCGATTCCCAGATCAGCCCCTCATGGAAATCATGGCCAAACAAGGCCCAGGGCTGTCAGCCAGAGCTCAGCCAGTCCTGGAGCAGGGAAAGGCTGGGCTGCCACTCCCTGACATCCACATGTGCAGCCAGAGTGGCTCTTCTGGAGCCATGGACCATGGGAGAAAACAGCGGGGAAGAGGAGATTTCAGTCCCCTGTGCACAGAGCACACTGAACCCACACCCTCAACCCCAGCTGCCTCCCAGGAGCTCCCACCACAACTTGTCCTGCAGTTGCACGGCATCACCTTGCCTTATGTTCCAAGGGAGGGGTTGGAAAACAAACTCTGAGTGGATTAGAACGGACATCAGAGAAAATTTCATCCCATAAAATGATTGTCAAAGTCTGGCACAGCTGCCCCGGGCAGTGGTGGCGTGACCAGCCTTGGAGGTGTTCAAAGAGCAGGGAAATGTTCAAAGGGAAATGTTCAAAGAGCCCGGGGACATGGGCGGATTTGAAGTGCTGGGGGCATGATTGGACTCGATGGTCTGAGAGGGTTTTTCCAGTCTCAATGGTTCCATGATTCCATGATTAATCATCCCAGCCAGAGGAGATCCCAGTGGCGCTGGCCCTGTGCCCAGCCCAGCTCTCCCTGCCCTGCAGCCACCACAGCGGGGACAGGATTGAACCAGGATTGACCATCAGAGCTGGCCTGGCCCTCCTGGGTGACTCCAGGCTGTATCCACCTGACAATTCCCAAGGACGGCAGGGAAATTTCCAGAGGGTAGCACTTGAATCAGACACCTAAACCAGAAATTGTCAGGCTGGGAGAGCTGGGGGTGCTCACCTGGAGAGGAGAAGGATCCAGGGAGAGCCCAGAGCCCCTGGCAGGGCCTAAAGGGGCTCCAGGAGAGCTGGAGAGGGACTGGGGCCAAGGCATGGAGGGACAGGAGCCAGGGAATGGCTTCCCAGTGTCAGAGGGCAGGGATGGATGGGATCTTGGGAAGGAATTGTTCCCTGGGAGGGTGGGGAGGGGCTGGCATGGAATTCCCAGAGCAGCTGGGGCTGCCCCTGGATCCCTGGCAGTGCTCAAGGCCAGGCTGGAGCAGCCTGGGACGGTGGGAGGTGTCCCTGCCATGGCTGGGGTGGCTCTGGGTGATTTTTGGGGTCCCTTCCAGTAGGGAGATGCCACCACACCTTTGCCACACCCGATCTAATCCCCAATGTGCGCCTTGCCCTGACAATTCCAGGGCTCCCAGGGAAGTCCCAGGGCATGGATAAAACTCAGGTGGGGCCATTCCTTCTCATGTCCCATTCATTCATTTACTGCTGAGCAGCTGCCCAAAGCTGATATAGCATACTTCTTTTTATTATTTCTTTTTATTTATACAGCAATTAAAACACTGCCAGGAGAGAAAATGCTCCTACAAGTCCATTTTTGCCATCAGAGAAGCTCTTCAGCATTTCACTGGCATGCAGCTGGGCTCAGCTCCCTCCTTTCCCAGGGAGCCTGGGGAGGCCGAGCAGGAAAAGGAGCCTCAGACCTGCGGGTGAACGGGGCCGTGACTCCGGCACAGGTTTGGGGGTCTCAGGGCTGTGTGCAGGGGTGGATCCCGAATCCAGCAGCGCTGGCATCACCTCGGCTGCTCGGTTCAGCGAGGGGTGAGCGGGCTGGGAGTCCTGGCCGCGCTCAGATTGGCAGCGCTGGCAGCGCTTCAGCCCGAGCTGCTCTGGCTCCTCGTGGGAGGTGTGAATGAGCCGCACAGAGCCGCTGGAGGCTCCCCCGTGCCAGTTCTCAGCAAGCTCCCGGCTATAAATAGCTCCTGCCTCGCTCCCCGCCGCTGAGTTATCGCCCTGCTCACGTTCTGCTCTCCGTGGCGCGCGTTTGGTTCGCCTGCTCCGTGCCGGTGATGCAAGGCAGCCTCAAACGCGGCTCCGCAGGGCATCCCAGCCTCGGGACAGGGAGCAGAAGAGCTCCGGGGAAGCCTCCAGGGAAAGCCAGGCAGATTCCAAGCTCTTTCCCCATCCATCTGCACGGAGGAGACACAAAATTGCACTGGAGGGAAGCAGAGACGCCTCTTCTCCTGGGAAAGCTGACTCCAGCTGCACATGAGCTAAATGCTGAAAAGTGGCTCTCGTGTCAAAAATGGGCTTGGTTGAGCATTTTCTCTCCTGGCAGTATTTTAATTGCTGTATAAATTAAAAAATAAAAATAAAATTGTGCGTTAGAACAGCTTCCTGCGGTTGCTCAGCAGCAAATGAATGAATGGGACATGAGAATGAATGACCCCACCTGGGTTTCAGACAGAGAGTTTTCAGTTTTTAGTTCATTTTCCTGGTCTTTCCCCCTGCATTTTGGCACCGGAAGCAACACGGCAGAGGCTGTTCCAACAGCCCCATGGAGCTCCCCAGATGCCAGGGGAGACTGGAGAAATGACCCCGTGTCCAGAGCCGGCTGATTCCCATCAACATTCCCACTTGGCACAGGTGAACAACGGCTCTTTCCCCTCTGAGCTGTTCATCCCCTCAGCCAAGCAGCCCTCGGATGAAGGTCCTTCCTTCCTGGGCTTTTTGAGAGGCAACAAGCGCAGCTGGAGCTGGCATCGAGCAGGCATGAGCCAAGAATTCCTGGAATTAGTGAACCTGGGCTCAGAGCCCCATTCCCTCATCCCACCTGAACTGGGGGACACCAGACACCTCCTCTGGGTCAGCTGTGCCACTCAAAAGGGCTGCAAAGCCACCCTGGGCTGGGATTGGAGCCCCAGGCCCCTGTCCCACCCTGTTCCCAGCACTTCTTTGCACCCACAAGGTCCTGAGGATGCGGAAGGGCCTTGGAGGTTTCTCCCCGCTCTGGTGATGTCCTTCTCTGCAGGTCTGGGAGCTTTGTCCAGCCGGCGATCCCAGCGGGGAAGGCAGCTCGTGTCACACAGAGGCAAAGCCAGGGGTGTCCCTGCTCCCTGTAAATCCCCTCTGGGTGCTCTGCTGTGTCCCTGCTCCCTGCAGATCCCTCTGGATGCGCTGCTGTGTCCCACGGGAGCAAATTCCAGCCGCTGCTCCCAGGCAGGGCCCCTTCCCCACATTCCCATCTCAGCCCCGGTTCCAGGTGCTGAGCCAGGAGTTCCCAGCCCCAGGAGGTCCCTGGGGTGAGGTTTCCCACTCCCAGCCCCAGCAGTGCTGAGGGGGGGATGTGCCCACAGAATCCATGACAATTCTTGAATTGCCACCAACAGCTCTGCCTCTGCTTGGGCCCGATTCCCAAAGGGGTCCCTTTGCTGCTCCCATGGTGGCTGTGGCCGGGTCCCTGGGGAGCAGCCTGCTCCCAGCTGGAGTCTGGTTTGGATGAACAGCGCTGGGTTATGGCCCAACAGCTGAGCCAGCCTCGAGTGCAAACCCAGCCACAAACTCAGCTCTCCTGGGGGGACCACGGCAGCGGCTGTGGGCCCGCCATGGGTGGAGGACACCAGGAAGCCCTTAATTCCAGGAGAAACCTCAGCAGCGGGTGTTTTCCCTTGGATTGTGGTGTTGCACCGAGCAGCCACTCCTGGTGGAACTTCAGGATAATTTGGGACAGTGGTGACCCCCACCTGCAGGACGTGGCTCTGCTCCCCTGCCTCGTTATCCTTGAGAAGGGGAACTCGTTTGGGATCAATTAAACAACTTCTCCTTTCCTCCCTGCAAGACAAACCCGAGCAGGAGCTGCCTGTGTGGAGCCACGGGCTGATCCCGGGAATAAACACGGAGTCTTTTCCCAGGCAGGCTCCTTCAGGCTCCAGGACTATCTGAGGATTAATGACAGCAAATAGGAGACTCCAGCAGCAGCCAAGAGTGCGGAGACAGGAGCCAGAGCCAAACTAAACGTTTCCAAACCCAGGGATCCCGCCTGGGAATCCAGAACTCCAGCTGGGCTGGGGATTCAATGGAGCCTTTCTCTGGCTCTCCCTTGTGTGGGGCCATCCTGGGCAGGAGGGAGAAATTCCATGGAGGAGACAATTCATGGAGACCTGGATCAGCCTCCAGGGCATTCCCCAGGCACATCCCAGGTCCCCCAGGCACAGCCAGGGCTGTGGGGCGGTGGGGAGCAGTGATGGCACAGATTTGGGGGTTTTGGGGTCTCATAAACCCAGGCAGAGAGCTCAGTCTGGATCCTTTCACCTCCTCAGGGCTCACACACGGCGCTTGTGGGTGGTGATCTGAGAAATGAATGAGTAAAATGTGATTAATGCTGCCCAGGACTGGCTGTGACAGAGGCACTCACGGGGCCCACAAAAGAAACGACACCGCTCTGGCAGCTCCTCCTTTCTCGCTACATTCTGAAAGAAAATGGAAGTTTAGGGTTAATTTTGAGCAATAAATTTTGATGGGCTGATGGGGGTTTTTCCCCCCTGTTTTTAAGACTTCAGGCTTCAGTCAGTACCACATCGCTGCTACTGTGGCTGATGTGATTTAGGAATCCCAGAGTGGTTTGGGTTGGTGGGGACATTTAAAGGTCACCCAGTGCCCCCCCTGCCACGGCAGGGACACCTACCCCCGTCCCAGGCTGCTCCAAGCCCCATCCAGCCTGGCCTTGGACTCTGCCAGGGATCCAGGGGCAGCCCCAGCTGCTCTGGGCACCCTGTGCCAGCCCCTCCCCACCCTCCCAGGGAACAATTTATTCCAAATATCCAACCTAAATTTCCCCTCTTTCAGTTTGAAGCCATTGCCCCTTGTCCTGTCCCTCCAGCTCCTGCTGAACATCCCTGCCCAGCTTCCTTGGAGCCCCTTGAGGCCCTGGAAGGTGCTCTGAGCTCTCCACAGAGCTTTGTCTCCTCCAGGCTGAGCAGCCACACCTTTACCCTGCCCCATGAACAAATGCTTTTCTAAACTCAGGATTTCTATGGATTTTGGAGGATTCCTAAGGATTTTCTGTGGATTTTCCAGCAGCTGAAGCTCTGCGGCATTTTGCTCCAAGCAAACCTTGCCCGGTGTTCCCAGCGCGGGTGACCTTGGCTGGGTGCTCGCTCATGCCGAGTCTCCCACCATCATTGGGGCATCTCCTGCACCCCTTTTCCAGCATTTCCGTGGAGGAACCTCCTCCAGCCTCTGTGCCCAGCCAGCGAGAACAGCTGGCTCCACAGCTGGAGCGCTCGGGTGCTGGAGCTGGACCAGCTGCTGCTGGGAGGGGCTGGGAGGATGCGAAAGGGAAGGGAAGGGAAAAGGGGAAAGGGAAAAGGGAAGGAAAGGGGAAAGGGGAAAGGGAAAAGGGGAAAGGGGAAAGGGGAAAGGGGAAAGGAAAGGAAACGGGAAAGGGGAGAGGGGAAGGGGAAAGGAAAGGCATCCCAGGAAATGCCTCATCCCACATAATGTGGCCTCTGAAGGGCTCAGTTTCTTGCAGGTTTAAACCTGACCCTTAGCAGGGCTGGCCCTTCCCAACTCCGATTCCCTTACACAATCCCACAGAAATTACTCCATGTTTTCTGAAGCTGTTGCTGTGTGTGATGGAGGGACAGATGCTGAGAATCTCAGTCTTTATTCCTGTTTCAATGCACATTTGCATTTCTTTGGGGTCAAAAAGTGCCCCTGTGAGCACAGCGGGGGTGTGGGCACCTGCCCAGGACACATCCATGGGTTTTCCCCGAGGGACAACGAGTGCTTCTCCCAGTTTCTCCCAGTCCTGGTCCCCTCTTGTCCCTGCTGGCGGCGTCCCCCTCTCAGAGCTGGCATTTCCAAGCAGGAGCCCAGCATCAGCCCCACCTCGCAGGGAGCCCATGTGGGCCAGGAAAGCGCCGGAGGGATTTGCCCCGTCCCCCTCCAACGGCTCCAGGCCGGAATCACCAGGAGCACAAGGATCAGGCTTTCCCTGCAGAGCGCAGAGGCTGCCTTTTGGCTGGTTTTGGAATCACGAGGCAGACACGGTTAAAGGGGTGAAGGGGTTTGATTTTGGGATTTTAATAGGATTTTGGTTTTACGGTTCTTTGAAGGTGGAACACGCTGAGATGCGCACGTGGTATAGCATGTATACAATTTTTATGGGCTTTGCAAATTAGTATATTTGCTTAGAATTTTTAATAAGAAATTTAATAAATGAAGTAATTTTTAATTGTAAATTTTTTGTAAGTGGGGTTAGAGTTTAGTTTACAAAATATGTTTTAGAGAGAAAGTTTCAACCAAGGTTGAAACCTCGAGTTTTGAGATAATATAGGGCTCTTTGGTTTTTTTATTGTGAATGTTTGGGTTTTTTGTCTTGCAGAACTTTAGAATGTTAGACTACAAAAATTATAAGTATGTAGGTTAAGGGTGCAAAGAATGTATAAAGGGCACAGAAAATATGAAAAGGATATAGAAAATATATAAAAGGGTATAGAAAATATATAAAAGGGCATATAAAAAAGGCAAAAATTATCAGGCATCGCCGCAAGGAGCCCTGAATGTCCTTGGCAGTGCCAGCAGCATGGAGGAACACACAAAGTCCTTGGGAAAACCCTCTCTCACAAGAGGATCTTACAAAGAAATCGAGATTTTACAACACTTATCCACCCCGCAGTACCCCTGTATTACAGAGCCCTTTAAAAACCACTGCAAACCTGCAATGTTCTCCTCCTGGAAATATTCCTCTCCAAATCAAGATTGATGTGGTGCCAGGGAAACGCGGGCACTGTGCAAGGAGGGGAGCTGCGAAAGCAGCGCTGGCAGGGAGCTGCCGGGAGCTCCGGCGAGAGGGGAAATTTGCATTCATTAGTTGGAGCTCTCCTCTCGGACGTGCGGCAAATCCGGGCACGGCGCTGGGGATTTTCTCTTTGAGGAGATGCGGCTGGTGAGATGGAGCCCCACTAGATGGCACTCGGGGGACGCGCAGAATTCACCTCCCGCCCGGCCGAGGGAGCTGGCTGGGTGCTCTGCGGGTCTGGGAGCATCCCAGGGGCTGGAATTGCGGGATCTCCTTCCCCTCGGGCAGCTGGGGGTCCTGCACTTCGTGTTTGCTGGGGCGGGGGTGGGGTGGAACGTGAGCCCTGAGGGCAGGGAGGGATTTGTTGGGATGAAGGGAGGGAAACCCTGAAAATGCTGCTCCTGTCCCTCGGCTCTCGTTGGGGGGTTCGGCCAGACAGGAAGGGAGGAATTGGAATGTCCTTGGGGTGGAAGGGACATTTAAAGGTCACCCAGTGCCACCCCTGCCATGGCAGGGACACCTCCCACTGTCCCAGGCTGCTCCAAGCCCTGTCCAGCCTGGCCTTGGGCACTGCCAGGGATCCAGGGCCTGGCCCCAGCTGCTCTGGGCACCCTGGGCCAGGGCCTCCCCACCCTCCCAGGGAACAATTTATTCCAAATATCCAACCTAAATTTCCTCTCTTTCAGTTTGAACCCATTGCCCCTTGTCCTGTGCCTCCAGCTCCTGCTGAACATCCCTGCCCAGGATGAAGGACCAGCCTTGCCGTGGGTGACATCACAGAGGTGTCCCCATCACCACAGCCTGGTCTGGGGTCACAAATCTTGCTTGGACTCCTCCATCAGTGGCTCGTGCCAGGGAGCTGCCCTGGGATGGGGCTGTGGGACAGGGACAGCACACAGGGGCATTGAGGACACAGAGGGGTTGGAGCATGTCCAGGGAAGGGAACGGAGCTGGGAAGGGTCTGGAGCCCCAGCAGCAGCTGAGGGAGCTGGGAAAGGGAGAAAAGGGAGCAAAGGGAGCAAAGGGGGCTCAGGGGGAACCTTGTGGCTCTGCACAGCTCCTGACAGGAGGGGGCAGCCGGGGGGGTCGGGCTCTGCTCCCAGGGAACAGGGACAGGAGGAGAGGGAACGGCCTCAGGCTGGGCCAGGGGAGGCTCAGGGTGGATCCCAGCAGGAATTTCCTCGTGGAAAGGGTGGTCAGGTTGGACATCAGGAGGATTTTCATCCTGGAAAGGGTGGTCAGGCCTTGGAAGTGCCCAGGGAGGTTTGGAGTGCCCATCCCTGGAGGTGTCCAAGGAATTCCTGGACATTGGCCTGGGCGAGGATCAGGCACCGCTTGGACTCGATGGTCCCAGAGCTCTTTTCCAGCCGAAATGATTCTGGGATTCCATGGTTCCACATCTTGGCGGGAGCAGCTTCGTCGCCGCAGCTCCCAGGTTGGATCTTTTTCATGCTAAGAAGAACAAATCTCATTTGCTGCTCTATTCATGGTCACCCTTGCCTGGCCAGCCACGTGAGCAGGTGCTGGGAGTCCCCACCCCTGGAGGCGCTCAGGAGACAATTCCATGAGGCACTCAGGAGACAATTCCATGAGGCACTCAGGGCTGTGGTCTCGTTGATTCGGTGCTGCTCACTCACGGGTTGGACTCGATGACCTTGGAACCTTTTCGCCCCGGAACCATTCTGCGATTCCATGATCAGGGTGGCTGCAGCCCCCAGTGAGGGGCACTGTCCATCCCCTGTCACCACTGGGGAGTGGGAGGTGGCACCGTGGAATTCCAGGTGTCTCTGGCTCTGCTGTCCCCACAGAGCTCTTTTCCCGGTGACACTTTTCTTTCCCTCGGGGCTGATCCGCTCCTCTCCCCGTGAGAAAACACACCAGTTTGAAAATTTCCGTGTCACTTAAACCGGGCTTGGTTTGCCTTTGCCTCGAGGAAAGGAATTTTGAAAGTGGTTTTTTAAGGGTTGTAGCACCACTCTGCAGAGATCAGCTTAACGTCTCAACAGGCTGGGAGGAGCCCAAAAAAATATCAGCAGCCATGAATGGAACATCGGCCTCAAACCTCAGCCCTGGCTGGTCGGAGACACATGGTCGGGAAAAAAAAAAAGAGTTAAGAAGGAAGATCTGCTTAGCATCGGACGGGAAGAAATCTGGATCCGATAGGAAACCAAACTACGGAACTTGAGACCAATGAACACTGAGCCAATACATTTCTATGAGTTTTGAATGTAAAGAGTATCTGAAAAATCCAGTAAAATCCATGTGTCGTGGAATGATTCTCTCTGCACAGCCGGGCTGTGTGTGGCTGAGATGATTCCTGTGGCATATCCTGGCCAGAAAGTAAAGCAATGCCTTGACTCTCTGACATTAAAAACGTTGTTGGAGGGGTTTTTGGTTTTCCTGTAGCTTTGGTGACATCCCCTCCATCCCTGTGCAGAGCCGGCTGGGACTGGAGTTCCTGTATGGATCTGGGATTCCTGCGTGGATCTGGAGCCCCTGTTCAGATCTGGGGGTCCTGTGTGGATCTGGAGCCCCTGTTTGGATCTGGAGTTCCTGTTCGGATCTGAGGTTCCTGTTCGGATCGGAGGTTCCTGCGTGGATCTGGGGTTTCTGTGTGGATCTGGGGTTTCTGTGTGGGTCTGAAGCCTGTGTTGGGATCTGGAGCCCCTGTTGGGATCTGGAGTTCCTGTTCGGATCTGAGGTTCCCGTTTGGAGCTGGGGTTTCTGTGTGGGTCTGAAGCCCCTGTTGGGATCTGGAGCCCCAGCACAGCCCCTGGATGCTCCCCAGTTCCACCAGTGCTTGTGCTGCTCCCTGGCCGAGCCCAGCCCGTGGCCAGGAGCCCAGGTGGGTCCCTGCCCGCTCCCTTCCCAAATCTGGCCATGATTTGTGCTGGCTCCAGCCCGCAGCAGCCCCCAGCGGGAAACGCAGCCCCTTCTCCTCGGCAGGAAAAGCGAGCCGCGATTTCGCCCTGGATGCTCTCAGCGCTGCCTGGTGGGAATAGCTCATGGGCCAGGAATGTGGCTCTTCCCCATGGCTGCTATTTTCCCACTTAAATCCAGAGGAAAAGAGATCAGCAGCTAATTAGCAGCGGGGGAGCTCGCTGCAGGTTTATTAGGCTTTTCCCCTTCTCCAGAAGTGCCTGATTAACGGAGAGGCTGCGGAACGCCCGGAATTCTTCCAGGCCCGCACAAAGAGCACGGCCAGTGCCCCGAGGGTGAATGAGGAGGAGGGAAGGACGGTGCAGGAGCAGGAAGGGAGGATGTGAGCTTGCCTGGAGGGGCTGATGAATGCCAAGCAGCATCCCTGGTTCTGCCAGGGGCTCCCAGCGAGCTCCCAGCTCGGCCACATCCCTGGCTGGGATTTTGTCTGTGGAATGACCTAAGCCCGGAGCGAGCTGAGCCGCAATAAAAGGGCTGGCGGCTGCAGCGAGCTCCAGCGGTATCACGGCAACAGCAGGAGCATTTCCGAGCAGCCTCGGCTCAGCCGCAGCCTCTGGGGTTCTGGGGAGCAGCTCTTTCATGTCTGCAAAAGTGCTCCGAGAGCCGGCGGCGGGAAACGGGGAAGGGGAAATGCGGACGGGGGGTGGTGGGAGCAGGGATTGGGCTTCGAGCAGCTCGGGATGCAAGAGCTCGGAGCTCAGGGAGGAAGCTCAGCTCAGATTGTTCCCCAGGGATACAGCTGGGAGAGATCCGAGGAGATGCAGGGAACTTCAGGACCTTCAGGTGGGAAATGGGCAATTCCTGGTGATCCAGCAGTGCCCGGTCCCTGGCGATCCCTGGCAGGGCCGTGCCAGGGCAGGGGAGCTCTGCTTTATCCTGGTGCTGGGCAGGTGGGACCTTTGGACTCCCTCCCTCACACCCAGAGCTGTCTGCACGTCCCTGGAACGATTCTGGAAATGTCTGTACCCCCAAAAAAAATTCCTCTGGACCACTGAGAGTCCCCCTGTGGGATTTACGCCTCGCTGGGAGGCAGAGTGGGGTTTGTGGCCATCGTTGCAGCCCCCAGGATGAACCCAGGCTGGGACGAGGTCGCTGCTGCCTCCTGCACATCCCTGGAAGGGGGAGGCAGAGAGAGGAGAGCCCAGAAATGATCCGTGCACCCCGAGGGGACGAGCTCCGCCATCCCAGGCGCTCGATCCTGGCTCGGTCCGTGCCCACTGCAGGGTCAGTCAGGCCCAGACCTCGCCAGGCTGGACACAAACACCCAGCAGCTGCAGCGCTGCCTCCTTCTGGGGTGAGGGGGAGCACGGCAGGAGCTGCCCAGGAGAGTTTCCAGGTGAAAAAGAGGGGAATGGATGAGCTGAGGGCAGCTCAGCTCCTGGGGAGGAGGGGGAAATTCCAGCCTGCTCTTTTTTATCACTGTTATTTGATTGATTTATTTATTTATGTATTTATTTTATTTTCCCAGCAATTGTGTCCAATGTGCCTCGCGCGTTTTTGGGAACGGAGCTGCCCGGCGAGGCACAGAGCTCCGGATCCCCTCCTTGCCAACGCCACAACGGGCTCCAAACGTTCTCACGGGGCCGCTGGCGCCCAGCAAAGCAGAGGCTGCTGCATTCCACGGCTTCTCCTCCTGACTGAAGCAGCACCGCTGGCTTATTGCACTTATTAAATTAGGAGCTGTAAAGCAACTGGGTAAATAATAAATTGCTTGGGGGAAATATAAAAAAAAAACCAACCAAAACAAAAAACCACCGCCCGTCGCAGTTATTAGTCCAGATGAGTGAATTAGGTGTGGGAACGGCAGCTTTGAAGTTCGCCTCATTAAATCACACACCAATTCCGCACTTGTGCGGTCTCCAGGCGGAGATGAAGCCCTGAGGATGGGGCTGCTGCGAGCAAGAGCCGTCGCTGCCGCTGCTCCGAGCGAGGCCCCTGCTCCTGCCTGCGCTGGGAGAGGATTCCAAGCCCCAGCTCCCGGTGCCTTGCGAGAGCTCGGGAGCTGAGGGGTTTGTCCCTGAGGGAGGAGCTCAGGAAGGGGGAGAAAACGGCACAAATGTTCCCAAAGAGTCAGGAAGGCGTGGAAAATGGGATGGGAGAGGGCTTTCTGGGAATTTTTTGGGAAGATTTTGAAGCAGGGTTTTGTTGGATTTTTTGGGAATTTCTTTGGAGATTTTTCACCAGGGTTCTCTGGGATCAGAGAATGATTCTTTGGGAATTTTTTGGGAGATTTTTCACCAGGAGCAGGATTTTCTGGGATCAGAGAATGATTTTTTTGGAATTTTTGGGGAGATCTTTCACCAGCATTTTCTGGGATCAGAGAACGATTTTTTGGGAAGATTTTTCACCAGGATTTTCTCGGATCAGAGATTGATTCTTTGGCAATTTTTTGGGAGCCTTTTTCACCAGGATTTTCTGGGATCAGAGAATGATTTTTTGGGAGGTTTTTCACCAGGATTTTCTGGGATCAGAGAATGATTTTTTGGGAATTTTTTGGGAGGTTTTTTCACCAGGATTTTCCGGGATCAGCGAATGATTTTTTTGGGGAATTTTTTTGGGAGAGTTTTTCACCGGGAGCAGGATCAGCCTGGATTTCACACTGCCTCAGCCACCACTGCAGTGTCTGCCTCAGGAAGTTGGGCTCTTCCACTGAGCAACATAAATCCACATTTCAGAGGCTTCTCCCGGAATCCATCCTGGCTTCCTTCCCCGTGACCCTCATCTCCTCTTGTCCCCACGCTTGTCCCCTGCCAGCTGGCACCGGGGCACAGCCCAAGCCAAAGACCACGGGCACAGAGCTTGTTAAAATAAAA
>VZRN01001640.1:178686-200038 GCA_013397935.1 Dasyornis broadbenti | reverse complement strand
AAAAAAAAAAAAAAAAAAAAAAAAAAAAAAAAAAAAAAAAAAAAAAAAAAAAAAATCCCTTCCTTGAGTGCAATACTCACCTTAAAACACCACCTGGTTTTTATCCAGCCCGGCTCCTTTCATAAATTTACACCCTAATGGGTTACAGAGATCCTAACACTGGAGATCTCTGCGGGAGCTCAGGGCCCCGTTGGTCCCGTGTGCCCGAAGTTATGAGGTTAAAGGAAAAACACATTTTGCAGCCCTCACTTTACCCACGTGTTAGGAAAGACAAGGTCACGATTTCCAGCTCTTTTCGCAGCCACAACGCTTCGAAATCCACTTTTATAGTGAAAAATTTGGTTTCCCAGCGAGCAACCCGGTTCCAGGAGCAGAAAGCTGCGAGGGAAAAGCGCTGCGGGAGCGAAGGTTCCGGAGCCAGCAGTGGCACGGGAGCGCTGGGAATTCCCAGCCCTCACACAATTCCAAAGGTTGAACCAAATGCTGGGGCCGTGAAGCCAACTGGGAGTTTAGGATTTCATCTCCTAACCCAAATATTTCGGCTGGAATGCCGCATTCCTTTAGGACTGAGCACAGGGCAGAGCTGTGGCCTAAACTGCAATTTGCAGTGAAAATGGGGAAAGGCGTTCGGAGATCAACAGCGCATGGAACGTGCCCTCACCCACGGCCACCTCCCGCTGAATCCACGTCCCTTGTGCAGCTGGTCTGCAATTTGAGGAAGAATACAGCAAATTCACCTCACAGGCTTTATTGTTTTGAAGTTTAAAGTGGTTCTGGTTACGTGGTCAAGGTGAGTCCCCAGGGCAGGGCATGGGGACCTTTCATTCTGGTGTCACGGAAGATCGGGAAGAAAATAAAAACCCTGTAGCAGTATATTTGAAGTGATAGAGGATCAGGCATTGCTCTATTTTCTGGCCAGGATGTGCCACAGGAATCATCTCATCCACACACAGCCCAGCTGTGCAGAGAGAATCATTCCATGAAAAGCACCTTTTTTACAGGATTTCGCCCCAAACTTTATCCAGCCCAAACCCACAGAAAGGAACTGGCTCAGTCTCCATGGGTTCCAAGCCGAGCAACCGCCAGGATTCAGTTTCCCATTGGATCCCAATCTCCTCGGCTCCCCTGTCCATTGGATTTCCTTTCTCATCCCTCTCTTCCCAGCGCAGGTGTCTGTGCCCAGCCAGGGCTGTTGTTTGCAGTCCATGGCTGTCAGTGCCCGCTGAGAGCTGGGATCTCTTGTGGATCTCCTGTGCTGCTGCCAGGCTCTTGGGATGCTGAGCTCACCAGGCCTCAAGTCAGCAATGAACTTTGGAACAGAGCATCTCTATGGGTTTGGACTGGATAAAGTTTGGGAGAAAATCTTACAAAAATGTGCATTTCATGAAATGATTGTCTCTACACAGCTGGACTGTGTGTGGATGAGATGATTCCTGTGGCACATCCTGGCCAGAAAATAAAGCAATGCCTTGACTCTCTGACATTAGAAATGCTGTTGGAGGGTTTTTGTTTTTCCCGCAGTTTTGGTGACAGCACTTTGTGACACAGGCCCAGTGTCGCCCTGCCCTGCCCAAGTCCCCAGTGGGCCAGAAATACTCCAGGTTTTATTGAATGTGTTCTCTCCTGCTCTCCCTCATTTTCCCCTGATTTTCAGGACCACCCAGTTCAGGTTTCACTTCCAAAGCGCTTCCACATCGGATCCACGCAGCCTCCAAACACGGATTTTTCCGTGCAGGTTCCACACCTTGATCCTTTCCCCAGTGAGGGCTGGGAGCACCCCAGGGATGCCCGGCAGAGCTGGGAGTGAGAAGGACACAGCAGGGAACAGAAATGCCAAGTTTTTCCTTTTCCAGGGTTTTTTTAGGGCTTTCCTTGATGGCATCCTGCACAGGCATTGTGGCATCGTGACCTCTGCACCTCCTGCGTCCTTTCCCCTGCCAGGACGTGGCGTGGGGCTCCCCTGGTCCCTGCTCCTCCTCCCTGTTCCCAGAAACCTGAGGAATTCTGGGATCTGGTCCTGGCGTTCGTGGGCATCTTGGTAGCACCTGGTGGGGTTCACCCCCCAAAATCTCTGAGGAGGAGCTGTGGGCTCCAAGATTTCCAGGCTGGGACGCCCCAGGAGGCGGCATCAGCCACCCCATCCCAGACCACGGCACCCTCGTCTCTGGTGGGCACCAGAGCCCCTCGACCTCTGGGAAGAGCCCACCCAACCTCCACTGGCAAGGCTGGGACTTCCCCACTCTCTCCTCGGCGTTTTCTTCCTAAATCCCCCTAAATCACCCCAAACCACCCCAAACCACCCTTCCCACGCTGCGGAGAACACTCTGTCTGCTCTCCCTGGAGCTCACACGTGGCTCAGAGCTGCTATCACGTCTCCCCTCCAGCGCTCCCAGACTAAACAAGCCCAGCTCTCTCCTCCTGGCCCCGCAGGTCGTGTTTTTGGGACCTCTGACCACGTCCTGGACTGGCTGATCCTCCTCTCTCCCACTGGAAGCAGTTCCCTGGCCGGGGATGGGGAGCAGAGGGATTGTTTTGCATTTCTCCCGAACGGCTGTTGGATTTACAGCTCCCGGGGGAGGCGGAGGGGAGAAAGCCGAGCTCCACCGATCACCCAGTGATGGCTCTGCCTCACAAATCAGGCTCCCAAAAGCCAGCAGCCACCAGACACAGAGGTTTGGGAATTTTCCTCCTAATTCTGGAGCCCCAGGACCGCTGGGTTTGCCTGTTGTGATGTTCCCTGCATCTGAGAAGGGTGGAAGCCCCAGGCTCTCCCCCAGCAGGGAGTGCTGAGAGATTGCAAATGCTGGGATGGCAGAGATAGGCAGAAGAATTATAATCCCTGTTCCCTAGGCAAGGATCGGGAGAAATTCAACATTTTTTTCCCATAGAAAATCAAAATTCTGAGAATTCTGGGCTGAAAACCAATAGAGGGTTTTTTCTTTTTCTTTTCTTTCTATTTTTCTTTTTTTTTTTTCCTTCATTGTGTCTTCTTCCTCTTTTTCTTTTTCCTTTTTCCTTCCTTTTCTTTTTCTTCTTCTTCTTTTTCTTCTTCTTATTCTTTTCCCTTTCCCTTTCCTCTTCCCTTTTCCTCTTTGTTTTCCTTTTCTCCTTCTCTTTTTCCCTTTTTCTTTTTTCCCTTTTCCTTCTTTCCCTTTTCCCTTTCCCTTCTCCTGTCAGGAGCTGTGCAGAGCCACAAGGTTCCCCCTGATCCCCCTTTGCTCCAGGCTGGGCCCTTTCCCAGCTCCCTCAGCCGCTCCTGGGGCTCCAGCCCCTTCCCAGCTCCGTTCCCTTCCCTGGCCACGCTCCAGCATCCGTGTCCTTCTTTCCCTGAGGTTTGAATGGAAAACTGGGGGTTTCAGCTTTACCACTCCTCCAAGGAGCTTCAGGAAAGGTGAGCAGGACAGGAGTGGGGATGAGCTCAGATGGAAACACCCCCCAGCACCCCCCAGCAGCTCATCCTGCCCCACTTCCCCAGGGCTTTAACTTGTTCCACGGCTGTAACTCCGCGGCGCTGGGAAAAGGCCCATCCCACCCTCATGCCGTAAATCCAGGAGCTGTTTCCTCACCGAGCGGCTCTCCCAGGCCTCAATAAAGAACCTTCAGGAGGCTTTGCCTGTGGTTAAACACCGAGCTCTGCCTTGGCCGAGCCAAGTGGGCTCTGCTCTGTGCTCTGGATGAGGTGGGGCTGGATTTATTGTCATTTCTGCAGCGCTTGAGGCTTCACTCACAGGGCAGCATTACTCTCACAGCCGCCTCCTGCAGGGCTCCCCTGCTTTTCCCGATGTTTCCCTTCTTGCCTTCAGCTGAGTTCTCTCTGCCATCAGCCATCAAACACAGAACTGCTCATAGATCACCTCTTGTCAGGGGCTGGCAGCGATTCTGCTTCGGCCTCTGAGCCCTGCAGCTGATGGAGAACTTGCTTGGCTGCGGGGAGGGAGGCTGGGCTGGGCCTCCGGGCCTTGGAAGTGCAGGGAGCCCCTGGACGTGGGCTCAGGCTCTGGGGTGTTCTGGGCCCATCCGGACTCTGGGGTGTTCTCAGCTCGTCCATGGTCCAGTGGCAGCTGCATTTTGGGTGCAAAACCATCTCATCGTGAGGGAAAAGCAGGAATGCAACACTGACCTCAGGTGCTTCAGAGAATCCCAGATTATCCTGAGCTGGAGGGACCCCCAGGATCATGAATCCAGCTCCTGGCCCTGCCCAGACCCCCCAACAATCCCAGCCTGGGCATCCCTGGCAGCGCTGTCCAAACGCTCCTGCAGCTCTGGCAGCCTCGGGGCCGTGCCCATTCCCTGGGGAGCCTGGGCAGTGCCCAGCAGCCTCTGGGGGAAGAACCTTTCCCTGATCTCCAGCCTGAGCCTGCCCTGGCCCAGCTCCAGCCCTTCCCTGGCTTCTGTTCCTGTCCCAGGGAGCCGGGATCGGAGCTGCCCCTTGGGAGGAGCTGCAGCCCCGCTGAGCTCTGCCCTCAGTGCCCTCTGCTCCAGCTGGACACACCAAGTGCCCTCAGCTGCTCGTCGTGTGGCCCCTCCGGACCCCTGACCATCTTTGTGACTTTCCTGCGAACACCCCTCAATATCCTTCATCTTCTGGTGCCTGAGGGTGAATCCGATCACGCTTCCGGAACTCAGGCATTTCTGAAAAATAACAGTTTTGGGGCCAGAAATGGGCTGTCCCCGACTCCCTGCACAAACAGAAATCCCCACCCAGGGCGTGGGGTTTTCATCCTGCCAGGTAAATCCACGGCTGTAACTGCATGGCTGTAAACTCCGTGACTGTACCTCATTCCGTGGTTTGTAACAACTCCATGGCTGGAATTCCATGGCTGTACCTGCATGGTTGTAACTCATTCCATGGCTGTATCTCATTCCATGGCTGTAGTTCCATGGCTGTAACACCATGATTTTAACTCATTCCATGGCTGTAACTCCATCACTGTAACTCATTCCACGGCTGTAACTCAATGATTCTAACTCGTTCCATGGCTGTAACTGCACGGCTGTAACTCATTCCATGGCTGTAACACCATCATTTTAACTCGTTCCATGGCTGTAACTCATTCCACGGCTGTAACTCAACGATTTTAACTCAACCCACGGCCGTAATTCCACGGCTGTCCTGCCT
Source organism: Dasyornis broadbenti (assembly GCA_013397935.1). Taxonomy (NCBI): domain Eukaryota; kingdom Metazoa; phylum Chordata; class Aves; order Passeriformes; family Dasyornithidae; genus Dasyornis; species Dasyornis broadbenti. The sequence continues at coordinate 194,919 of VZRN01001640.1, read as the reverse complement.
CCTTCCTGCCGGGCACAGAGCTCCCTCCGCAGCGGTGATGTCATGGCACTTAATGGGCTCTAATTGCGCCTCTCCTCTCGCTAACAATCAGCTGAAAGCTCATTAAGCACCGGCCTGCGGCTGTGGAGAGCAGCGCTGGCTCCTCACAAAGCCTCTGCTGGGTGTCGTTTTCCTTCGGAGCGCGGCAAAAGCAGTTTGGGGTCGGCTCGAGGCTCCTGGAGCAGGGTGCCGAGCCAGATCCGGCATTTATGGACTGCAGGATGTTTTCCGTGACTGGAATTCATCCCAGGCAGCTCGTGGTGCTCGGGGGGTGAACAGCGAGAGGAGGGAGAAGGTTCCCCGGATTCATTTCCCCGCCGGTTTGTGCCTCTGGGATTTGCCGGGATAGAATCAGAGAATGGTTTAGGTTGGGACAGGCCTCCAGGGCTGGCCGAACACCACTTGTCAGCTAAACCAGAGCCCTGAGTGCCACCTCCGGCTGCTTCTTGGGGTTTTTCAAAGTTCAAGCGGGGCTTTTTGCAGCCAGCAACCCTAAAAACGTTTCCTTTTGAGAATTTTTTTCCAGTTGTCTTCTGAATCCATGGAGATTTCCTGCCCTCACAGCATCCCAGTCACATTTTGAGGTTTCCCGGAAGCTCCTGGCTCAGGCTGGGAGCTGCTCCCCCTTTTTTCCCCTCTGCTGACATCTCCTGAAGGACCCTGAGGGTCAGAGGAAGGACTGCAGAGCCCCCGGAGCAAGGCAGGGAAATGTGGAGAATCCAATGCCAAGGGGTGGGGGGGCGGGATTTGGAGCTGCACAGGATCCCAGGGAACATGGGAAGGGCAGGAAAGCCCCGTGTGATGTTAAAAATAGTAAAATTCAGGTAGGGAAAAAAATCCTGTGCTGCTTTTTTGTCACTCTTCAGTGTCTGGGGTTGTTTGTGGGGTGAGATCCCTGGAAAAGGCCCTGGGAAGCCTCCGAGGGCTGGGATGTGCCCCTGGAGCAGATCCAGCATGGATGGGTTGCAGGATTTTTTTTTCCTTGACTGGAATTCGTAGCAGGACAGCCCTTCCCTTGCTGAAGGCTGCAGGAGAATCCCGGGAAGGGCTCAGGACACCCCACCTGGTGCTGGGCCAGCCTTCGGGGTGCTCCAGCCTCCACCTTGGGGGTTTGGGGCTCCCTGCGGGCACAGGGGGATGGAGAAAAGCCGGAGCCGCCTCTCCAGAAGGGTTCCCAGGAGCTCCAGATGTTCCCAGGAGCTCCAGATGTGGGATTCGATCCCCTCTCCAAGCCCCTGGACAAGCCGTCCCACCCTGCTGACCCCACAGGGCCCGGGTGCCTTTCAAGCCGACCGAAACGCGGTGTTTACCTCTTCACAAAACAACAGAGGAGAAAAATCCTTGGAAGCGGAGAAAACCTGGAAGCTGTGACAAATTACCCAAGTCTTTGAGGTCTTTAAGGTGGTGCCACGGCATCAACAGCTCCGTGCCTGTCCCTCCCCAGGGATGCTCTGGGCATCGGGAAATGGATCCGGAGCCTCCTGCTCCAGAATCCCACGGATTGTTCCGTGCTTACATTCCTGACTGGATTAGAGAGAAACAATTTAATGACCTGGAAGTGATGAGGGGCTGGATGGCTGATCCCAGAGGTGGCACCGTGCCGAGGGGAGGGCGTTCCGCCAGCGAGATCCCACTTGGAGCGTGCCAGGGAGGCAGGGATGGGCCTTGGGCAGGGCAGGGAGCTCCAGGGCTGGTTCTGATCTCATCTCGTGCCTTTGCGGCTCCTGATGAGCTCAGATCTCTGAGCAGGAATTTCATTGCTCATCCAGCTTTTCCCGGAGCTCCGGAGCCCTTCCGTGCCCGTTCCACCGAGGAAGATGGATGAGGAATCTCTGCGCCAGGAGCATCTGGGTTTCTTCTTGTCTAAATCCCACTCCGAGATTTTTGGAAACCAAACCTCCCGAATTCGATGGGCTGTGCTGGGAGATGTGGGGTTTTGTGAGGGGTTCAAAGGGGAATTCCTAGGCCATATTCCTGGGAAATGGGCTTGGATACCTTGAGTACTCCAAGGTTCTTCCTCACCTTGCAGGAGCCTCTCTCCAGCCCTGCAGGGAGCCCAAGGATTTGCCGGCATTCAGGGCTCTCCCAGCCTGCAAAGCCTCTCATTTCTTGCCATTCCTGCATCTGGGAATCTTGAACTCCATGGGAATGGGAATGTCTGTTGTGATTTTTGAGGCGTTTAAACATCCGAACTGGATCTTTGGACAGCCCCGGCTCGCTGAGATGAAATGTGGGGCTGAGGTGCTCGGGAAAAAAATCCCTGCAAAGTCCAGGAAAAGGGGATTGATCCCACTGGGGGACCCTGAGATCCAGGGAAAAGCCCCGAATCCTTGGGCTGCATCAGGAGCTGCAGACAGAGCCCCCGGTGCTCCCAGGCCAGGTTTCCTCGTTGTCCCAAAGAAGGATTTGCTGTTTTCCACCAAATAAGGGAAAACAAGCACCAGTTCTCTCCAGGGCTATAATTAACTGCGTTCCCTGGGTGGTGCCAAAACCCAGGAATGACAGAGAACCAAGGAAAACAAGTCTGGGAATGTCATTTCCTTCGTCCACCCGTCAGAGCAGGGTGAGCTGGGCGTTTCTGAGACCTCCGTCCTTCAAAATCCCGGGACATGGGGGTTCCACGGCCACCCCTGTGCCCAGAAATCCTCCATCCTTGGGTTGTTCTCCCGAATTGCCATTCCAGCCTCCCCTCTGCAGGATTGTCACGTCTTGTCCTGCCTGCCCTGCTCACGGAGCACCTGGAAATCCTCGCTTTCCCTCCACCTTCCCGTTTTTGGGTACCTTGCCCCACGGTCCTTCTTCCTCTCTCCTGAGCTCTTTCCCATCAGCACAATGATTTTTTTCTGGGATGATTTTCCAGCTGACCGAGGTCATTTGAAGCTCGTTTTGCTGCTTCCTTGGAGGGATTTCCTGGAAGCCTGGCTGGGGTTGTACCCGTGATTTGGATGGGAGCTTGTGCCCTTTCCTTGAGAAGCTGCCCCCCACGGAAACTCCGCATGGAAATTCAGGGCAGAAGGGAAAAGCTCCTCGAGGAGCCCTTGTTTTCCCAGGATTGCTAATTCCAAGGAATCTCAATTGCAAACAAAGTTTGCATCAATCATAAAAAAACATGAAAACCACGCAATTGAACTCTACCCCTCCTTGGGTGATGCAGCTGCTGGGTTGTCCCAGGAATGCTTTCCTGGAAGGAAATTCTAAGTTGTTCTAAAGAAGTTGCTTGAAAGTCCTGGATCTGGGAATGCTGCTGAGTTTTCAGCCCTGTCCTGGCGGTTTTGGCCACGTGAGGAGCATCAGATTCCTTGGAGCTGCCCCAGGGACGCTGAGTCCGTGCCCTTTTGTGTCTCTTTGCATGAACCCGTCTGATTTCCAGGAGATTTTCGTCCGCGCCGTTTATGGAACCCTGAAAACGTCGTCAGAGAGAGGCAAAGCCAAGCTCAGCCCCACGTCTGGGCCAGGATTGTGCGGGCTGAACGCGACCCAGGCTCGGGACAGCCCTGGGCTAATCCTGGGAGCCGCGGGGAAGCCACGCGCAGGGCACGTTCAGAGCGGCCGATTTTGGAAGCCCTGAACTCCTGCACGAGGGCCCTGCACACCCAGCTGGGTGCAGAAAAGACTGGAAAAGTGACCCAGAAGGAAAAGAGTGGAGAGGAAAAAGGGACGAGGGAACAAAAGTGCAAATGTGGCCTCGAGCGCAGGCTGAGCGACAGGAGGAGCTTGAAGGGGTGACAGCAGGACACTCCCAGAACTCCGTGTCCTCCTGCTTTATCTTTGGGAAGTGTTGTCTCCCTTGGGAATGCCATTTCCAAGGGTGCAGACAGGACCTTTCTGTGCCTCCGAACAACCCTTCTGGGAATCTCCAGACTCAAGTTCCACTTCTGTTAATTTTAGAGGGGTGGGAGGGCTCCTCGTTCGGTTTTCCTCGTTGTGATTTCCAGGGAAGAAAGCAGAGTCAGGAGCTCTGAGCCGCTGGATCTCCTCCATTTTCCCGATCGTGGTGCAACTTCCCAGAGCAGGAATTAACGATGGGAAACTCTTGCTGAGTCCCAGGAGGGCCATTCCCTGGCACATTTATCCATGGATGCACACTCTGGGAAAACGGAATGTGCTCTGGCGCTGCTCGTGGAGACAGGGCTTGGGATCAGAGCGTTTGGGACCAGAGCCCTGCACAAACTCATTCCCTGTGCTCCTGGAGCAAACTCCTCCCTGGAGCCGTGTGGAGCAGAGCTCTGCTCTGGTTTTTCACTCAACACCAAGGGAGGGGCCGGCTTTGTTCCTTGAGACTGGACCCAAGCAGAACCTGGCAGGAGAAAGGCTTTCCTTACCCAAATCCAGAATTTCTGCTGATCCAAGGGAGATTAACTGCAGCGAAAGCCTGGGATTTACCCCCTTGTCAAGGCGGGGCTGAAGCCAAGGGAAACCAAGATTTTTGATATCCCTGGATTTGCACCAAAGCTTCACCCAGCAGCACGGATGATTCATCTCTGAAACAGAGAATTCTGTTCTTTCCTCTGTTTACCTTCACTTGCCAAAGAGCTGAGCTGGTGGTGCTTGAGGTCTGCTCCTGCTCCGGACTTGCTCGAAGCTGTTTGCACTGAATTTTTCCAAGCTGTTAGAGGAGCCTTTTCATGTCAAATGAACAAATTAAGCGAAGCTTTTTTAACCGCTCTGCTCTTTTCAGCTCTCACTGTTCTGGGACAGCCAAACCTTCACAGCTTGGCCTGGTTGGTAAAAGAACAAATCTCCTGTCCCCTCCGTGGCCTAGGGACACAGGGCTGGAATTGGAACAGGAGCTGGAGCTGTTGATGGGAATGATTGTTTTGTATTTATTGATTTCTTTGTGTTGCTTTAACAGCAAAACCTTCTGGGGTGGCTGCCCAGGCCACAGAGGGAAGGCCAAGAAAGGAGGAGGAAAATAAATTAATAAAGGCTGTAAAATTCATCAGAGAGTCGTTAAAATGCACATGAAGTTTGTTTTTCTGATTTTGCCAGCTCTGTGCCTTCCATTCCCTACTTCAGGCCGCGCTCGGCCCCAGAAAGACCAAATTCCCACCAGATATCAAATCTTGGATGCCCTCGGTATTGTGTCCCATCAGCACAGCCAGCAAACTCAGCTCTGCCTCCTTTCTTTGGGGTTTTGGGATGTGGGCCATTTTCCTCAGATCCAGACCCATCAGCAGAGACAGTGACAGTGGGAAAAGTGGGAAACAGGGCCCCAGGGTTTGGTGGTCACTTGGAAGCTGCTGCCTTTGGAACCTGGGCCCCAATTAATTAATGAGCCCCAATCCCGGCTCCCTGGGCCAGGGCCAGGAGCCAGGGAAGGGCTGGAGCTGGGCCAGGGCAGGCTCAGGCTGGAGATCAGGGAAAGGTTCTTCCCCCAGAGGCTGCTGGGCACTGCCCAGGCTCCCCAGGGAATGGGCACGGCCCCGAGGCTGCCAGAGCTGCAGGAGTGTTTGGACAGCGCTGCCAGGGATGCCCAGGCTGGGATTTGGGATTTGGGGTGTCTGTTTTCCCTTGAGCTCTGAAATCCATCCCGAGTGGGGGTTTTGGGAAGGATTCACTCACGATCCAGCTGGACTCGAGTCCGCCGTGTCACCTGGGAGGAAATCCTCCTGCAGAGCTCGGCTCTCTGCAGTTTTGCTGCAGCTCCTTCAGAGATATTTTTAAACCAGGAGTGAAGGTGCCTGAATTGAACACCGTGATGCTGAGGATGTAGGGATGTTCATCTCCTCGCCGGAAAGACTGCAGAAGGGTTAACATCATCCCAGGCTGGCAAATTCCCCATTCCTGAGACATTCCAGAGCTCGGGACAGCTCCCACCCGCTGCTCTGCTGGCGGAGTGTTCCCTGTGGGATTTGGGGTCTGTGGGATTGCTGTGGCCATGGTGGCACCTGGCACCCAAAAAGCTCCCGGAGCCTCCCCAGTTTGGGAGCAGGGAAGGGCCCGTGCTCAGCTCCGTTTCCCCCCAGGGGGATTCCTGCCCTTCTCTGCATCCCAGGAGCTGCTCAAGGCTCCAGCCAGGGAGGGTTTTGTGGTCTCAGCTCAGGGAAGAACCTGCAGCCCTCCAAAGATCCCAATCCATCATTAAGGGGGAAAACGGATTCACGGGAACGCTAAAGCTGGGAAAGAACTCCAAGGGTGCACCCTGTGCCCCATCCCCACCTTGCCCCCAGCCCAGAGCTCTGAGTGCCACGTCCTGGAATTCCTTGGACGCCTCCAGGGATGGGGACTCCAAACCTCCCTGGGCACTTTCTATCCCTGACCACCCTTTCCATGGAGAAATTCCTGCTGGTGTCCACCCTGAGCCTCCCCTGGCACAGCCTGAGGCCGCTCCCTCTTGTCCTGCCAACAAAACCGCCTTTCCCAAGGTCTCCCGCACCTCAGGCATTCCTGTTCAATCCCTTCCCCTCCCTCCCCGATGGGTTCAGCTCTCCTGTGTATCCCGGAGAAGAAAAGCTCTCCATCACGTGGAAATGCGGAGCTTCCTGATTAGAATTTAATTTGCAGCGATAGAGAGGAAATTATCCTGTCAGTGCCGAGAAAAGAAACAGAGATCCGGGCCAGGAGCTGCTCCGTAAATCGCACCGAGGGCTTTGTAAGGCTCCAAGAGAAGATTTGGCTGGTGGAGGTTGGAGCAGGGCTCCGAAATGACCCCCATGGAGGGGACAGATGGCCCCAGGGACAGTGGGAGCTCTCCCTGTTTTTCCCGAGGCGCTGGAGCGGTTGCCATGGCAACCCCCATTGCAACAAACCCCAGAAATGTCTCTTCAATTAATTCCTGAAAAACCCGCGGAGTGGGACGTGTGTCTTGAGGAGCCTGAGACTCCTGCGTTGGCATTTTCCTGGTGGGCGTTGTTCTCCTGCCAGACACTCCGCCAGCAGAGCAGCGGGTGGGAGCTGTCCCGAGCTCTGGAATGTCTCAGGAATGGGGAATTTGCCAGCCTGGGATGATGTTAACCCTTCTGCAGTCTTTCCGGCAAGGAGATGAACATCCCACATTCCACAAACACCTCGGGAGTGGAAAATCTCCGTCCCCATTCACCCTCCAAAGGGACAGAGGCACCGCTTTCTTAGCAGAGGTGACAGTGAGGCCAAACACGGAACAAAAAACGGGATTTTGGTGCCTCATTCCCACCTGGAAGCTCTGGAATGCCCCAATCCCGTGTCCTTGCACTGTGAGCATCCCAGAGGTTGAGGGAAGGCACCTCCACCGGCAGCAGAGCTTGGGCTGCAGCTCTGATTCATTCCAGGCCGTGGGAATCCATCTCCCCTGGGCTGCCTTGGGATTTTCCATCTTTCCCACCTGGATTTCTGCAGGGCTGTGTCCAGACCTGAACTTTTGCTCAGTGCAACTGCATTTTGCAAATGGTTGTTTTTTTTTTTTTTTTTGTTTTTTTTTTCAGTCACTTCCTTCTCTTTTTCAAATCCTCTGCTGCCTTTGAACCTCGGATTCCTCCTTGGGGATGTTTCACAATTTCTCTGTGTCTTCCCAAAGTGTTCCTCCCCCTGCACCGCTCCTGCTGCCGCATCTTCCTGGACAAGGGATTTTTCTTGTTCTCCCTGAGCCTGAATTCCAGAGATCCCTCACTTTGGTGTCTCTTTGGGCTTTTTTTCCACTGGGAAAGGGCTGTCTGTGCCCAAGGCGTGGGGATGTGGAATTCTGGGGAAGGAATTCTGGAGTTTTTGAGGAAGAAAACGCAATTAGTGGTGAGAGACCTGCCCGGGGCGCATCTGAGCCCTTTGATGTCCACACTGCGCAGCTCCAAATTCCCAAATCCCAGTGCAGGTCAGGACTGGAGCAAGGCAGGTCCCACTCCTCCACATCCCCATGGATCACACGGAGCTGCAGCTCCTCCAGGGCAGCCTGGATTATCCAGACCGGGAAAGGGATGGTGCAGGTGGCCTGGAGATGCGCTTCTGCCCCCGAGGAATGGGATGAGGGCGTCATTCCTGAGATCCAGCCCTGGGCCAGCCCAAAACCTGGAAGAATTTCAACATTCCCTGTGCCAAAGCACCCCAACACCACCAGCAACGCCCCCAGAACCCAGCTGGGGGAGCCTGGGGGATTCGAAGCTCAAATCCAAACAGGAAGTGGATGCTGGAATGCTGAAGGAGGCGGGAGAACCTCGAGGGTGGCACAGTTTTAACCGGGATTTCTTCTCCCAGAGAAACTCCAGCCTCACCTGCTGCCATCTTCCAACCACCCTTCCCTCTCTTATTCCCTTTCCTTAAGACCGAGATACTAAAAATAACCCACCCCGGAAAAAAAATAAAGAAATCACTTGCCCTTTCCAGATTCATTTATCCCCAAGGGTTTTGTCCCGGAATAACCCCAGCCATGGTTTCGGGGGATGGACTCGGGGACCAAGCCCCTCTGTCTCTCCAGTTGTGCCAGCCTGTCCATGCAGGCCCGGCCCAGAGCTCTTGGAAAGGCCATTCCCACAGCCAGGGACTCCAGAGGCGCTCAGACAGCCCCAAATCCCGAAGCCTCTTTGCCCACACCGGTGGCTGAAGGGTTTTTGTTCGTAGGGCTGCGACTGTCCCCGCGCAGAAAGGGAATTCCTGCGTGAGGAGGCCAAAATTCCACGCCAAAAATGCCTCTGGAGCTGGATTTGGGATGCTGGCCGAAAACCGGGAGCGGTGCCATGGATTTCAGCTCCTTCGTGCCCAACGCACCCCTCGTGGAAAATGTCCTGGGTGACAGAAGCACCAGGATTTGTTTGCGCTTCTCAAATAAACAAAGAGCGAGGAAAATCACCCGAACTGCTCCGTGTTTGGGTGAGGAAGCAGGAAAAAGCGGGGATTGGGGGTTGGAATAAGCCGCACGGAGCAAATTGAGCCTGGCTGAACATCCTAGGAGTAAAAATGTGAGTGGGAAATAATCCGGGAAAATTCCAAGCCCTTCCTTCAACAGAGCTGCATTAAAGATCGCAGAAAGGAAAGGTGTGGTGGCAGCCACGCAACTCGTCTGAAAATAATTATTATATTGCCCTTGAATTTCAAATAATTATTGTATTGGCTTGGAATTTAAAATAGTTCTTGTATTGCCTTTTACATGTAATTATTGTATTGCTTTTGAATTTAAAATAATTGTTGTATTGCTTTTGAATTTAAAATAATTGTTGTATTGCCTTTGAATTTCAAATAATCATTATATTGGCCTTGAATTTCAAATAGTTATTGTATTGTCTTTTTATTTAAAATAATTATTGTATTGCCTTTTACACTTAATGATTGTACTGCTTTTGAATTTCAAATAATTATCATATTGCCTTTGAATATTAAATAATTGTTATATTGCCTTTTAAATTTATTTCTTGTATTGCCTTTGAATTTCAAATCATTATTATATTGCCTGTTAAATTTAATCTTTTTGGTCTTCCGTTAAGTTCCCATTCAAAAAAACCCCTTTTCTGATCCATCCTTTTACACTTCCCAAGGCCCAGCCTCCATTTCCATGTGCCTCGGTTCATCCCAAGTCGTTTTCCCACTTCAAACCATCCCAGTTTTTGCTGCCCCTTCCAGGCAGCGCCATTCCCACCCGGCAGGCAGGAGGCTTTTTGTAAACCCTGAGCACATTCAGCCCTTTCAGCCTCCAAAAACACAGCCCTGGAGCAACTCGCTGCCATTTCTCAGCATCGAGTTGCTAATGAAGTGTCTGTGAACGGCTCCACAGCGTTCCCTGGGAGCGCTGGGATGCGGGAAATGCTGGGAACGCTGCAGCTCCCAGCTCTGCCCCACGGCTGGGATCATCCATGGCCGTTCCCACTAAAGCAGCTGGGCCTGGCCAAAGGTCCGGCAGCCCTGTCCCGACAGAGGCTCCCGGATGGATCCTGTATGGACAAGGACGGGATGCGACCTTTGGTGGTCACGGAGGAGAAAATCCACTCCGTGCCACATCCAACGGGGAGAGCTTTTCCCTGGATCTGGATCAGGCTCCCTCCAGGCTCCTCCGCTCCGTGGGTGACACTTCCAGTCTGGTTTGCAGCGTCTGTCCGGGTGCGGGAGTGGCAGTGCCGCGGTTGCCATGGCAGCTGTTCCCCACCCAGGGATCCCACATGGATCAGACCCTTTGGTTTCTCCCATGGCAACCACGGGAGCAGAGTTCCCTGTGGGATCCCATCACTGCAGGGACCATCCAGAATGGAATCCCGGAATGGTTTGGGTTGGAAGGGGCCTTTAAGCTCATCCAGTGCTGCCCCTGCCATGGGAGCGACATCTCCCACCATCCCAGGCTTCTCCAAGCCCCCTCCAACCTGGCCTTGGGCACTGCCAGGGATCCAGGGGCAGCCCCAGCTGCTCTGGGAATTCCATGCCAGCCCCTCCCCACCCTCCCAGGGAACAATTCCTTCCCAAGATCCCATCCATCCCTGCCCTCTGGCACTTCAAAATGGGAATGAGAACGACTCAAGTCATCTTTCTCCCATCTCCTGGGATGAGCAATGAGCTGCTTTGGAAAAGCTCCCATCCCATGGCTGGGCAGAGCAGTGGGGCCGTGCCCCTGGCAGGGATGTCCAGCGTTCCTGCAGGGCAGCAGTGCCAGGCTGGGCTTGTGTCCAGCCTGACCTTGGCCACTTCCAGGGATGGGGAATCCACAACCTTCCTGTGCCGGTGGCTCCCATCCTTCTATCAAGGAAGCACAAACGTTGAGGTGATGGGGTTTGTGAACATTTCCCACTGGAAAGCCTCCTCTTTCCCAGCCGTGTTTATTTTCCCGGCCCTGGCTCCCAGGCTGCTGCATTCCTGCCGCCTTTCCCTGCAGGGAAGTCAGGCTGGGATGAGCGCGCGTTCCCAGCTCCCGCATCCGCAGCTCCAGGACACGTGCGGGGCAGCGGGGGCTGAGAGCCTCCCCACCTTCACCTCGCTGCTCCTGCAGCCCCGTCCGTCCCCGGGGACTGCGGAGCTCGGCTCTGACGCAGGCGATCAGGAGCTTTGGGAGCCGGGAAACCGCTGGAACTGGGGCTTTTTGCCCGAGCGGGAGCAGTGGCTCGTGGAGGCTGAGCTGGTTCAGCTCTCAGAGCGTGGCTGGGCTCAGCCCTGCTGAAAACATTTCCGTCTCTTTGTCAGGTATTGCCCCGAGACCCTGCAGGAGGGACCCGCACCGTGTCCCTGTCACCCCTTCTGCCCTGTCCCACTCCAGTGTCACCGAAACCGCGGGAAAAACAGCCCTGGATGGAGCCAGGCCAGGTTCCCTCAGGGTTCCGGGACAGTCCCAGCACCCCTGGTGCCACCCTGAGCTGCCCCAGCCCTGAGCAGCACCGAGACCCCCTGAGACCTCCTCAGCTTTGGCTGCTCCCTTTCCCTGCTCCAGGGCTCTGCTTTTCCCGGGATCCCATTTCCCTGGAGCAGTGGGGATGGGGCTGCCTGGGGATGCCCTTTGGGCTGTGGTGCTCCATCCTGCCACAAACTGCTGGAGCTGTTTGGAGTTCGGGAGCTGCTGGAACTGTTAGGAATTTTAGAGCTGGAGCTGTTGGAGTTTAGGAGCTGCTGGAATTCCAATCGGAATTCAAAATTGGAATTTTGGAGCCGCCAGGATTTCCAAGCAGCAGCCTGGGACCTGAAACGGGGCAGAGTGCCAGCCCTCCCGAGTGGGACAGGGACAGTCGGGCATTGCCTTAAGAAGCCCCACAGGCTGGGGACACGGATGTTTTTCCATGGATGTTTTTCCATGGATGCCTGTGGAATTCCTCACCTCATCCGCCCTGAGGAGTCACTGGAGAGTGACACGAGGCCATGTGGGGGTGACAAATCCCGAGGGATTATTCCTGGAGGTGGTTTGGTTCCTTTGAGAGGATCCTGCCAGCCATTCCTGGATTTCCTCCTGCAGCCAGCAGGAGCCTGGAATCAGCCTTGGAATTTGCTCTGGGAGCCGAGCGGGGCGACACCACGGAGCGGGAGCCAGCCCTGGCTGTGGCCGTGCTCTAAAGAAAGTAATTTCTTCGAGTTTATTTGTTCAGCTCCCTTCCCTGGACACCTCCTACCAAAATCCCGGCGCTCCCCAGGGGCTCCTGCAGCCCCTCGTGCCCTGGTGAGGGGAAACGTTGGAAATCCTCTTCCCACAGCAGATCCAGCGCTGGATCTAACCCCAAATCTGGATTTAACCCCAAATCCGCCCCATTCCAACGGGATCTCTCTAATCCACAAGCTCCCTCGGTTTTACGGGAAGGCATTCCACGACTCTGGCACAGAACCTCGATCTCCAAACAGCCGGTGACCACCAGGCGGCCAATATCGAGAAGAAATTGGATATTTTATATCATTTTATACTGAAGCCCTGTTTTCAAAAGTCATGAAGAGTTAATGGCTCAAAGATGTGCTGCCCCCATTCCGGGCGCGTTCGATGGGCTCACCTGAGCCCGGCCCCGGAGATTCCTTCTGGGAGAGCTTTGGATTCCATCAGAAACACCAACAAACAATTCCCCCCTGCTCATTAACACTCTGTAAATTTATTAACACCGTGTAAAACGTCCAGAAATGGAGCCTTCAGGCACAGCACGGCCGGGGGGCAGCCCCCGAAATCAAAAGGCTTTCAGAGTCACTCCTCCGAGGCTCGGCACCGGTTTCGGGAGGCTGTGGCAGCTGGCCAGATGTTGTCAGGGCAGCTCTGGCTTTGCTCCGCTGGATGAATTCTCCTCTGTTTCCGAATGTGAAAATATTTTGGTTTGCAGGAGAGGCTTCGGGAGCGCGGGTTTTGTGCTGAGCCGGCCGGAGCAGCCTTGGCTCGGCTCTGCCGGCTTGGAACCCCTTCCGCTCCTTCCCTCGGAGCTTTTCCCTCTCCCAGCTCTCCCTGGAGCTGCCGCGGGAGCCCTGGCAGGGCGGAGGCTGCGGGGTTGAGCTCGGGGCTGATTCCAGGAGCCCGAGGGAGCTGTGGGAGCTCCAGAAGTTACACAAGCGCCAGATTCCACGTCGGGCTCCGGACGTTGGCGTTTCCTTCCCAGCCAAGCTCCGGCCTGCAAAGCTCCGGGCTCCGTGGCCTCGGAGGATTTTGGGAGCTGTGGGAATGCTCAGCTCCACAAGAGCTGAATATTTTGAGGTCCTCTCACTTCCCTTGAAACCTCAGCCCGGAGCTGGGTGAGCTCACTGGGCTGAGAGAACCCGGCCTTCCCTTCCCAATCCACTGGGATTTCAGCAGGAGGAATTTTCGGAGGAATTTTCCAGATTCCTCAGGAAATCAGGCAGCAGAGGCTGATCCATAGGAGGAGAAGCGTCATCTCCAAGCTCCGGTTCAAATATTCAGCATTTTAATTTGTCCTGCATCTCTCTTGGTTCAGTTCCGCCCATCTCCTGATAGCTCCGACTTTCTAATTCCATGTATTCGGTGCTGGGCTTTCCTAAAAAATTCCCAGGGTGTCAATGTGATCAGAGTGAGGATGGAAAAGCACCCAGGGGTGACCCAAAGACACGGCATTTTTGGGTTTCAGTGTGAAGCAGGGAATTGTTTCTCTTTATAGGGAAAATAGCACATCTTTCTCAGTTCCTGAACAATTCCTGAACGGGGTTTGGCAAATTTCCGTTCCCGTGGCGTCTCCTTCCCTGCCAGCGTTTCTCATGGACACATCCCAATAATCCAGGAACCCGGATTTTATTTTCTTTTCCATCCAGCACATTTTACTTTCTTCGCCCTCTTTCTTTCACCCTCTTGTTCCCAGAGCGGGAATTCCCTGCAGGCCCCCGCCAGCGAGGAGCGCTCCCGGTTTCTGCCCGGATTCCGCCTTTCCAGACCCCGCTTCTCCCCGTTCCTTTCTCCTTCCCATTTTCCTTCCCTCAGCCGTTCCCAGCAGCCTTTCCTCGCGCTGCACCACGACGTTCACAATGGATAACGGAGCGGCAACGAGGAGGAACATGGAGAATAAATTCGATTTAGTTGGACAGAAATGCTGCCACGTATCCTCCTGCCCCTTTTCCATCCGGGCTCCCGCTCTCTGAGCTCCAGGATGCTCCTCCTGGAGGCTGGCTCCAAGGATTTTGGAGTCACCCGTGGGCTGGATCAAGGCTGAAGCAGCCCGGGATGCACCTGGCAGAGCTCAGGAGCGCAGAGAAGGGTTTTATCGCCATGGAAATGCAAAGAAGCATCTGGAAACCTTGAAAGCAGCCCAGGCTGGGCTCCGGTTCCTGCAGCAGGAAGCGGCCCCGGTTGGGAAGAGGCAGATGGTCCAAAATCCTGACAGCAGCAGCTCTGTGGGCTCAGCCCAGAGCTTTGGCCTGAAATAGAAACCCTGGCAGGGTTGACATTTATATTTATATCTATATTTATATTTGTATTTGTGTATTTATATGTGTATGTATATCTATATTTATATTTACATTACAAATATGTAATAATATGTGTTATATAGTTACAATATTGATATTTTTTCTATTGTTTATATTATTTATTATTAGACATTGTTTATATTAATAAATTATGATTTATATATATCTGTACTACTTATATTATTATTTATACATTATTGTTAATATTATATTATATTATATTATATTATATTATATTATATTATATATAGCTATTATTTCCATTATTTCTATTACAGATATTATTTCTATTATATTATATATATTTATATTATTTATATTATTTCCCTTATTTCCATTATTTCCATTATTGCCATTATTTATACTATTTCTATTATTTCTACTATATTATATAAATATTGATAATATTTCTCTTATTTCTCTTACCTCTCTTATTTCTATTGTTTCTATTGTTTCTATTATTTCTATCATTTATATTACATTATATATTTTTCTTCTTTCCATCCTTTCTATTCCAAAGCTTCCAGGGAGAGGCCGAGCCTGGCCCCGGGCCCGGCCTCAGGGAGGGCTCCAAGCCGTGGCCGGAGCCGTCCCCTCCGCGGCACCATCGGGCCCGGCCCTGGGGCCACGGCATCGTCCCGGCTGTGGCTGGAGCCCGGCCGTGAGGAATTCACCCCAGCGCTCCGGAAAAGCTCCAAACCCACCCTGTGTCCCTGCGGGGGGCTTTGATGGAATCGGGGAATGCTTTGGGTGGGAAGGGACCTTGAAGATCACCCAGTGCCACCCCCAGGGACACCTCCCACCATCCCAGGCTGCTCCAGCCTGGCCTTGGGCACTGCCAGGGATCCAGGGGCAGCCCCAGCTGCTCTGGGAATTCCATGCCAGCCCCTCCCCACCCTCCCAGGGAACAATTCCTTCCCAAGATCCCATCCATCCCTGCCCTCTGCCACTGGGAAGCCATTCCCTGGCTCCTGTCCCTCCATGCCTTGGCCCCAGTCCCTCTCCATGTTTCTTGCCATCCCTTCAGGCCCTGGAAGGCCACAATGAATTTGCCTCAAAGTTTCTCTTCTCCAGGCTGAACAGCCCAAATTCTCTCAGGCATCACAACCAGAACCTCCCCCTGCCAAACTCCGAGCTCCCAACGGCCTGGATTCCAGAAAAATCCCACCTTGGAAGTGACTCCAAGCAGCCCCAGCAGTGGGATGCGAGCACAGGGTGTGGATTTGCTTGGGACACAAATCCCACCACAAGGGATTTCTCCTCTGGGAAAAGCGTCCCAGGCTCTGCCCCTTCGGATCCGTCCCTTGTATCTTTGCTCGCTTCCAAGATCCCATCAGTGAGGTGGGAACAATTAGGAGCAATTAGCGCCATCACCGAGCCCCTCATTAGCGCTTCTTTGGGACCGGAGCAGCTTCTGGGAAATATCTTCTCCCGGATCCTGCCTGAATCATCTCCCCAGATTTCACATGTCAGCTGGTTGGCATCCAAGGAACCGGGTGAGGATGCCCTGAGCCTCTTGGAAAGCAGGAATTCCATGGGACAACGGGAAAGGCGCTGGATGCCGAGTGGGATGTTTGGACCAGGCTTCCTCAGCTCCTATTTTTACACCCTCTTGGCAAAAAATGACCTTTCCCGCCCGTAAAACTGACAAAGGGAGGGCAAGAAATGCAGCTCCCCCAACGAAATCTCCGCAGAGGAAGGAAAACAAGGAGCAATTCTTGGAAATCCCTTGTTTTCCTCATTCCCGGAATTGCCCAGTGCGGAATCGCTGGGTTTTTCTCTCCAGCCAGGCATTTTGCCTGGGTTATAAATAGATTCTAAAAGCACCAGATCATAAAGTTCACGAGTTGAGCGAGGGCAGAGCTGCTTTGCTCTCTTCACCGTTATCCTGCGGGGTCTGGTGGGCAGCAGGAGCAGCCAGAAAAATAAAAGAAAAAAAAAAAA
>VZRN01001640.1:141958-161958 GCA_013397935.1 Dasyornis broadbenti | reverse complement strand
TCCCTCGGAACTTCGCTAACGAGCAACGTTCAGCGCTTCCAAAAGCCACCAGAGCTACAAACCCGCATTTGAACCCCGCTTTTCCCCCGTAAGAACCCACATTTCATCCCTCTTTTCCCCTTTCACAAACCCACATTTGAACCCCCGCTTTTCCTCTTTACAAATCCACGTTTTATCGCTGCTCTTCCACTCTTACAAACCCACATTTTAACCATTTTCCCCTCTTGCAAACCCCTATTTTAACCCTGTTTTCCCCCCCTTACGAACCCACACTTTAACCCCACTTTCCACCTTTTAAACCCCATTTTAACTCCACTTCCCACCTCTTACAAACCCCATTTTAATCCTGTTTTCCCCTCCTACAAACCCTCATTTTACCCTTGCTTTTCCCCCTTACAAACCACATTTTAACCCCTCTTTCCCCCCTTACAAACCCACATTTTACCCCTGCTTTTCCCCCTTACAAACCCCTTTTTAACCCCGTTTTCACCTCTCACAAACCCCTTTTTAACCCTATTTTCACCTCTCAAAACCCCATTTTAACCCCGTTTTCACCTCTCACAAACCCCATTTTAACCCTGTTTTTAGCTCTCACAAATCGCTTTTTAACCCCGTTTTCACCTCTCAAAACCCCATTTTAACCCCGTTTTCACCTCTCAGGAACCCCCACTTTAACCCCACTTTCCACCTTTTTCAAGCCCCATTTTAACTCCACTTTTCACCTCAGCTGGAGGCGCTTCCCAGCCCCTGTGATCACACCACGAGTCAGGGCACGACGGAGCCTCGGGCTCCCGGCTCCTGCAATTCCAGGCAGGAAAAACCAGAAGGAACGCAGGGACTCGGAGCTTCCCCTCCCGGCGGCCCATCCTGCATAAATACAAAAACACAGACTCAACATTTTAAAAAAAGAGGCCGGAATTCTCGAATTAAACCCCGCTTGGTCACTGCTTGGATTTGGCTGGAATTCAGGAGGTGAAGATACAACTTTGGGCTCACCCATCCTGGGAGCTCCCTTTTCCCACCGCTCCCTTTCCCAGCCGCTGGTCCCTCTCCGCCTCATCCCCCTCACATCCTCAACCCCACACTCGGATTTTTCCTCTGGAAAGGGCTGGAGGAGCAGGAGTTGTCCCAGCCGTGCCACCTCTCCCAGGGCTGACACCTCTGCTGGGGAAAATTTCACCGTTCAGCCAGGAAATCCCTTCCTCTGATCCCTCAAAACCGCTTTTCCCCCCTCCAATTCTTTTCCTTTCCTCATGCATCTCCTTTTCCAGGTGAGGTGTCCCCAAGCCGTGCTCGGTTCACACCAAATCTCTCTTTAATTCCCATTCCCCTGCACTCATTCCCGCAAATCCCCGGGACCCGCTTTGAACGTTTCGCCTCTATTTTAACCCAGCAAAAGAAAAAAAAAAAAAAAAATTAAAAAATGTTTAAAAAATCAAATAAAAGCTCCTAAAAAGCTGCGCTGGCAGGGCTGACACCTCTGCTGGGGAAAATTTCACCGTTCAGCCAGGAAATCCCTTCCTCTGATCCCTTAAAACTGCTTTTCCCCCCTCCAATTCTTTTCCTTTCCTCATCCACCTCCTTTTCCAGGTGAGGTGTCCCCAAGCCATGCTCAGTTCACACCAAATCTCTCTTTAATTCCCATTCCCCCGCACTCATGCCCGGGGCAGGCTTTGAACGTTTCTCCTCTATTTTAACTCACAAAAAAAATTTTTAAAATTTCCAAAAAAATCAAACGAAAAAAAGCCTAAAAACCTAAAAAGCTGAGCTGGCGGCGCCGAAATCTTCGAGAGCGTCGTGCGGGGCTTTGTGCCGCGCTTTTGTGAGGCGTAATTGGCGCTTGGAACGGGCACGCATCAGATGGCGCCTGAAAGGGAGAATTCCTTTAACCCCTCCGCCCCCGCAGCGCGGCCCCTGCGTGTCCTGGAATGACTCCGGCACAATTCCCGCCGGCACCCAATCCCAGGCACCGGCTCCGTGCGGAGGGGGCAGTGGCGAGTGTTGGTGGTTGGTATTTTTATATGATTCCGGCGTTAAATCTCTTTTTAAAGCGCCTCCGTGCGCGTCTAGGGAGGCAAAGTGTTGGTTGTGGATGTTTTTAGACAATTCCGGTATGAAATCCCGGTTTTTTAACGCCTTTCTGCACGTCCGGGGATGGTGCAGGGCGGCAAAGTGTTCCTTGTTAACGTTTTTATATTAATTCCAGTAAGAAATCCCCTTTTTTAAGGCCTTTGTGCACATCCAAGGACGGTACAGGGAAACAAAATATTGGGTGTTGGTATTTTTATATTAATTCCGGTATGAAATCCCCTTTTTTAACGCCTTTCTGCACGTCCAGGGAGGGCACAGGGAGGGCGAAGTCTTGGTTGCCGATATTTTTATATTAAAACATTTTTATTTTTATATTAAATCCCCTTTTTTAACGCCTTTCTGCACGTCCAGGGAGGGCACAGGGAGGGCGAAGTCTTGGTTGCTGATATTTTTATATTAAAACATTTATATTTTTACATTAAATCCCCTTTTTTAACGCCTTTCTGCACGTCCGGGGAGGGCACAGGGAGTTCAGATCTGCGCGCTCAGGGCTCTTGTGGGGATGTCGGGGTGGGAGGCGCTGCTTCGCTCCTGAATTTGGGATTTTCCCGGGTAGCAAAAACCCTCTGGACATTCCGCGGAATTTCCTTCAGGGAGCGGGGCTTCCAGGTTGGCAACCAAAGCCCGTTTGGCTCCAAATCCGCCACAGCCAGGACAGGGCAGGGCTGGCATTCCCATGGGAATTCCTCCGCTTTTCCCCGGCAGGAAACGCTTCGGGAATGCCAGGAAGGGATCCAGCCCCGAGCCTGGGCTTTTCCTGCCGCGTTTGCGGAGCCATCGCCGGCCCCGAGAGCCCCGAGTGCATTCCCTGCCCCGGGCCTGCGGAATCTTCGATCCGCGGTGAGGATTTTCCTGCCTGACATCGGCCTTCGGACTGGGAGCTGTCGCTGCAGGGGGTGGGGATGGAGGGGCTGGAGTGTACGGAATGTATGGAATGTACGGAATACATGGGATATATGGAATTATGGAGTGCACGGAATATATGGAATGTACGGAATGTATGGGATATATGGAATCACGGAATATACGGAATGTACGGAATTATGGAATATATGGACTGTATGGAATATATAAAATATATGGAATTATGGAATATATGGAATATATGGAATATATGGAGTATATAAAATATATGGAATTACGGAATATATAGAATATATGGAGTATATGGAATATATTCCATATATAGGATATATTCCATATATAGGATATATGGAATATATAAAACATATGGAATTACGGACTATAAGGAATATATGGAATACATGGACTGTGTAGACTATACGGAATATATGGAATACATGGAATACATGGCACATGTAGGATATATGGGATATATAGGATATATAGATTATATGGAATATTTGGAATATATGGAATATCATGAGCTAGGAGGGACCCACAAGGACCATCCAGTCCAAGCCCTGACTGGGAGCAGCCTCTGGATGGCCTGGACGTGCCCAAATCCCGAGGAAGCCCCAGCTGGGATGAGAGGGAGGAGAGCGGTGACCCCATCCGGGTGAGCCCAGCCGAGCCTCCAGGCGCATCCACAAATCCCAAGGATCCCTTTGTTCCCCCCAAGCCTGGGGATGGGTGTTGCTGTCAGGAACGGAGCAGCGATTTGCATTCTTCCTTTTCTTCGCTCTCACAAGTCCCAACAGATCCCTCCCCGCTCCCTCCTCTGACATCTGTTCCCGGATTTCTCGTTTTGTCCCAAATTTCCATGCGGCTGTGCGAGCTCCCGGAGCCCGCGGGGCGCTCCCGGCGGAGCACTGGGAGCGCTGGGAATGCTCCTCATCCCAGCAGCCCCGGCCGGGCTCCCGGCACGGATCTGGGGTCAGGTTTTCCGCCGCTCCTTTGGATCCCGGTTAAAAACGGCCAAAACCAGCGCTCGGGGGCCTCCTCCTTCCTCCCTCTTTGATCTCCCGGAGAAAGTGGAGGCTCCCGTTGGAATGTCAGGGGTTATCTGGAATTTATTCCCTGCCTGCAGAGGAGGAGGAGGAGGTTTCAGGACGGAAGGAATGAGCCGAGCGTGGCCTGGCCCGGGATTTATGCAAATCTGGGCATTTTTATGCCAATTTCGAGTCAATGCCTGTCTCGTTAGGGGAAAAGTGGGAAGCCTGGCTGCGAGCCAGAGCTCCAGGCGCTCATTCCCTCATTCCTGCTCCATTTCCAGGGATGCGGCTCCGATGGATGCGGTTCCGGGCTGGGAGTCGCTGATTTAGGGCTCCGGGCTGGGAGGAGAAACCCCAAACCGGGGATGATTCCCTCATCCCACATTCCCCTCTGCAAGGTTTGGCTCTGCCCCTCGGGATGCCCAGGATTCGCTTCCCAGCTGGAATTCCCGTGGGGCTGCCTCTCCCAGCCCTCCCGAGTTATCCCTGGACATCCCTTTGCCTGTCTCCCATCCTTGTGACATCCGTCAGGGAGAGGAATCAGAAATCCCTGGTCCAAGAAATCCAAGAAATCCAAGAAATCCAAGAAATCCCAGGAACGTGGAGCTGGGGCTCTGCAGGAAGCCCTGGGTGAAGATCGAGGTCCTGCAGCTGACTTAAAAAAAAAACTTCCCATAAACATTTGGGGCTTTCAGTGAGAATTAAGAAAATCCCTAAAATATGAAAATTTAGATGCAAAATGAATGCTGGGGGACGGCTGCTTCATTGGAAATTCTGGAATTCTCTTTCCACTTGGGGTTGGCATCGTGGGTTTTTGCAGGAAGGGCTGTGGGAGGCTCTGAGGACGGGACCTCTTTGAGGCTGGAGGCTCTAAAAGGGATTTTTTAGGGGCTAAGGGATTCTGCAGCAGCTCGGGCTTGAATCCATTGAATTGAAACCAGGAGGGAGCAGGGATGGATGGGATCTTGGGAAGGAATTGTTCCCTGGGAGGGTGGGGAGGGGCTGGCATGGAATTCCCAGAGCAGCTGGGGCTGCCCCTGGATCCCTGGCAGTGCCCGAGGCCAGGCTGGAGCAGCCTGGGGCGGTGGGAGGTGTCACTGGGGTGGATCAAGATGGGATTCAAGGTCCCTTCCAGCCCCAGCCATTCCGTGATTCCCTGATATTTGGGCAGCTCCGATTGAATCTTTGTCCCAGGAAACGCTGGAAGCTCTGGTTCCATTCCCACTCTGTCCCTTTTCCCAAAGCCCGTTCTCCAAGCCTTTGGTCACTCTGGTTTTCCACTGAAACTCTGGGGAGGTTTTTTTCTTTCTTTTATTTGGATTTCTCCACGCCAAGCCGAGCCCAGGCAGAGGAATTCCAAAACCAGGGGCGTTTGTTGCAGCCAGAATTGAAAATGCACAGGGAGGGATGGACTCTGCCACCTCCCGAGCCCCGGATTTAAACCTTCAAAGCCATTTTTTTTTTCCCTGAAAGTCCTTGAAAATCCCCGGAGGCATGGGTGGAATCGGGACCTTAACTCCTCATTTCCACGGTGCTTTGACATCTGAATTTTTTAGGCATTTTTAAAACTCCCGTGAGGAGCTCTGTGGGCATCTCGAGGCACACAAACGTATTTAAAATCAGAAAAATCAGGAATTTCAGCTTCCAAACTCCATTTTACTGCACCTGGTGGTGAAGGTGCTGAGTTTTATGCTTTGATAATTCCCTCTTTGTGTCTTTCCAGCATATTTGAGTTTATTTGTTTAAATGACGAGCAAAAAATCCAATGTTTTTATCCAAATCCAACCGAACTCCGATCTCAGCTCCGAGACAGCTTGTCAAGAATCATTAAACAGCAAATGGGAGCCATTCCGTGGCTTTTTTTAGAATAATAAAGCAGAGAAAATAAATAAATCAGGGCTCCAAATAGAACTCCTGACGAAGAGAATCTGGGCGCTGATTGCTCGACAACGCTTGCAGAATATTTCGCGTCCTCCAGGTAGCAAAACCTCCCAAATTTAACGTGCAGGGGAAATCAATTTATCCTCATCTCCCCAGCAGTTCAGAAGCTGGAAGTTCATGGGAGTTCATCAGGGAAGGTGCCGGAACGAGATAAAAAAATCAAGTTTGCAAAAGGAAAGTTTCAGGTGGTTTTCAGCGCTGCTGGGAATTGCGGCGGCGATTGAGCTTCTGCTCCGAGTTTCGGGATGAACGGACGGGCGGGGAAGGGAATTCTTGCCCGAGCGGGATGAAATCCTGGGGTTGGGCTAACAAAGCACAACTGGCCCCCAAAAAAGCAGGGAATAAAGGAAATAAATAGAACAATTCAGGGGTTGTCATGCGGGTGATTCATTCCTGCACTTCCAAGGAGCCTGGATTTGGAATCCAAGCTGGAATTCCTTCTCCAGCCAGAATTGAGGTTTTGTTCCCGTTTGCTCCCACACTTCGGGTGAGGTTCCTGCGTTTGAATGCTGTGGCAGAAACACAAATTTTGGTAAAAGAATTTGGTAAAAGCCCGAGTTTTGGTGAAATAATTGAAGGTCCATCGTGAGGGGGTGTTTGGGACAATCCAGGAGCAGTTCAGTGCTGGAATTTCATCAAATTCTTTGTGGGATTTCATCGGGAAATGATCTTTGTTTGGGATTTCTGGGCGCTCACGAGAGCTCAGCCTCTCGGGGTCCAAGCCTGAGCCTCTCTCCCTCTTCCCTGCATTCCTGGGGGTGAATCCTGGGGGATTCAAAGCTCCCGATCCCTCGGTGGGATTGGGATTCTCCGCATGTGGGGAAGGTGAGATCTCCGGTGGAGACACGGAAAACCCCAGGGAAAAAACTCCTGAAGGGAATTTCGAGGCAGCAGCAGGAGCTGCTCCAGAAGCATTCCGCTCCCGCTGGAGGCTGCTGGGATTTCCAGCCATTCCTTACCCTTAATAACAGGGACAGAGCTCCGAGAATTCCCTTTTTTCCATCCTTGGAGGCACAAAACATTTGCTGAAGCAGCTTGGAGACCTTTTGGGGGTCGGTTCTGGCCAAATGCTGCTTTGGGAGCTGAGGAGAAGGGAGATCGGCAGGATCCGAACCCTGCGGTTTGGAAGTGCAGGATGGTGGGAGATGCTCCTGGAATTCCTGGGAGCAGGATGGGCCCTCCCAGCACTTCCTTCCAGCCCCAGCTCTCCCCCTCCTCAT
The DNA here is from genome assembly GCA_013397935.1 of Dasyornis broadbenti. Lineage (NCBI taxonomy): Eukaryota > Metazoa > Chordata > Aves > Passeriformes > Dasyornithidae > Dasyornis > Dasyornis broadbenti. The sequence goes on along the minus strand of VZRN01001640.1, from coordinate 154,811 downwards.
CCAGTGGGTGCCTGGAGCGGATTTCTGCGGGAAGTGCTGGGATGCACAGCCATCCATCCATCCATCCATCCATCCATCCATCCATCCATCCATCCATCCATCCATCCATCCATCCATCCCTCAGGATGCTCGGCTCCATCCCAGCCAGGCCCAGCTGGAGCAGGTTTTCCCTCTGTCTCTCCCTTTTCCCGGCAGCAAAACCTTCCCTGCCGTTCCTTTGTCTGCCCGGCAGCAGCTGCAGCCGGTTCCTCTCCGTTCCCAAGGAACATTCCCGAGCTTTTTCCCAAAGATGTGCGGCTGCTTTTATCCGAGCGCTTCCATTCCGAGTGGGGTTCGCCCTTTTTCCACACAGCAAAGGAGGGAAAATCCCATTTCCTCCCTGCCGCTTTGGAAATCCACAGGCACGGCTGGGATCCCGTTTCCTGGGAAAACCGGGAAGCTGCTCCCATGAACGCAAAGCCAGGAGCCCTTGGAAGGACAACCCTGGGCTGCTTCTCCCGCCCTTCACAAAGCCCTGCAGCATCCCCACCTTCCCTCTGGAATTCCTGAGCGTTTCCATTGTATTCCTGGCCGTGGAAACGCCTGACAGGGAGCAGGGGGGAAAATATTCCAGTGGGGACTGGGAGGAAACTCAATGACATCCGGCCTGGGCTGGGGGTGCAAATTAACCCGGGGTTTTGCCAGGTGGGAGGGGCAGCGGGGTCTGGGCAGCTTTTCCTTCTGCTTTCCCAGATTCTCCCACCTGGAGCCATCCCAAGGCGGGACAGGACGCTTCGTGTTCCCGTTTCTATAGGGAAAACCAGGTTCCTGGGATTTTCGAGGCTCCGGTGTCGCTGGTTTGGTGGTGAGGAACAGCTGGGGTGGAATTGGGATTTAAATCGTTGGGAAAAGAGAATCCAGCAGGAGCCGTGGCAGCGGTGAACGCCTGGAATTCGTCATTGGAAGTGTTGGGGAATGGGGCTGGAAAACTCCCAGGGGTGCCCTGGAACTGCTGGGTCTCATCTCGGGGCTGGAAAGGGGACAAGCGCAGCGGGAGGGAGAAGGGCTCTCCCTCAGATGTGGGAATGTTTCTTTTCCCAGCAGGAACGGGAATCTGGGTTGATTTCAGATCAATCCCAGCTCCTGGGAGGGCGGCACCTGAGGGCCCCCAAACGCCGCTGAGCAGATCCAGATCCAGATCCAGATCCAGGTCCAGATCCAGATCCAGATCCAGGTCCAGATCCAGATCCAGGTCCAGATCCAGATCCAGATCCAGAAATCATTCCACCTTTTTTTCCCTTAAACTGAAGGCAGGATAAAGCGTTAGTAACAACAAAATAACGACGAGCGAGGATCTCACGGAATGCCGGGTTGGTCCGGGTCGGACTGGACCTTAAATCCCACCCCATTCCAGTGGGACACCTCCCGCTACCCCGGGTTGCTCCAATTAATTGGAGGAATTTGATGGAAAACCTCCCGCCGCCCAAACTCGGGTGCCTGACGTTGCTCAATAATCTGATTAAAAAAAAAAATAAATAAAAATGAAAAGCAGCATGAAGAGCCATTCCTGCAGCTCGTTAATGAAAAGGGGATGGATCGTTATGGCCCCATTCCCGGAGCAGAGGCTCCCGGATCCAGGGATGCAGCAGGAACGCAGGGAATGCTGTGTTCCTTCTCTCACACCTCCTGGCAAATTAAAATCTGGGAGCCCTGCAGATTCCCGGGCCTCTGGGAGCGCGGGAAGGATAAAAAATGGGGATTTCAGGTTGGAAACGGAAACATTTCCTCTGCGGTTTGCACTGAACCGGGAGCTGCTGTTCCTCCTGGCATCCATGAAATCCCAGCCTCCCATTCCTGGGTTGAAACGGAAAGACTGGAAAACGGAGCAGCTGAATGAAATTGTTCTCCTAAACGGAGGAATTCCGGGGTTTTTGAGGAGGATGAGGCAGGGCTGGATCTGCACCTCCCTGGGCCGGATCCTGGCTTGTCCCTGGGTTGGGAATTGAGGAATGAGGTTCAAACCGTGCCCGTGGCCTCACTCCTCACCTCAGGAGCAGCTGGGAAGCCTCAATTTGCCCTCAAACACGGACAAACCACGGAAAGTCCAACGGTTTTGGGGGTAGAATTATTTAAAAATGGAGCAATTTTTGATTATATTCCCTTTTAATTCCATTATTTCTATTAATTCCTCGATTAATGTTTGGTTATTGCCCCCACTCCATCCAGCTGTGTCGGGATCTCCCAGCCCAGCGTCTTCCAAGTGCCCAAAAATTCCGACTGACGCCACAAATTTCCTGCCAGGATGCAGAGTTTGGAACAGGATCTTTGCTGATGTTCAAATCTCCAGAAAATTTTTGTCTCCCAAGGTCACGCTCCGACCTGGAGGCTTCTCCATGGGGAAAAAAAAAAAACCAACCGAGGTTTGTGTTTAAAAATAGGGCAGAGAAAGTGCCCTGAGCAGCTGATCCTGGTTCTTCTGTCCAAAAATGGTTGGAACTTTGGGAAATTGGACACAGTGAAGGTTAAAAGAGGGATTTGAGGCAAAGTCTGCACAATCCTGAGGAATAAAACATCAGCGAGAGCTTGGTTAGCGCAGGGTTGGTGGTGCAGGAGCTCAGAGCTGGGATTCCTGGGAGAAATTCCCCTCAAAGTTCCTTAAAAACATCAGGAATTTGTCATTTCTGCGGGCTGGGGAGGGAGGTTATTTCCTTTTTGAAGTTTCCAGCTCTGGTTTAAGCTCAGCTTTCCCTCGGAGGAAGAAGGAGCCCAAACCCAAGGTGGGATCCCAAGGAAAGAATCCAAACCTAAGGTGGGATCCCAAGGAACCCCAAATCCAAGGTGGGATCCCAAGGAAAGAATCCAAACCCAAGGTGGGATCCCGAGGAAAGAGCCCAAGCCCAAGGTGGGATCCCAAGGAAAGAGCCCAAACCAAAGGTGGGATCCCAAGGAAAGAATCCGAACCCAAGGTGGGATCCCGAGGAACCCAGAGTCAAGGTGGGATCCCAAGGAACCCCAAACCCAATCTGGGATCCCAAGGATCTCTCACGGGTTTCTTTTTCAGATAATTCCCAGATATTTTGGACAGAGAAATCCTCAAGGATTCACCCACAGATCCCCCAGGCTTGGCCCTCCTTCATTCGTGAGATAAGGACATTTTAGTACTTATAATATTTATAAATTATAATTGTAATTTATAATTTTTTAAAAAAATTATAATTTTAGTATTTATAATGACATTTTCGTATTTACAATTTTAATGATACGATACAAAACCAATTAAAATCAATCTAAATGTGTAATATTTACGATACTGAATATGATCTCATAGAATTAGATAACAATGGAATTCAGGGCTGGAGCTGGGTGATAAATCCGCTTCATTCTCCTTTTCTTGGGGTGTCACTGCAGGGCACCTGTGGGAGGCCAAACAGATCCATTTCCCTGCTTTTCCTCCTTTTTTTCCCTGGACTTTGATCCCGGTTCCGAGCGACGCTGGAGTCGGCAAAGCCTTGCAGTGATGCCACCCTGGGTAAGGGAGATAAAAACTAAAAAAAAAAAAAAAACCAAAAAACAAACAAACAAAAAAACAAAACAGGAATAATTTTCATGTTCCAGACTGGAGGCTGCGAGCGCGGAGAAGTTCAAAATGAATGAACAAACCCCCCCAAAAAAGCCACCCTGGGAATCGCACACGGAGGGAAAATGTGGGAAAATTCCATCTTTTCCCTGGAACGACTGAGGAGGGAGGGCGATTGAGCAGAAATCCGAGTTCAGGCAGAGCAGAGCGCAACTGGAGCTGCTTTGGCAGAAAATCTGCAACTGGAAGGAGCCTGAGCCGAGGAGGAATCTGAAGGAGGCTCACGAGCGCACCGGGATTTCCAGTTCAAAGGGATTTCTGGCATGGAAAGGGATGAAATCCTTCCCGAAATCCGGAATCTGAGGGTCAGGCTTCTCCTCCAGACTCTGGGACATCACAAAACTCGAGGATTCCGTGGTTCCGTGAAATTCGTGTTTAAGGAGTTCATTGGCACCCAGGGAAGGAAGGTTTCCAGTTAAACGGGATTTCTGGCGTGGAAAGGGATGAAATCCTTCCCAAATTCTGGAATTTGAGGGTCAGGTTTCTGAACTGGGATAATTGGGATAATTGGGATAATTGGGATAATTGGGATAATTGGGATACAGCTGAGCTTTAAACATTGAGTGCAGAGCACACTCAGGCTCTCTCGACATTCCGGTGTCTTCCTGCATGGAAAATCTCCCAAATTCCTCCAAACCTCCCAAAATCCTCCAAACCTCCCAAAATCCTCAAACCCCATTTGGAATTTGGCATCCAATGAGCTCCCAGAGGACGGTGCAAACCAGGCTTTGGAATGTTCTAGGGAAGGGGAATTTTTTTTCCCCTGTGGTCGTGCCTCTGATTTCCAGGAAAATCCCCAAATTTTGTGTCCTTGTGGTTTAAATTTCCAGCCGTGTCTCCGTCTGCGTGTCCAGGTGCTTTCCCACTCGGTGCCGGCTGGAGCTGCTCTCCCTGCAGAAAACAGGGAAGGGTAGGGAAAACCCGACATTTATTTCAAAATGGAAATAGAAATACAAACCCCGCTGCTCCCTGACTCCTTCACTTCATTTAAAAATCACGAGTGGGGTTTTATAGGATTCTCTAAAGGGTGTTGATCCCAGCAGGGCTCTGCTTTCGGAGATCGACCCTTCCCAAGCTGAAAAACGGGAATTTTCCTTTTGCCCAGTGGTTCTGCTTTCGGCGATCGACCTTGCCAACCCCAAAAATGAGGATTAACTGCAGAAATTTCTCTTCCTTTGTCCAGTGGCTCTGGGGGGTTTTTTTTTGGTTTTTATTTTTTTATATTTTTTTTTCTTTTTTTTGCCCCAAGCCAAACTTCACGTTTGAAATCCTCCTTTCAGCCCCGGTATTTTGAGGGCCTCCCCATCTGCTGCCTCCAGCAGGGCTGACAGAAGCGAGGTTGGCTCCTGATTTCCTTCTCATTTCAATGACAAACCCATTCAGCAGAGAGGCTTTCCAAAAAAAAAAAAAAATCCTTTCCAAATCCAGCCAGGGCCTCCTTTATTTATTTTTTTTAATTTTTTTTAAATTTTTCCCTCAGCTGCTCAAAGGATTTGCCCTGGGGTGGGTGACACCCCCTTGGCACGCTCAGGGTGATGCAGATTTTAGCTGCAGGGAGAAGGATGAAATCTTTCGGGTTTTTTCGGGATTTTCATTCCCATCCCACCCCCGGCACCCACGGAGAGAAAGTCTCGGGTCTCGCCACCGCTACAAAAAATTCCCGGAGGACTTTGCAGGGCTCGTTTTTAATGGATTTCCCTTGGATTTTTCCGCTTTGAGAGCTCCCGCGGATGAGGAAGAGACGAGCAGAGAGATCCCGAAGTTTCCCGTCCTCGAGGAGGGAGAGTTTCTGCCACGCCAGGGATGGGAGGATGGGGCTCTGCTCCCAGGGCCTCCAAACCTGGGCTTTCCTGCATCTTTTTGGGTCATTTTCCTTCAAAATTTGGCTCATTTTCTCTCATCCTGTTGACTCTTTTTCCTTCATCTTTTTGGACCATTTTCCTGCATCTTTAGCTCGTTTTCCTGTATTTTTGGGTCCTGTATTTTCATATTTTTGGGCCGTTTTCCTGTATTTTTGGCTCTTTTCCCTTCATCTTTTTGGGTCATTTTCCTTTCTCTTTTTGGGCCATTTCCCTGCATCTTTTTAGGTCTTTTCCCTGCATTTTCTGCTCATTTTTCTGCCTCTTTTTTGGGGTGTTTTCCTGCCTTTTTGGCTCTTTTTCCTTCATCTTTTTAGGTCGTTTTCCTGCATCCTCTTAGGTCATTTCCTTGCCCTTTTTAGGTCGTTTTCCTGCATTTTTGGCTCTTTTTCCTTCATCTTTTTGGGTCGTTTTCCTTCACCTTATTGGGTCATTTTCCTGCCTCTTTTTGGACCATTTCCCTTCAGCTTTTTAAGTCTTTTCCCTGCATTTTTTTGCTCACCTTTCTGCCTCTTTTCTGAGGCGTTTTCCTGCCTTTTTGGCTCTTTCCCCTTCATCTCTTCAGGCCGTTTTCCTGCAGCCTTTTAGGCCATTTCCCTGCCTCTTTTTGGGTCGTTTCCCTGCATTTTGGGGCTGGTTTTCCCCACGCCCAGCTGTCCCTGCTGCTGGAAGGACGCCCTGGAGCAGGGACAGCCCGGGCAGGTGCCAGGGATCAGCTGCTGGCCCCAGCTATTCTCGGAGCCAGGAATTGCTATTTTTACTCGGAGTCGAGCTCCGGCAGCGTGTGACCACCGCGCTCTGTGGAAGCAGATCCAATCAATTCCAGCCTCAGGAGCAATTTCAATCCAATTATTTTAAAAAAGAAGGGACCTCTTCAGCAGCTGCCCATCAGGCAGGGCTGCCGGGGTCTCCAGCTCCTCTCCTTCCCCAAAGGTTTTCCTGCTTTTCCGTGGAGGTTCCAGAGCTTCGCTCCCCTTCGCTCCGGGAGAGCAGAGCTCCTGCCTGAATAAAACTTCCGCGTCTGGGGTTTGGAGAGCAGCAAAGCCCTGCCAGAGCCGGGCAGAGGATGGAACTCAGAGGAACAGAAGGGGAAAAAGGAATATTTTAGAGTGGGAGTGCCCAGGAGGAGCTTCCGGCGCTGCTGGAGCCGGAGCAAAGCTTTGAAGCGCCTCGGGGAGGGATTTGTGCTTCTCACCGAGCACTTGCGGCTTTTGAGGGTTTAAAACTTTATTAGGGGAGATTTATGGAAAATCCTGAGTGGGGAGGGATCCACAGGGATTGAGTCCAGTCCCACCCCGTGCATCCCTGGCAGCGCTGTCCAAACGCTCCTGGAGCTCTCCAGGGAGCCTGGCTGGCCCCAGACCACCTTTCCCCAAAATCCATCCCAACCCTCCCGAGAGTTTCCCACCGTTCCCATTTTCAATGTCCCAGCAGAGGAACTCCAGGGAAGGGGCTTGGGCTGGGAAGGGGAGGATGGCACCTGAATGGAGACCACAACGAGCGGGGGCAGGCGCCGGGAACCCGGGAGGGAACCCCAAACCCAAGGGGGATCATGAGGAGGGAAACCCCAAACCCAAGCTGGGATCTCAAGGAGGGAACCCCAAACCCAAGAGGGGATCCTGAGGAGGGAACCCCAAACCCAAGGGGGGATCCCAAGGAGGGAACCCCAAACCCAAGGGGGGATCCCGAGGAGCCCAAGCCCAAGATGGGATCCTGGGGAAGGAGCCCAAAGCCAAGGTGGGATCCCAAGGAACCCAAACCCAAAGAACCCAAGGAGCCCAAAACCCAGGAGACCACAAAGAGCTGGGGCAGGAGCCTGGAACCCAAGGAGGGAACCCCAAACCCGGGGTGGGATCCCAAGGCGGGAACCCCAAATCCAAGGTGGGATCCTGAGGAAGGAACCCCAACCCCAAGCCGGAATCCCAAGGAAGGAACCTGGAAAAGCTCTGCCGACACGATCCCGGTGGGAGGCGAATTTTGAACCCCTCAGGCTCCCCTGCCCGCTCCTCTCTCGCCCAATCCTGCCTGGTTTGCCCTGCAGAAACCCTGGCTGTGTTCCCAACCCCATTTTCCCTCTTTCTGGATCCCAATTTCCCTCGATAAAATCCATGAGGCCCCTGCCAACCCCTGCCTTCCTTTGCTTCCTTGTCCCTCGTGGGATTTTACTGACAAACGGCTGCACCCACCCCCTTCCCTCGCCGGATTTATTGAACAGATAAAAGTTTTTCTTTAAACAACAAAAACAACCCAGGAAAAAAAATAAAACCCTGCCCTGAGGCCTTTTTCCCTTTTTGCAGGAGGTCACCTGGGACAGTTTGGTTTTCCTCTTGGATAACGAATCCTCAGTTTGGTTCGTTATTGGATAATGAATCCTCAGTTTGGTTTCCCCTTGGATAACGGATCCCCGGTTTGGTTTTCCTCTTGGATAATGAATCCTCAATTTGGTTTCCTTTTGGATAACGAATCCTCAGTTTGGTTTTCCCCTTGGATAAGGAATCCTCATTTTGATTTTCCTCTTGGATAACGAATCCCCAGTTTGGTTTTCCTCTTGGATAACGAATCCCCAGTTTGGTTTTCCTCTTGGATAACGAATCCTCTGGAGGAGCTGATGCAATCCCAGGGGAAAAGGAGCCATTCCCAGCAGTGGGAAATGCGAGGTGTGGTGGCACTGGGAGATGGGAAGGTCCTGCTTGGTTTCATTCCTTTCATTCAGGGACGCTGTGGGGTTTCCAGGGGTTGTTTTATGGGAGGCTCCTCCTGCCAGGCCCAGCTGGGGCTGCTGCCCTGGGAACTTTTGACTCTCAGGACGTGATGACGCAAATTAAGCGCGCGCTAATTAATTATTTCAGAAATCCTGCTGAAATCGTGGAGTCAGAACGGATCGGGTTGGAAAGACCATCCCATCCCAGCCCTGCCATGGCAGGGACACCTCCCACCATCCCAGACTGCTCCAGCCTGGCCTTGGGCACTGCCAGGGATGGAGCCTCCATGGAAAATCCTTTGCCAGGGAGGAATTCCTGCTCCAGGGGCACAGCCACTCTTGGCTGTGGCTGCAGCAGCAGCCCCGACACGAGGGTGCTCACACACGGCTGCATCTTGTTCCTTATCCAGCTCTAAATCCTCGTTCTCCATCAATTCCCACGTTAATTATTGTGGTTTTTTGGGGTTTTTTGCTTGGTTTGGTTTTTTGTGTGGTTTGTTGTTGTTTGGTTGGGTTGCATTTTTTTTTTTTGCTTTGGTTTTGGTTTTTTGGTTTTTTTTTGTTTGTTTGTTTTTTGTTTTATTTATTTGGTTTTGGTTTGGGTTCATTTTTTGTTTGTTTTTTGGGGTTTTTTTGGAACAGGCTGAGTTCGTGCTCTGCCTCCAGCATTTTGCGGGATTTTAGGATCATTGACGACCCGGAGCAGGTCAGGGGTTGGTGGCCAGGAAACCTCGACCTGCGGGTGCTCCCACACGACTGCTTCCTCTTCCTCTTCTTCCTCATCCGGGTCTAAATCCTCACTTTCCATCAATTCCCACATTAATTGTTGCGGGGTTTTGGGGTTTTTTTGGTTTGTTTGTTTTTCAGTGTGGTTTGTTGTTCTTTGGTTTTTTGGGGTTTTTTTGGTTTTAATTTGGTTTGGGTTGGGGTTTTTTTGTTTTCTGGGGGGTTTTGGGAGTTTTCTTTGGGGTTTTTTGGGGTTTTTTTTGGTTTTGGTTTGGGTTTTCTTGGTTTTTTTGTTTTTTGTTTTCTTTTTCTTTGTTTTTTTTTTGTGAGGTTTGCTGTTGTTTGGTTGTTTTTTGGTGGGTTTTTCTTGGTTTTTTTTTTTGTTTGGTTTGGGGATTTTTTTGGTTTTTTGGGAGATTTTCTTGGGGTTTTGTTTCTTTGTGGGGTTTTTTTGGTGATTTTTCTGGTTTTTGGGGTTTTGGGGGGTTTTCTTGGGGTTTTGTTTTTTTGTGGGGTTTTTTTGTTTCGTTTTTGGGTTTTATTGGGTATTTTGATTGTTTGGTTTGGGTTTTTTTTGTTTGGTTTTGTTTGGGGTTTTTTTTTTTGGGTTTTTTTTGTTTTTTTTTTGATAATCCACCCAAGCTGGCACAGCCAGGCTGACAGGGAAAGGATGTGCAGGGATTTGACAGGAGAATTCCCAACGCTGTCCCAGAGAGCCTCCGCTTCCAAGGGAGCTTCCAAGGGAATTCCCAAAATCCGCTGCCAGAGGATCTTACTCCTAAGCTGATCCAGCTGCTGCTGGGCTTTGGGAAGGAGCAGAGGGAATGAGAAGCTCCTGCCTCGGATCAGGAGGTTGGGGGGGGATGATGTCAGCGCAATTTTTTTCAGGAAACCCCAGAATTTCCTTGATCTGGGGTTTAGACCGGGTTTGGGGCAATATTTGCCTGGGAAACCTCTTTGGGAATCTCCGGTATTTCTTGAAGGACGTCGTTTCCTGGGACGTTAAACAGAAAGGGGCGGATGGGATGGAGCACTTCGCGTTGCTTTGCAGAGGAATAATTCCAAAGATCTGGAATTTTGGGAATTGTGAGGCACTGGAGAACAGGAAAGGGCGTTTCGAGTTTTTGGCGGCCCAGATGTTCGAGTGGGAGCAGAGGTGAGAACAGCTGGAGCTGGAATGGGATCTTGGTGCTCACTCCTGGCTCCAGAGCATCCCCTTGGAAAAGAAACCTGGGATTTTCCAGGCTTTCCTGGCAGATTTCCATCCTTCTCCTCCACACTCGCTCTCAATCTCCCCTCCCATAAACAACGCGGACCTGGAGGAAGTTCTCAGGATTTATGGAATAAACGGATTTATGGGATGAGACCCCCGAGGCTCTGCCATGGGAAAGCTGGGCTGGAGCTGGTGAGGAAAGAGGATCTGAGAGTGGGGAGCCCAGAGCACCGGGCCAGGGTGGTCACTGGGAAAGGGATCTGGGATGGGATGGGATGGGATGGGAAGGCTGGAGCCCTCCAGGATGGTGACTCTGGGAAGTTTCCTTACAAAAGCGCCACTAAAGGGTCGGAAGTGAGAAGTTTGGCTTCTAATTCCAAACGGAGGCCTTCGGGTGAAACGGAATCAGAGAATCCCAGAATGTCCTGAGCTGAAGGGACCCCCAGGATCATGGATCCAGCCCCTGGCCCTGCCCAGAGCCCCCAGCAATCCCAGCCTGGGCATCCCTGGCAGCGCTGTCCAAACGCTCCTGCAGCTCTGGCAGCCTCGGGGCCGTGCCCATTCCCTGGGGAGCCTGGGCAGTGCCCAGCAGCCTCTGGGGGAAGAACCTTTCCCTGATCTCCAGCCTGAGCCTGCCCTGGCCCAGCTCCAGCCCTTCCCTGCCTCCTGGCCCTGGCCCAGGGAGCCGGGATCGGAGCTGTTCCGGCTGGATCACTGAAATGGGACTTTCACCGCCACCACGGGCTTGGCCCAGACTTAGAAGCTGCCAAAAGCCTCAGAAATTGAGATAAAAGGAGAAAAAAAAAAAAAAAAAAATCCAGTGGTGAAACCCCAGGGGATGCCAAGCTCAACAGAGCACAAAGATTCCTCCTGGACGCTTGACACCATTTGTTTGGAATTTCACTGGGATCTTTTCGGGATCCAGGCAGGACCCAAGCAGGAACAACAGGGAAGGAGACTGTGCAGTCTCCCCTGGGACATTTCCCGGTTGTGCTGCTCTGTTCCTCCCCAGCCAAACACAGCGGGGCCATCGCTCATCTCCGGCTGTGCAGGAGTGGAGGCGACGCCAAATCCGCTCCCGATCTTTTCCTTACGCCGGGAATCTGTCCCTGGATCCCTCCCGGAGCAGAATGAAGCTCTGAGCCGGGCTCAGGTACAGCTTTGGGTTTGGTTTAGGCTTGGCCTCGGCTCTCACCCCAGCCCAGTCGCTTCCCGTGCCGAGGTCGATGTTTATTCCTGACGATCCTGTTGGAATTTCTGTGTTCCCTCCATGCTTTTCAGGGGTTTTTAATCCATAATTTATGCAGGACTGACTTCAGCTCTCTACTCCCAATGTTGTTTCTAAAGCCTTTTCCTTTTCCTTTCTTCCTTTTCCCTTTTTCCTTTTCCTTTTCTTTTCCTTTTTTCCTTTTTTCCTTTTTTCCTTTTTTCCTTTTTTCCTTTTCCCTTTCCTTTTCCCCTTTTTCTTTCTTCTTTTCCCTTTTCCTTTTCCTATTTTCCTTTTCCTTTCCTCCTTTTCCCTTTCCTTTTCTTTTCCTTTTTTTCCCTTTTCCCCTTTTCCTTTTCCCCTTTTCCTTTTCCCTTTCCCTTTCCTTTTCCTTTTTCCTTTTTCCCCTTTTTCCTTTTCCCCTTTTCCTTTCCCCTTTTTGCTTTAATTTTCTTTGCAGACTCCAATTCAGTTCAACTCACGTTATTTTCCACTTAGAACACTTCCCCAGTCCTCTAGATCCAGCTTTCTTGGGGATTCTTTCTTTTTGTCTTTCTTTGGGATTATTTCTTCTTTTCTTTCTTTGGGATCCTTTATTTCCGTCTTTCTCTGCTTTCTCTCTGCTGATTTCTTGTCTCTTCTGAGCGAGATTTAACCCCCTGAGTCTGGAGCTTTCCTTCATCCACATCCTTGATCCTCAAATCTGCCCCAAAATCCCAGGGAATGGTGCCCTGGAATGTTTTTTTTTGGGAATCCCAGGAGCAGTGGGACCTCTCCAGGACAGGGCACAGCTCTTTAACCAAAATTCATTCTTCCTGCAATGGATATTCCCATCCATTCCATCCATTTCTGCTCCCACAGGCAGCTCTTTAGCTGGAATCCCAGCAGTTACTCCCCGCTAAAATCAGGAATAGCAGGGATTTCCGTGATTTATTCCAAATGCCAATTCCTGCTGTGGGATTTTGTTATCCCATCCCAAGGAACGAAAGGAGTTCCTAAGGACTGGCCACATCTTTCAGTGGTAAAAGCAGGCCTGGCTTTAGGCAAGCCGGGCTGTTAATTCCAGTTTTAATCCAGGTTTAACAGAAATCCAAATTCCTCCACGCTTGGATTCTCCTGGGTGCTGCTCACTGCTTGAGATCAATGTCAAACGCAATTTTTTTTTTTGGTGTAAATAATCGATATTTCTGGTCAAATCTCCCAGCTCAGGGTTTATCCAACCTTTTCAAATCCATTTTTGGAGCCCCCACCTGCGGCTGCTGCTCGGGTCCTGGCTGAGCTCCTTTTCTCCGGGGTTAATGAGAACAAATCCTTTGAACTCCGTGGTTATTCCCGTCGGATTCGGTGCCGGGCTCTCCCTGGCTGCATTTCCAGGGAAATTGCTGATAGGAATTATCAAGGGTTCCACGAGGAAAAAGTTTGATTCAATTAATTAGAAATTCAGGTCTTGGCCTTTGGCCAAAATGTAATTTGCTTCCCCCAAGCCCGATTCGAAATGAAATCTTTGGGCAGGTTTTGAGCTCAAAAAAAA
>VZRN01001640.1:103829-130580 GCA_013397935.1 Dasyornis broadbenti | reverse complement strand
CAGATGATTTTTAATTAAGAATTTGATACGAGGTGTGGGTGCAGGGGAATAGCATTAAAATGTGTTTTGGAGGGGAACAGTCCCCTGCTCCTGGCTCGGGCTGGCTGAGGGGCCGGCAGCACCTCATGTCCTCTTCCTGTCGGCTCTAAAAGACAAATCCAGGTGCTGAGGGCTGCTGGAAACCCCCAGCCTCGGGCTTTGGGGTACAAGAACCTGGCTTTTCCCCCAAAACCTCGCGTTCCCTGTGCCGAGGCGGCTGCTGCTCCCGCAGGATTCATTTCTCCCAGGTTTTCTCGCCGTGCCAGTAGCAGAGTTTGCCCAATGCTACTTTGATTTCCCTTTTCTTTCGGAGATTGCAAATCCTCTGAGCTGTACCAGAACGCGGGGAGGGGGGCTGGCTGCATTCCCTGCTCCTTGGCTCAGCCGGAGCACTCGGATCTGTCACAGCAGTGCCATGTGCTGCTCCTCTCCATCCCCAGCACTCGCTGGGCTCCGGGAAATATCGGGGCTCAGAAACCTCCCAAGAAAGCCTGCGTGGGTGGTGACTGAGGAGGGAGAGGATGGGAAGGTGTTTTCCCTGTGGAAGTGGTGTTTGCCCTGTAGAAAGTGGTGTTTTCCCCTATGGAAGGTGGTGTTTTCCATATAGAAGGTGGTGTTTTCCCTATGGAAGTGGTGTTTTCCCTATGGAAGTGGTGTTTTCCCTTTGGACGGTGGTGTTTTTCCTATGGAAGGTGTTTCTTGTATGGAAGGTGGTGTTGTCTCTATAGAAGGTGATGTTGTCCCCTATGGAAGATGGTGTTTTTCCCTATGGAAAGTGGTATCCATATAGAAATTGGTGTTTTTCCCTATGGAAAGTGGTATCCATATAGAAATTGGTGTTTTTCCCTATGGAAAGTGGTATCCATATAGAAATTGGTGATTTTCTCTATGGAAAGTGGTATCCATATAGAAATTGGTGATTTTCCCTATGGAAAGTGGTATCCATATAGAAATTGGTGTTTTTCCCTATGGAAAGTGGTATCCATATAGAAATTGGTGATTTTCCCTGTGGAAGGTGGAGTTATCCATATAGAAATCGGTGTTTTCCCCTACGGAAGGTGGTGCTTTTCCCGTTAAAGTGTCTCCTGTGTAGGGTTTGGGTTTCTGCGCTGCCTCCGGGGCCATGAACATCTCTGTGCCCTGCACAGCCCAAACCCTCACCCGGCAATTTGGGCAGGACGCGGTGGGCTTTGGGCTGGGGCTCTCCTCAGCAGAGTTGGTGGCACCTGAGACCTGGCAGGAGTTACTCTGTGAAACCTTGGGGACCAGTGAGAATTGGTGGCCCTGCATTGTTATAATTTTTATCATTTTATTCCCCCTGAGAAGGGGAAATGAAGTTGATTTTGTCCCAGGGCTCTCCTCAGCAGAGTTGGTGGCACCTGAGACCTGGCAGGAGTTACTCTGTAAAACCTTGGGGACCAGTGGGAGCTGCATTATTCTGATTTTTATCATTTCACTCCCCCCGAGAAAGGGAAATGAAGTTGATTTTGTCCCAGGGTTCTCCTCAGCAGAGGTGGTGGCACCTGAGGCCTGCCAGGAGCTGCTCCGTAAAACCTGAGGACAGGTTTTAAAAATTCTGATTTTTATCATTTCACCCCTATCCTGAGAAAGGGAACTGAAGCTGTTTTTGTCCCAGGCACTGCAGCCCAGCTCCTCGGGCGTTACAGAGGAAGCTTGGTCATTATTTTCCTGGAAGCTGTTGTAAAACTCCTGTAAACACACAGAACATGCAAGGCCAGGCTTCCAAACGGCTCTCCAGCATCCTGGCTCGTTCCTGGGAATGGCTATGGCAGTTCCATGGGAATTTGCTGGGAATTCAGAGANCCTCCTCCTCCTCAGGTGCACTTTAATTCTGGATTTCCACCTGGTCCAGCATTCCCAGAATTCTGGGTTTGTTTGGGACTAAAATCCCTCTCTGCTCTCCATGTCAAGCTCAATTTCTGCAGCTGGCTCGGCTCATGCAGATGGATAATGTGGGATGGCATGGGAATTGCGAGCCCAGCTCCCTGATTTACTTCCCTGTTCGAAGGTGTGTGGTGATACCTGAAGAGGATCTTCCAAAATATCTGGGAGGGCTGGGGTTGCTACCCATTTTTACCCACATGCCTGACCCATATTGACCCACTTTTACCCATTTTTACCCATTTTTACCCCCATTCCTGACCCATATTTACCCATTTTTACCCCCATTCCTGTCACAGGCCTGTCAGGATCCCTAGGCCACATCTCTCCCTTCAGTTCTTTAAAAAGCTCCGAAACTGTTTTAATGCCAAGAATGGAAACGCTGCAGCTCCACAAATCAGGGATTTGCTCCGCTCTGAGTGGAGCGGGGAGGGGGGGACCAGCGTGGCCTTTTTTTTGTTCCTATTCCACCTTTTCTGCGTCTTTACTTTTCCTTCTGTGTGGGAAACAGGGAGGGGGAGCCTGGCCAAGCTCTCAGCGGGAGTCCCTGATGGAAAATCGAGGGGATAAGTTTTGACTATGAGCTCCAACTGCAGCCAGCAGCACTCGCTGGGCTTTTGGGGTTGTTTTTGGATTTTAGGTCATTATTTGCTGAACCTGCTGAAGCAGCAGGAAGGTGACTGAATTCCCAGAATTCAGCTGGAATTCAGCCTATCCATGGATGCAGGAATGCAACAAGTTGGGATAAAGCTGTACAAAATTGCTGGGGATGGAAGGCCTGAAATTCCTTTTGCCATCGGAATTTTGGGATGAAACGGGAACGCTTTCCCTGCTGGGTCCATCAGCTCCTGGGCAGATTCCTGCAGGGAAGATGCTGCAGGGGAAATGTGCTTTCCTGGGGAGCCAAATGGGCTTTGCTGCACCCCAGGGCTGAGGGTGCTCGGGGAGACTGGGGCTCTTTGGAGGGGAATGTCCCACCTGGTGCTGGATAATGGGATCATTTCACCAGGCTGGGACACTCGGGACTCCCAGGGGGCTGTCCCCTGTCCCTGGATGCTGCTGGCATCCCCAGGGAGCACAGGGAAAACCCTGGGAATCACAGCTGGGATGGTCTCGGGAGCTGTCGTGTCCCGGTGATGACCCTGGCCCCGCTGCTCCTGCCTGAGCTGCCTCTCGCTGCAGCTGGGACAGGAGGATCCCACGGGAAGATCCCATGGGATTCCAGCCCTTCCAGACGATTCTCCAGCCCTGGAGCAGCCCAGATTTTCAGTGCAGCACGATCTGTCTCTCCCTGGTTCTCCTCTGCACCACTCCCGTGGGACCTTGGGACAGAGCTGGGATAATCAAATCCCGTGGAGGAGATGCCCATGGGTGGCTGGATCATCTCCTGGATTCCTGAGGGAAAATCCTCCTTCTGAGGGAAATCTGTGAGGTTTGTGTGGCCCCAGATCCGTGGGGTTTGTGTGGCCCCAGAGCAGGAAATGTCATTTCTGTGGGGTTTGTGTGGGCCCAGATCCGTGGGGTTCGTGTGGCCCCAGATCCATGGGGCTGCTGGAGGGTCCAGCTCCCAGCCCCTGGGCCTGTGGACATTTCCAGGTGCTCCATCCCACAGGGATCTCCTGGCTCCCTGAGGGAAAGGCCACGGGCTGGTGCTGCCTCACGGATGGGATTTTGGGATTTGGGGGCTGCAGGAACAGGCAGTGAGCAAACCCTGATGTAATCCCAGGGATGCTCAAGGATGAGCGCGCTCAGAATTGATCCCTGAGTTCAGGAAGGAGTGGGAAAAGCTCGTGGTGATGGCAGGGATGAGCTCAGAGGCCGTGGGAATGCACCTCGGATCCAAACGAAACTTCCAACCTGCTTTTGTAGCTGCCTTGAGAGTTTCAGCATCTTTTATAACATTTAATAATGTTTTCTAATATTTTATAGTATTCTATAATGATTTATAATATTTTACCGTGTTTTATAATGTTTATTTTATAATCCCGGTGGGTGCTCCTGGATGGATTTGTTCACAGTGAATGGATTGGAAAACAAAAGGCTCAGGGTGTTTGGAATAAGCAAAACTGGAGTTTACATGGAATTTTCTCAATGCTCACATGCAGAGGAGCAGATTCCAGGGAAAGGTTCAGCTGTGCCATCCTCATCCCAATCCCTGTAATTCCCATCCATCCCCCTGTGTTCCCAAGGCATTCCCAGTCCTCCCCAGCCAATTCCCCTTTGTGTTTTAATCCAGGAAAATAAATTTATCACCATCCTTTCTCCCTCTCATCCCTTACCTGCTCTGTGCTGCTTTTCAGGATCACTGCCTTTGCAGGGATGTCCATTTCCACCCCAGTTTTGGGCTCATATTTTAAATTTTTTTTTGGTTTTTTTTGTTTCCTGTAGTTCTGGCATCTGAGGGAATTTCATGGGAGAGTGCAAATCACTGAGACAAACAACTGGTTTTGTTTTGAAGGGCTTGTTCCAAAGCAGTTGGGCCAGATTTTTCCTGGGAAAAAAAAAAAAAAAACCTCCCTGCTGCAGGGAATTCGGGGCAAGAAAGGAATTCTCCTGTGCGGCAGGAATGTCCCCAAAAACACACGGAATGTCCCCAAAAACACATGAAATGCCTGCTCTGGTGAGATTGGATAGGTTATAACTTGGATTCATTCATGGAAGAGGAATTCTGTGCAGTGAAAAAAAAAAAAAATCTGGGAAGTGAAGGGGATGGAAGGGAAATACTTAGAGGTCAGCCCAGATGGGCTCTGAGGTGCGTGGGGGGGTCAGGAGAGCAAGAACTACAGATTTAAATTAATAAATTCAGGCATTATCAAAGATCTTACTGCTCTAGGCAAATAAATGGGGGGTTTTGGGGGGCTTATAAATGAAAACCTAGATTTTATTCATTTATTCAAATCCATGTTTTATTTTATGATATAAACCTGGTTTTTCGGGAGAGCAGAACGTAAATCCCATTATTTTACGCCTCTGTTGTGCTGGGTTAAGGATCAGTGGGATTTGGTTTTGCTTTGGGAAGTCGGGGGGAGCTGGAAGCAAAAATCTTGTTGGTGGTTTTGTTGCTAAATTAGGGAATTCTTGGTGTTCCTGCATCTCTGAAGGGAATCCAGGGACACAATCCCCCAAGGAAGAGGTAGATGGTGCTTCCTGACGGTTCCTGGGTTTGTGGGCAGGTGGAGAGAAGAGAAAATCTTGGGGTTTGTTTCAGTTTTTGCCTTTAGGGCCAAAGCGGTGTCCCTTGGCTGTAGTTCCTCCCTGGCAGCTCAGCAAATGCCAGAGCTGTGGGGTTTGTGTGGGCAGAGATCTGTGGGGTTTGTGTGGGCCCAGCTCTGTGGGGTTTGTGTGAGCCCAGATCTGTGGGGTTTNTGTGAGGTTTGTGTGGGCCCAGAGCTGTGGGGTTTGTGTGGGCAGAGATCTGTGGGGTTTGTGAAGGCCCAGAGCTGTGGGGTTTGTGTGGGCTCAGATCTGTGGGGTTTGTGTGGGCCCAGAGCTGCAAATGCCATTTCTGTGGGGTTTGTGTGGCCCCAGAGCAAGAAATACCAGATCTGTAGGTTTTTGTGGGCCGAGATCTCTGGGGTTTGTGTGGCCCCAAATCTGTGAGGTTTGTGTGGGCCCAGAGCTGTGGGGTTTGTGTGGGCAGAGATCTGTGGGGTTTGTGAAGGCCCAGAGCTGTGGGGTTTGTGTGGGCTCAGATCTGTGGGGTTTGTGTGGGCCCAGAGCTGCAAATGCCATTTCTGTGGGGTTTGTGTGGCCCCAGAGCAAGAAATACCAGATCTGTAGGTTTTTGTGGGCCGAGATCTCTGGGGTTTGTGTGGCCCCAAATCTGTGAGGTTTGTGTGGGCCCAGAGCTGTGGGGTTTGTGTAACACCAGAACTCAGAGGATTCCTGGAAAACTTGCCTGGGGAAGCAGCAGGAAGGTGACTGAATTCCCAGAATTCAGCTGGAATTCAGCCTATCCATGGATGCAGGAATGCAACAAGTTGGGATAAAGCTGTACAAAATTGCTGGGGATGGAAGGCCTGAAATTCCTTTTGCCATCGGAATTTTGGGGTGAAACGGGAACGCTTTCCCTGCTGGGTCCATCAGCTCCTGGGGTCTGTCCCTGCCATCCCTTCCGGTGCTGTCTCCTGCTGGGATGTTATCCCTTGGGAAGATTTTCCAAACCTTAGGATCATTTTAAGATTGGGAGGAATCCAAGGAAGCTGCAATCAGCCTGGATCCTTTCTTATCCTGTGCTTTTTTTGGGATCTGAGTGCACTTTTAAGGCCTGAGCCCCTCCCTGAACAGCCTGTTCTGCCAGAAACTGAGAATTCCAAGGGGAATTTTCCCAGCTCCCTGCACAGAACAGGTTCCTGTTGCTCCTGTTGCTATTCCTGTCTGTGTTTATCCATGTTTTTTCCAATCCATGTGGATTTTGCTCCGTGTTTGCCGCAGCAGGAGCTGCTCAGGGCCTGCAGGAGCCCAGTCCTGGCTCCAAATTTATTCAAATAAGTGGGATAATTGATTGGCAGGAGTTCCCTATTTTTTTTTTTTCTTAACCAGGTGGAATTGTTGGATTCAGTTTTTCTGTCATTTTTTATGGGTGGGGGGAATTATTATGGGATGGGATTTACACTCCTGGAAATTCCTGCCGGACTGTGGGTTGGGATTTACATCCCTGGGGAATTCCTGCTGAGCTCTGGGATGGGATTTGTGCCTTGGGGAATTCCTGCTGGGCTCTGGGCTCCAAACCACATTTTAGGATAAAATCCTCCATTATGGACCAACTTTCCCGGCTGAAAAACCCTAAAACGAGGCAGAGGAGGGGGCCGAGGATGTGAATATCCCAGAAAGTCACAAAGTGGAGCCATCCAGAGCAGGAATGGGGCAATCCAGAGTGGGATTGGGATGATCCAGAGCGGGAATGGGGCGATCCAGAGTGGGAATGGGGTGACCCAGACCAGGACTGGGGTGATCCAGAGTGGGACTGGGGTGATCCACAGTGGGAATGGGCTGATCCAGAGTGGGAATGGGGCGATCCAGAGCGGGAATGGGGTGATCCAGAGTGGGAATGGGCTGATCCAGAGCGGGAATGGGGCGATCCAGAGCGGGAATGGGGTGATCCAGAGTGGGATTGGGGTGATCCAGAGTGGGAATGGGGCCACCCAGCGCAGGAATGGGGTGATCCAGAGCGGGATTGGGATGATCCAGAGCGGGAATGGGGCCATCCAGAGCGGGAATGGGGCCACCCAGCGCGGGAATGGGGCCATCCAGAGTGGGAATGGGGCCATCCAGAGTGGGATTGGGGAGATCCAGAGTGGGATTGGGACCATCCAGAGCTGGAATGGGGTGATCCAGGTGGGAATGGGGCCATCCAGAGCGGGAATGGGGCCATGCAGAGCGGGAATGGGGCGATCCAGAGTGGGATTGGGACGATCCAGAGTGGGAATGCAGCCTCTTCGGGCTGAATGTGCAATCACAGGCTCCCTTTGTGTGCGGGGAGGAGCCGCAATCTCGTGCCATTGAAAAGGGGGAATAAACGGATATTTAGGATCGGCTCGGTGTGTAATTAAAGATTGGCCAGATGCTCTGCCTTTATCCTTGTGGAAATGAGAGCCGAGGGGGGCTCTGGATCCCAAAAAACCCCTCTTTGTCCCTATTTCCATCTGGGATAGGAGGGATGGGAGGGATGGGACCGGCCCTTCCCCAGGGAAGCTGGAAATTTCGGTGTTCTAGGGAGCTAAAAGGAATTAAATGTGTTGACAAAAAAACAGCCAGGAGCTGATTTTCCCTGATTTTCCCTGATTTTCCCTGATTTTCTCTGATTTTCCAGTGTTTTGGGATGGAAATTCAGGGAGGGAGGGAGGGATGGGACCATCCCTTCCCCAGGGAAGCTGGACATTTCAGTGTTCCAAGGAGCTAAAAGGAATTAAATGTGTTCATCAAGGGTGACCCCTCAGTCAGGAGCTGCTATTCCATAATTTTCCCTGATTTTCCCTAATTTTCCCTTATTTCCCAGTGTTTTGGGATGGAAATCTAGGGAGAGAGGGATGGAAATTCAGGGAGGGAGGGAGGGATGGGACCATCCCTTCCCCAGGGAAGCTGGACATTTCAGTGTTCCAAGGAGCTAAAGGGAGTTAAATGCGTTGATAAAAAATCAGCCAGAAGCTGATTTTTTCCCTGATCTTCCCTGATTTTCCAGGTTGTTTAGGGAAGGGAATTCCGGCTCCCCGGGGTGGTGCCTCTGTCCCTGCTTCGGGAATCCAGGCTGAGCTTTGTCCTCATCCCGCAGGAGGGGTGGGATCACAGACCCCAAGGTCTGGAGCAGATTTCCCCCCGCCCCCAGGAGGGAATTTTGGGATCGCTGGGGTTGGAAAAGCCCTCCAGGACCTTCAGTCCCAAAGCTGGCACCAGCCCCGTGGCGCATCCGGGTATTCCTTGGAAATCTCCGGGAGCGGGGACTCCAGACCTCCCTGTCTGTGTCTCCCAGGGCTGGAGCAGGACCCGGAACACAGAAATCATGGAAAAAAATGTCCCCTGGATGTTTGGATCTGCCGGGAAGGGCTCAAAATTTAAAAATTCTGGAATCCCCGAGCTCTGCAGCTCAGCAGGGCAGGAATTTGGAAGAACCCCGGGATTTGTGCGTGGTCCTGGCAAAAAATTCCACCTGGATGGGGAGAATCCTGTGGGACCCATCCTGGGAGAGCCTTCCCAACCCTTGAGTGTTCCAGGAGCCTCTGGAACAGGGAATTCTGTGCTCCTGTGTCCTTGGTGGGGTCTGGTTTGAGCATTTCCGGCTCCGCCTGGGATTTCAGATCCCAACTTTAGGCTGGCGGATGGGAAGAATCCTGAAAAAATGCACGAGGAGAGCTGCTGCGTTTTGGGAATAAAAGGCCGGAAAGGAGGAGAGGGAGAGCTGGATTTGTTGGGTTTAGGCACGGGAACGTTTTCCATTTTTTTTCCTTAACCAAGTGGAATTGTTGGATTCGGGTTTTGTGGCATTTATGATGGATGGGGGGATTTTTTATGGGATGGGATGGGATTTGTACCCTGGGGAATTCCTGGTGGGCTCTGGGGTGGGATTTGGACATTCAGGAATTCCTGCCTCACTCTGGGATGGGATTTGGACATTCAGGAATTCCTGCTGGGCTCTGGGATGGGATTTGGACATTCAGGAATTCCTGCTGGGCTCTGGGATGGGATTTGGACATTCAGGAATTCCTGCTGGACTCTGGGATGGGATTTGGACATTCAGGAATTCCTGCTGGGCTCTGGGATGGGATTTCCTTTGTCCTGCCCCTCCTCTCCCACTTACTCCAGCAGAATGCCTTCCTAAATCAGGAAAATCAGGATGAATCCAGGCTGGAGGGCTGGGAGGGTTTGGTTTATTCCTGAATTCAATCCGGAGGAGTTTCACTTCCCAAAAGCCTTGGAGAGCAGAGTTGTTCCCACAGAGGCGTTTTCTGGGAGCTGAGGGAGCAGCAGCCCCTGGAATGTTTTCTCCAGGAGATAAATAAACCCAGGATTTTTCCGCTTGCTCCTCGCTGACTTTGACTTCCAAACAAAGCGTTTGACTCCTGGATGTTCTTCCCCATTCCAAACCCCTGGAACGGCGCAGCCAGCTCCCACCCAGCTTTTTGGGAAAAGGGTTTTCCACCAGGCTAAACCTTCTAAAACCCCTCAAAGCTCCGTAAGCAGCTTAAACCCATCCAAATCCCGGGATCCTTTTAAACAGCTCGTGCCAATGGAAGGACTGGGATTATCCCAAATTCCTTCAAAAGATCTGCGGCTTTAGGGGAAGGATTTGGCCAGATTTGGGGGATTTTTTTTATTTTGGGGTGGTTTTGGTGGCACCTTTGGGCACCACTGGGTGACTCTGCCCAACCAGTCCTTGCTGGGAGACTGAGAAAATCAGGGAATTCTGGGATTTTTCCGCTTTGGGTGTTTGATTCTTTGACATGGGAACGTGGCAGGAAAATCGGAATTTGTGACCTCAACGCTGCCCTCGTGCTCAGGTCAGGATCATCCATAACTCCTGGATGTCCTGGGTTTTTTGGGATAAATCCCCAGGGAATTTGGAGCAAAAGTTGAATTTGGTGACTCTGCCCAACCAGTCCGTGCTGGGAGACTGGAAAAATCCCAAAACTCCCTGATTTTCTCACTTTGGGTGTTTGATTCTTTGACGTGGCAGGAAAACTGGAATTTGTGACCTCAACGCTGCCCTCGTGCTCAGGTCAGGATCATCCATAACTCGAGGATATGGCCCTGGGCTCTTTGGGATAAATCCCCAGGGAATTTGCAGGAAAAGCTGGATTTTGTTAGGTGACTCTGCCCGGCCAGTCCTCGCTGGGAGACTGAGAAAATGAGGGAATTCTGGGATTTTTCCATGTTGGATGTTTGATTCTTTGGGAACGTGGCGGGAAAATCGGAATTTGTGACCTCAACGCTGCCCTCGTGCTCAGGTCAGGATCATCCATAACTCGAGGATATGGCCCTGGGCTCTTTGGGATAAATCCCCAGGGAATTTGCAGGAAAAGCTGGATTTTGTTCCACCGGGTGAGGATTTTCAGAGTCTGCCCTGTGCAGTCGAGATTCTCCTCAAAAACCTTCCAGGGCTTTGAAAACCCCGGCTGAAGATGTGGCGATTTAATTAAACCTCGTTAAAATTGTGCACAGACAGGGGAACGAGCCCAGGCTCGGCGGGAATTCGGACATTCCCTGCTCCTCTCTCCACATCCTCCACGTGGGATCGCATTCTTCCTTCCTTCCCAGATGGAAAACCAGGATGAATCCAGGCCGGAGGGCTGGGAGGGTTTGGTTTATTCCTGAATTCAATCCGGAGGGGTTTCACTTCCCGAAAGCCCTGGAGGCTGAGGTATTCCCGCAGAGGCGTTTTCTGGGAGCTGAGGGAGCAGAAACCCCTGGAATGTTTTCTCCAAGAGATAAATCCCATCCCAGCTGGAAGGAAACACCGCCAGGGAAATTTTCCTCTGGAATTCCCCAGCTGCGAAAAGGAGCTCAGGCACTTCCCTGCTGCTGGACCTCGGAATGGGATTTGTGCCCTGGGGAATTCCTGCTGGGCTCTGGGGTGGGATTTGGACATTCAGGAATTCCTGCTGGGCTCTGGGATGGGATTTGGACATTCAGGAATTCCTGCCTCACTCTGGGGTGGGATTTTTACCCTGGGGAATTCCCAGAGAAGCTGGGGCTGCCCCTGGATCCCCAGAAGTGTCCAAGCATCCCTGGAAGTGCCTGGAGCACCCTGGGATGGTGGGAGGTGTCCCTGGGTGGGACTGAATGGGATTTCGGGCCCATTCCAACCCAAACCATTCCAGGATTTTGGGAATGATGGCTGCTCCGTTCAGGGGGCGGTTTGGGGCTGTTTTGTGAGGTTTCGTGTCTCCATGGGGCGGCCAGGAACCCCCTGGAAGCAACAGGAATTTCCAGGTCTATTCCCTAAACCTTTTCCCAGCAGTGGCTTCGCCCACCTTCGTGCAGAAAGGGCAGAAGGGAAATATTTACGGAGGGATCAGAGTCAGGAAAAGGTGGAATTCTGCAGAGACACCGCTGGGGTTTGGGGTTTGGGGGTTTTTTGGGGTTTTTGGGGTTTTGGGATTTTTGGGGGTTTTGGAGGTTTTTTGGGGTTTTAGGGTCTCCTCAGCCCATCCAGGTGTGGGTGGGCACAGGGAGCTCCTCCCTCCTCCCCAGTGGGTAAAAAGGGGAAAGAAACAGGAAAATGCCCAGGGTACCAAATCAAACAGGCAGGGGATGAAGGATGGAGCGGGACGGGAAAGGGGAACGGCAGGAAAGGTCCCGTGGGCTCGGTCAGAACGTTTCCTAGAGAATGTTAAAAGGGAAAAATAGTTCGATTCCCGGAAAACTCCCAATTCCCAGTAAAATTTGGTCCGTGCCCATTAATAGGATTTTAATGGGGATTTTTATGAAAATGTTCCTTTCAGAAAACTTTTATTTTCTGGGCATCTTTCCTGTCAGCTTCCACTTGCTTTCCCAGCCCTGGCGGGATCCTGCGGCGCCAAAGATCGCCGCTGATTCCTGAAAATATCCCAGCATTCCCGGTACCTCCCCGAGCTGCTGGCTTTGGGAGAGGGCTTGCGAGTGGAGGACAGCACTTGAAATAAACTAAACGGGGGGGAAACCCAAAATAAAGCCTTTTCTTTGGATTATTGAAGGTCCTCGAGTGTTCTTCTGCATCATATCCCATTTTTTCCTCATTTATCCCATGAGGAAAAAATATTTATTGGATGTTTATTGGCTTGAGCAGAATTGTGTGTGTTGATTTATTTGTTTGTTTGTACAAAGTATAAAATAGACTGGTTGGGTTTTTTTTGTTTTTTTTTTTCTCCACAAAGTATCAGTCAGGAACAAAGGAAAGCACAAAAATTTTGAATTTTTTTTGCTGCAACATCCAGAAAGTTTTGTGACTTTTAGGGATATTGATCATCCAGAGGGAAAAGCAGGGAGATTCCCATGGGGTGGGGAGAAAGTGATTGTGGCCTAAAGGTGTGCTCAGACCAGGTGGGGTTATGTTTGTATTTATATGTATATTTACATTTATATTTATATTTATATTTATATTTATATTCATATTCATAATCATATTCATATTCATATTCATATTCATGTTTATATTTATATTTATTTTTATTTGTGTATTTATTTTTATTTTTATTTTCTTTTATTTTTATTTTATTTAAATTTATTTCTATTTCTATTTCTCGTTAACCATCTCTATACCTAATCTGTATCTGGATCGATACAGGTATAAATACCTACTTATAATCTATATTTATATCTATATATCACTCTATATTTTTAGGGGTTTATATTTTTATGTTTCTGTATTTTTGTACGTTTATATCTGTGTATTTTTATGGGTTTATATTTTTAATGGTTCATATTTTTATATCTATATAATTTTAAGTTTTGTTTTGGTTTGTTTTGGTTTGTTTTGTTGTTTTTTTATTTAATTTTAGTTTTAGGGTTTTTACAATGCGGTTCCTTGCTCCGCCCTCCAGAGTGCCCCGAGCCTCTCCCTGAGCGAGGCCTCCCCAGAATTCCTGGCTGAGGCTTTTCCCGTTGGGAGCCGCCCCTCCCCGCCGAGCTCACCCCACAGAGCAGCGATTCCCGCTTTGCCAGGGATGCAGCCGGAGCCTCCAGGGGTTTTTTGGGACCTTGTGCCGCAGCTCCGTCCTGGAGCATCCACAGGACCCAGCCCTGGGGGAAAACCCCTTCGTTTTGCTCTTTAAAAACTGTATTTCTGTGTTCTCCACGTATTTGAGTACTTTTGTGATTTTATCTCTTATCATGTCATTTTTTATTCTTTCATTTCTCAATATTTTATTTTTATTATTTTCTTTTCTATTATTTTATTTTTACCATTATATGATATTTTGTAATTTTATATATTTTAATCTTTTTTATTATTTCATTCTTTATGCCATTTTTATGGGTTAATTTTTTATTATTTTATGCGTATTATGTTTTTATTATTTTATTTGTATCATGATATGATTGTTGAATTTTTATCTATTTTAATATTTTTATTATTTCATTCCTTCCATCGTTTTTATTATTTTACTTTTTATTCTTCCATTTTTATCATTTCATGTTTCGTTACTGTTTTTTATTTTTTTTTTCATTTTTTATTATTATATTCTTTACCATTATATAATTCGATTTTACAAATTTTTTAAAATTTTGATATTTATTTTGATTTTCCGAGCTGGGATTTGCGAGACAGAAGCGGCTGGAGCCTGGAGCCTCTGGGGTTTTGCGGCCCTGGGAACGCACCTGCCCTGCCAGGGCTTCCCGCGGGATGCAAATCCAGCATCCCCCTGCTCCTGCTCCTGCTCCTGCTCCTGCTCCTGCTCCTGCTCCTGCTCCTGCTCCTGCTCCTGCTCCTGCTCCTGCTCCTGCTCCTGCTCCTCCTGGGGAGCTGGGACAGCCCCAAAATAGCCCCGGCAGCTCCGGTTTCCTGCTGGAATGTGGCTGCAAAAACCCAGCCCGCAGGCTAAAAATACAGGAGAAGAATACGGGGTCGAAACTCGGGATGAAAATAAACCCAGGTGGCTGCGGGGGCTGAGGAGGGGCTGTGCCAGGGGGTGCTCCCGGCCGGGCTCTCCGCGGGTTTTGTTTTCCTCTCGCTCCGTCCCCTCCCTGCTTGGAGCCCCTTCCCTGCCTCGGGGCCTGCACTGGGAGCTGCTGGGATGGGCACAGCTGCCTTTGGCTTTTCCCTTTCCGCTCCTTCCCTTCCCTTTCCTTCCCTTTCCTTTCCTTTCCTTTCCTTTCCTTTCCTTTCCTTTCCTTTCCTTTCCTTTCCTTTCCTTTCCTTCCCTTCCCGAACCTTCCCGAACCTTCCCTTCCCAAACCTTCCCTTCCCAAACCTTCCCTTCCCTTTCCACGCCTTTCCACGCCTTTCCTTTCCACGCCTTTCCTCTTTTCCATCTTCCCTTCTCCTCTTTTCCCCTTTCCCTTCTTCCTTTTCCTTTCTTTCTCTCTCTTTCTCTCCCTTCTTTTTCTCCCCTCCTTTGCCATCAAAGCCTAAAACTCCAAATGGGGCTGCAGCTCCGATCCCGACTCCCTGGGCCAGGGCCAGGAGCCAGGGAAGGGCTGGAGCTGGGCCAGGGCAGGCTCAGGCTGGAGATCAGGGAAAGGTTCTTCCCCCAGAGGCTGCTGGGCACTGCCCAGGCTCCCCAGGGAATGGGCACGGCCCCGAGGCTGCCAGAGCTGCAGGAGCGTTTGGACAGCGCTGCCAGGGATGCCCAGGCTGGGATTGCTGGGGGCTCTGGGCAGGGCCAGGAGCTGGATCCATGATCCTGGGGGTCCCTCCAGCTCAGGACATTCCATGATTCTGTGAGAGTGAGGGATGGGGGGGATGGTTAAGGATGGGTGAGAAATTTTCCTGGGTTTTGTTTCCTCACCCCAGAGGCAGAGCGGTGTTTGCTGCGTGCAGGCCTTGAACCATTCCTGCTCCTGGAGTTTCCCTGTGTCCATCCAGAGTCAGGTTCCCCTCAAGGGTGGAGGATCAGAGGAGCTGATCAGAGGTGACTCCTTTGTGCGGGAACAGCTCGGGAATGTGGGGTTTGGAGGGGCCTGTTCTGCACCTCTTCCCTGCAGAGGTCTCTGGGAGTGCCTGTCTGTGGGTGAATCCTTCCTTGTGAGGAATATTGGGATATGGATTGGATTGAAACGGGTTCACACACATCAATCATGTGCACTCATTCATTCATTTCAATGAAATCCGTCGTTTCATACAAAATCCCAGTGTTTTTTGAGTTGGAAGGGACCTCAAAGCCCATTTCATTCCTGGGACACCTTCCACAGACCAGCTTGGCCTTGAACACTTCCACGGATACGTTCACTTCCGGGGAAACCTGTTCTGGATTTATTTTTTTTTGTGCTGGGCACTCCACTTCCTGGGATGTGGATGCAGGCAGGGATGTGTGGATACTCAGCCTTTAGCACCTGAAAAATCCATGCTTGAATCCTTGAAGAAGCTTTGATGTCTTGAAAATCACGGGTGGGGTTTGCTGCCAGCGTTGTTGGAAGGCAGAAAATTGGTGAAGCCGAGGGGTCCCGGTGGTTGGTTGGATTTGGGTCTGGATTTGGGTCTGGATTTGGGTCTGGATTTGGGGCTGGATTTGTGGTTGGATTTAGGGTTGGATTTGGGGTTGGATTTAGGGTTGGATTTGGGGCTGGATTTAGGGTTCTCAGGAATTTCTCATCAGGTGCTGGAGTGGTTGGTATGGAGGGGAAAGGGATTTGTGTGGGAATAAGGCTGGATGTGCCTGAGGAGTCTCTTCGGGGGGATATGAAATGGCTTTTCTGGGAACGCGGCCTGGGAGAGAGCGGACAGGGAACTCCCCAGCCCCAGGGCTCTGCAGCAGCTCCGGACTCAGGGACAGCGCTGGGAAGGAGGAGTGAAGGATTCCTGGGAGAAGAGGACACAGTCAGAATTGATGGAAATCACCGCTCAGCCATGCCTGAGCTTTTCCAGAGGCTCCAAACTCCTGCAGGACAGTCCTGGATGGGGCCCAGCTCTGTGAGAGCACCATTTAGGAAAGCTGAGCCAGAATTCCAGCTGGGATGAGCCCTACAGCTCCCTGGGGACAGGGGGCGGTGGCCAGGAGCTCTCCAGGTGTGGCTGTCCCAGGCTCTGTTTTCCCAGCTGGTGTTTTCCTTGGCTCCGGGCGCTCCTGGGATGTGCCTCCCCTTGCTGAGCAGAATTCCCCTCCGGAATGCTGGGCTCAGGTGTCTTTTCCCTGGAATTGCTGTTGGATCGCCGGGACTTGCAGCCCTAATTCCCATTGTCCCTGCCGGGATGATCCACTGGGTGGACTGGAGGGCACGGCACAAATCCCGCTTTTATTTTGGGATAACCCCCGAGGAACTAAAGCTTGCCCAGAGCTGGCGCTGGGCGAACAGGAGCCGGAGCTGTTTGCAATCCCGGTTTTCCATGTGCAGTGCAACCCCTGGGAAGTGGGGGCTCATCCCTGCCTGAGGCCGTGTGCCTCCCGTTTTGGGGCCGAGCATTTTTCCCCCCGCATGTGGGAGCGGCTCCTTCCTGTCCATGCCTCTCTGGATTTCCTTATCCCACCTGGATATCCTTATTCCATCTGGAAAACCTTATCCTATCCGGATATCCTTATCCAAGCCCTGTCTGAATATCCTTATCGGGATCTCCTTATCCTATCTGGATATCCATATCCCTACCCTGTCTGAATATCCTTATCCTACCCAGACAACCTTATCCTATCCAGATATCCTAATCCTTATCCTACCTGGATATCCTTATCTCCATATCCTTATCCTTACCCTTACCAGGATCTCCTTGTCCATACCCTCTCTGGATCTCCTCTCTGGATCTCCTTATCCTCACCCTTTTCCCAGATCTCCTTATCCTGATCCTTGCCCAGCTCCGCACATCTGGGGCTGCCAGGCTCAGGAAAAGCCTCCCCTGCTCTTTTCCATCATCCATTTCCCTTTCCACGCTGCTGGAATTTGGTTGCCGAGGGAAAGGGCATCCCTGATGCCAGGATTTGGCCCCAGGAGCGCCCTCGGAGCTCCAGGGATCCCACCGTGCCAGGGGCTCTCAGGATCCGTTCCCACCCTTTGGGGACGATCCAAGTCCAGTTCCCATCTTATTCCTAGACAGAGCTCACGAAAAGGAAATCTCTGTGTCCAAAGAATCCTTGATCCATTTCCTTTCTGTTTCCTCGGCCAGGGAGGGATGAACCTGGAGCTGCAGAACCCCTCAGGAGTGGCTTTTACCCGACTCCTGCTGCCATTAATCCTGATCCTGATCCTGATCCTTTTGCTTTCCTGGCACAGACCCGCAGCCACCAGGAAAATCCACCTTCAGTGCCTGGATCAAGGTCTTTCCCAGCCTGGCTGATTCCATGATTCCATGATTCCATGATTCCATGATCCCGGGCTCATCGCGTGCCATGCCTGACACCTGCACTGAGGGTGTCACTGTCCCCTCCCTCCTCTGTAGCAGCCGTGTCTGATCCCAGATCCCACGAATTCCTAACCCATTCCAGATCCCAAATTCCCAAATCCACGCCCGTGGAAGTGGTGCTGGGGACTCGGAGCTGAACAATTCGCAAGAGCCCCGAGATCCGAGGCTTTTTCTCCTTTTCATCCCATGCCCTCCTCTCCCGATGGAAATGTCTTGGAGCTGCTCTTGCTCCTGGTGGGAATCCGAGGAAAACACGGGGATGTGCAGGGAGGATGGAGCTCCCAGCTTGCCCAGAGTGATCCCAGCAGGATAAACCTCTCCAGAGGGGACAGCGGGCAGGGCATTCCTGGCTGGGATCGATGTCCTGGTGCTCCAGGCAGGGAAGGAGGTTAATTATTTGTTAATTGTTTGTTAATCGTCGCTTCTCTCCTGGGTGTTTTTGGGTCACTCCCAGTCTGTGCAGAGTTCAACTCATCAGGCCCCCGCCCGGGGAACAGAATTTAAAAAACAACAAAAAAAAATCTTCAATTCCCTTCCCCTCAAGCAAAGACGAACAAAACCCTGGCTCAAACGGGTTAAAAAAGCCATTTTAGAAGTTAAAAAAAATCCTTTTAGAAGTTAAAAAATCATTTTAGAAGTTGAAAAAATCCTTTCAGACCTCGTGTCGTTTCCCACAGACCCACGAGGGGCTTCTCCCAGGCGTTCCACAATCCCGGGAGCCTCGTCCCGCGCGGAGCTGGAATCGGGATGCAGGAGCAGCGCCGAGGGGACGTCGCTGGCCCGGGTCAGCCCCGAGGGTGACATCAGAGCAGGAATTCGGGCTCCGGGCCAGCTCCCACGGGCTTCCACGAGGTTTAGGGTTGCCAGACATCCGTGTAACCCGAGATTCCCTGGACTCCAGGCTGCAGCTTGCATGGGAAGCACACGGGGTGCTGCCCTTCCTGTATTCCCTGCCCGGTTTTAATACGGGAGATGAAAATTCCCGCTGGCACCTGCCCCTCCCACGGCTGGATTCCGCAGAATCTTCCCTGTCTGCCTTTCCTCCTAAAATTCGGGTAGGGCCATCCAGCTGGAAGGAGGAAATTTCAAATTTTCCATTTTTTTTTTCTTTTTCCCTTTTTTTAAAACTTCCCAGCGGCTTTTGAAAGCCCCCCTGCAGATCCAACCAAAGGGCAGCCCCGGTCCAGCGCTCGGGTGAAAATCTCAGCGATTTCTATCAGATGATAATTAATTCGTGGCGTAATTAAGGATGAAATAAACCCGGCTCATCCCCATTGCTCGGGGACAGAGCCGATTTTCCAGCAGGTTCTCCAGAGCTTGGAGACCCCTGGAAGTGTTTGGGGCTGGCACATGGAGAAATTCCCGAGGAAAATTGGGAGAGTTCAGCAGAGAGCGGCTCATGGGGGATTGGCAAAGGGGAAAAACTGGGAAAAGAGATCCCAAAAAGCACTGGGGGTTGAGCTCCTCTGTTCATGGGTATCGAGGAGTTTGAGGAGAGCTTGAGGAATTCTCAGCATGGAGAGCAGGGAGCAGCTCATGGGGGATTTACAGGGAGGGAAAACTGGGAGAAAAAATCCCAAAAAGCAGTGGGGGTTGAGCTCCTCTGTTACGTGGATATTGAGGAGTTTGAGGAATTCCCAGCAAGGAGAGCAGAGAGCGGCTCATGGGGAATTGGCAAAGAGGAAAAACTGGGAAAGAAGTCCCAAAAAAGCAGCTGTGGGCTGAGCTCTTCTGTTATGTGGATATCGAGGAGCTTGAGGAGAGTTTGAGGAATTCCCTGAGGAATTCTCAGCCAGCACAGCGGGAAGGGAGGATGGCAGTGGGAGAAGACGGGATGGGGAATCTCGGCTGCTGTTGGACAAAATTCCGGGTTCCTGGCTCGGGAAGATGAATCCAGATGAGGATTCCAAAGAGGAGTAGGGAACAATTGCTATCCCAGAGGAGATTTAGGGCCCATCTCCATCTCCAGGGCCAGCCCTGCCTGGGAATTCCCAGGGCAGCGGGAAGCGTGGCAGGGGATGGAAGATGACGGAGCTGGATTTGGGATTTGCCAGATCCGCTGCAGAAACGTCCGTCATTAAACGGAAACAATTCCTGAGGACCCCGGAGCCACTGGGAGCCCAGCCCAGGAGGATCCCGGGCTGCGCTGTCCCCATGGGATATTGTCTGGAGAAGGAGGCAGCTTTTCCATGGGGATTCACATCATCAGGGTCTGAATTTCGGAGTTTTCTCAGCACGGTTGTCCCGGAATTCCAGCCGCGTGGGCTTTGCTGCCTCAGCTGGGCTGTGCCTGTCAGGAATCACCAAACACAGACCGGGAGCTGCTCCTCCATGGCGGGGAGGTGTTCCTTTGTTTCATACGGATGCTCCTGCTTCGGAATTTCCCTCCTGGAGGGGCGGGAATGGGAGCTGTGGTCAGTTCTTTCCTCATCCCAAACTTTGCAAAGCCCAGGAGAGGCGCAAACCTTCCCTGTGCCGGCCCTGGGGCCATGGGAGAGGTGGAATAGCAGAGGCAATAATTAGAGCCGGAATTTGGTGCTGATTTTCCCTTTTTTTCCTTAGGAGCAACACTGAGGTCCCTTCCAGCCTCTGCTCCGACGGCTGCTCCTCCCATCCCAGCCAAATCCGTGCTTGGATTGGCTTGGGGCTGCTCCTGTCCCAGCTCATCCCAGGATCTCTGCAGGGATTTGTCCCCTCTGTGCCATCCCTGTTCCGCTGCTGCCGGAATCCAGGAATGGGTGGGGTGGGAAGGGACCTCAGATCCCATCCCACCCCAGCCATGGCAGGGACACCTCCCACCATCCCAGGCTGCTCCAGCCTGGCCTTGGGCACTGCCAGGGATCCAGGGACAGCCCCAGCTGCTCTGGGAATTCCATCCCAGCCCCTCCCCGCCCTCCCAGGGAACAATTCCTTCCCAAACCTGATCTCAATCCCTTCTCCTTCCATTTAAAACCATTCCCCCTTTTCCTGTCACCCTCTGCCCATGGAACAAGTCTCTCTCCCTCTTTTTTAGCTGCTCCCTTCCAGTCCTGCTGAGGCCAAAGTGAGCTCAGCTCCTTTGCATTTTTCAAAAGAAGTTCGCTGTGTAAGAATTCCTTTTTGTTTGGAAAAATGAGGGAAGGTGCAGCGCTTGTGGAGTGTGGGAATGCTGAACCAGAAGCCTGGATGCTGGAGTTTCTCCCTTCCTCTCTCCCAGCCTTAGGAATCCTGTTCTCCATTCAATATCAGGGATTTAGGGATGCCAAATCCACCCAGTTCCTGATTTTCGGTGCTCCAGGCGAGCCTCGGTTGCTCCCTCGTTATCAGGGCAGAGATCAAAGCGCAGCTTTCAAAGAACAAATGCAGTAAATTCCTGGAATTTATGCGCTGGCTTTTTCTGGGAGAGGGGATGGTCCCACCAAGCTCGCTTCGATCCTCTGGATTTGGCACCAAGAGCTGGGAAGTGCTGTTCCCTGAGGAGTCCGGAATTGCAGGATCCGGCCTGTTTGTGTCAGGAATTCCTGCTCCCCCGCCTCACATCTGGGAATATCCTCAGGATTCTGGGCACCCCGGGAGCTGACTCAGGGTTCTTTTCATCTTCCCAGCTCGAGTGTGAGTGATTTATTTTTCCTGCTCCGGGTTTATTTTTAGTGTCTCCTGAAGAGCTGCACACCTGGAAAAGTCCAAGCTGGGGGAGAGGCTGTACCCGGATTGATCAAGGAGTTTTTCACTCTAAAGCTCCTCTGCTTTGTGAAAATGATTCCTGAAGTGTCCGTTTGTCCTTTCAGTGCAGCCTGGAGCCGGGGGAGAGGAACAAGGAGTTCCCTGGATCTCGGGGCTCTTGCGAATTGTTCAGCTCCGAGTCCCCAGCACCACTTCCACGGGCGTGGATTTGGGAATTTGGGATCTAGAATGGGTTAGGAATTCGTGGGATCTGGGATCAGACACGGCTGCTACAGAGGAGGGAGGGGACAGTGACACCCTCAGTGCAGGTGTCAGGCACGGCACGCGATGAGCCCGGGATCATGGAATCATGGAATCATGGAATCAGCCAGGCTGGGAAAGACCTTGATCCAGGCACTGAAGGTGGATTTTCCTGGTGGCTGCGGGTCTGTGCCAGGAAAGCAAAAGGATCAGGATCAGGATCAGGATTAATGGCAGCAGGAGTCGGGTAAAAGCCACTCCTGAGGGGTTCTGCAGCTCCAGGTTCATCCCTCCCTGGCCGAGGAAACAGAAAGGAAATGGATCAAGGATTCTTTGGACACAGAGATTTCCTTTTCGTGAGCTCTGTCTAGGAATAAGATGGGAACTGGACTTGGATCGTCCCCAAAGGCAGCTCCTGCTGTGCCCGGGGTGGGAGCAGATCCCGAATTCCTGGCCCTGTCTGGTTCCTGGCTCACTTTATCCCACATCCCAGGCACTCTTGGGTGGGATTCTGAGATATCCCACATCCCAGGTGCGTTTTGGTGGGAATTTTGGGCTATTCCACATCCCAGGTATTCTTTAGTGGGAATTTTGGGTTATTCCACATCCCAGGCACACTTGGCTGGGGTTTTGGGATATTTTCTCTGCCACACTTCATTTCCCACTGCTGAAGAATTCCCGCCTGGGTGCTGGTGGTGTGTGGGAAGTGTCGCTGTTCCTCTGGAATTAACAGAAAGGGAAGTGATTAATGGCTGGCAGAGCTGGAAATGCCCTCACAGCACAGGGAGATTTCCACCTGGATGGATCTCGGGAAGAAAGAGGAGAACCCCCTGTTCCCAGTGCCAGAATTCCCAGCTCCCGTTTATTCTGGGGATGTGATTTCCTCTTTAATCCTTCTGGATGGTGCCACTGAGGAGCTGGGGGAGCTCAGAGCTTGGTGCAAAGTATCAAGGAGATCCCAGGATCCCAGGATCCCAGATTATCCTGAGCTGGAAGGGACCCCCAGGATCATGGATTCCAATCCCGGCCCTGCCCAGACTTCCCAAATCCCACCCTGAGCATCCCTGGCAGCGCTGTCCAAACGCTCCCGGAGCTCTGGCAGCCTCGGGAATGTCACCGTTCCCTGGGGAGCCCTGCACCCTCGGGGGGAAGAATTTTCCTGATCTCCAACCCTCGGCTGGATCCATCACTTTTCCCACCTGGAGCAACGTCCTGGAGAAAAAATCAGCGATTTGGGATCTGTGTCGCTTCAGGTGCTTGGAGCTCAGTGCTGGGAAGGAAAGGGAGGAATTTTTGGAGCTCTGGCTCTGGACCTGGCGGAAAACTTCTCCTGGACTTCTTCAGAATTCCATATTTCCCTCAGGGGAGCCTGGTGTGGACCCCCAGGCGGGAAATGCAGCTCCTCTGGGTGGGTTTGGTTTGGATGAGGGCTCTGAGGAGCACGGAATTCCCACCAGGAGCTGCCAACCGCATCCCCAGCCGGCTCTGCTGGATCCCAAAATTCCAAACAAACCATGGGAGAGGCAGAAATTTCCACACCTGCCAGCCAGGCAGCCTCGGCTGAGCCGGCAGCTCCACCCGGGGCTCTCCCGCACCCAAAAACCGCAGGGGATGGGGCTGAGGGAGCAACTCCCCCACAATTCCTGGAAAAAAACTGGAAAAGACAACTCAAGGCAGCTCTGGAAAAGGGAATGGGCGATCTTTGCAGGCATTCATGGAATGCTCGCTGCTCCCAGAATATCCCAGCATTGTGCCCGCGCTGGGCGCTGCCGGCATCGATTCTCCCGGAGAATTCTCCGGGATTTCGGAAGCTGGAGCCATGTGGCGCTTCCCGCTGACAATGGCAGGGATTGTGGGATTCGGGAGAAGTGGGAATTGTCCTCTGGCGAGGGAGGAATCCCTCGTTGTTCCCGCTGGGCCGGGATCAGCCTGGCAGGGCAGCAGGGAACCGGGAGGAAATCGCCGCAGTGGATTCCGCAGGCGGGAATGTTTGGGGGGTGTTGATGCGACTTTGGGAGCAGCTTTTCATGGAATTAAAGGCTTGGGAAAGGCAGGCGGGAGATCCTGGAGTTTGGGAATTCAGCCCTGCACGGAATTCCAGGCTGGGCTGGGTTGGGACATTAAGGGAAGGGACACCTCCCACCATCCCAGGCTGCTCCAGCCCGGCCTCGGGCACTGCCAGGGATCCAGGGGCAGCCCCAGCTGCTCTGGGAATTCCATGCCAGGGCCTCCCCACCCTCCCAGGGAGCAATTCCATCATTTGGCCTAACCTCGTTCAGGGATTTTGGGATGGAATGCTGGGATTCCGTGATGGAATGCTGAGATTTTGGAATGGAACGCAGTGTTTTGGGATGGAATGCTGGGATTTGGGGATGAAATGCAGGGATTTTGGGATGGAATGTCGTGATTTTGAGATGGAACGGTGATTTCCTGATGAAATGCAGGGATTTCGGGATGAAATACAGGGATTTTGGGATGGAACACAGTGATTTTGAGGTGGAATGCAGTGATTTTGGGATGGAACGGTGATTTCTTGATGAAATGCAGGGATTTTGGGATGAAATATAGGAATTTTGGGATGAAATACAGGGATCTTGGGATGGAATGCAGTGATTTGGGGATGAAATGCAGGGATTTTGGGATGAAATATAGGAATTTTGGGATGAAATACAGGGATCTTGGGATGGAATGCAGTGATTTGGGGATGAAATGCAGGGATTTTGGGCTGGAACAGTGATTTCCTGATGAAATGCAGGGATTTTGAGATGAAATGCAGGGATTTCGGGATGAAATGCAGGGATTTTGGGATGAAATGCGGAGATTTTGGGACGAAGTGCAGCTGTCAGACTCTCACGCTCACCTCACTTCTCCCTGTCCCTTCCCTCCCAATGCCGGAGCAGCATTTGGAATCCGGAAGGGAATTGTGGGCCATGGAATTCCTTCCTTCCCTCTCCTCCTCCTCGGGCAGGTGGGCACAGCCCGGGCTCCGTGCCCTCCTTGGGTGGCACCAGCTCGGCCCTGCTGCCTCTGGAGACATCCCAGCATCTCCAAAACCCTGGATGGCGCAGGAAAATCCTGCTTTTTCCAGGAAAGGCCCCAAGCTGCGCCCGACCTGGTCAGCAAAAGAGCCATGGAAAAAAACCTGGGGTTTTTGTGTGGATCCTGAAATGAACCATGATCCCAAATATTTGTGATCCCAAATAATTGTGATCCCGAGTCTCCTCATCCCAGATTTCCCCGGGATTTGGCATTTTTACCTCCAAGCTCTTCCAGAAGAGCCCAAACAGCTGCGTCCGTGCTTTGAGGTGGGTATTTCCCACTTGGATTTAGAGACTTAATCTGGAAACGAATATTCCTGGGGAGTTTTTCCATGATTTTTTTCCCTCCACGGTGTCTTCGGCAGCACCAGGCTGCTCCTGACTCCTTTTCCATCCTAAACCGGCTTTGGATTTTCCGAAAACATCCGGATACGTGTTCAAAAACGCCCTGTGATTCCGTGGAATTCAGCACATCCTTGAGAATTTCCAGGCTGTGCCAGGACAGGAAAAGAAACAATGGATTGGAGGAGTTTTGGAGTTGAAATCACGGTGGAATGATTGGAAAAGGGATGAAAAGAAGCTGAGGTGTGACCCATCCTGCGGGGCTCTGCCAGAGCTCCCAGGCAGGAGAACTTTTCCGGAGCACACATGGATCCCAAATCTTCGGGATTCGGATTTCCCGAGCGCTTTTCCTTTGTTGTGTTTGCAGCGGGGCCTTGTTTGAATTAAAGAGGCTCCCGGAGCCTTTCAACCCCGCAGGTGTCCAGAGGGGGAGAATTCCCTTTGAAGAATCCCAGGGTTTCGGAAAAAAAAAAAAAAAAAAAGGGAAAAAGGGAAAAGGAAGAGCAGCAAATGGTGGCTGGTGTGGTGTGAGGGGCTGGGCATCCGTGTTTTCCGGGGAAAGAGGGATCTGCAGGCAGATTTGGGAATGTCTGTGGGATTTGGGGTAATCCCGGTGGTACCGGCAGGGATTTTGGGGTGGTTGTGGTGTCGGAATGGGAGAGAGGATGGAAAACAGATGGAAAAGGGAGGTGGGACACGGGCTGGGGACACCTGGCAGCCTGGAAGGGCAGGGAAGAGGGGAAAGAATTCCTACAAAACTGGGGTTTGGTTTGGACATAACCGTGCTTCCATAGCCCTCGGACACAGAGTGTTGGTTTGGATGAGGTGGGAAGGGATTTGGGGATGGAAGGCAGGGATTTCGGGATGAAATGAAGGGATTTTGGGGATGGAACACAAGGATTTCGGGATGAAATGAAGGGATTTTGGGGATGGAACACAGTGGTTTGGGGATGGAATGCTGGGATTTCGGGATGGAGCACTAGGATTTTGGGAGCCTGATTCGGGGATGAAACTGAGGGATTTGGGGATGGATCACGGCGGTTTTGGGATTAAATGCAGAGGGATTTTGTGATGTAATAGAGGGCTTTTGTGATGGAAC
Organism: Dasyornis broadbenti; assembly: GCA_013397935.1. Taxonomy (NCBI): domain Eukaryota; kingdom Metazoa; phylum Chordata; class Aves; order Passeriformes; family Dasyornithidae; genus Dasyornis; species Dasyornis broadbenti. The sequence continues at coordinate 104,797 of VZRN01001640.1, read as the reverse complement.
AGTGATTTCCTGATCAAATGCAGGGATTTCGGGATGGAATGCAGGGATTTGGGGATGAAATGCAGGGATTTGGGGATGACATGCAGCTGTCAGACTCTCACACTGACCTGACTTCTCCCTGTCCCTGCCCTCCCGACCCAAACCTCGGGATTGGGCCGTCCTGGGGATTTCCAAGGACAAGATCCCGATGTTTGCACAGTCCTACTCCAAATGAACAAGGATTGGGGAATGCTTCACGGGACAACTTCCCAAAGCACTCCGGCAGCCGTGGCTGCTCCCTGCAAAGCTGCTGGGGTGTCCTGGGTGGTTCTGGCAGCTCTTGGGTCACCCTGGAGCATCCCAGGGTGGAGCTGCAGGAGCAGATCCCTGCAGGGCTGGGATGTCCCAGAACCCCTGAGCTGATGGAGATGGGGATTTCAGGAGAGCCCTCCCTCCTTCGCTGGTGTTCCCTCAGGGAATCCTGGAATTGTTCAGCTTGGAAAAACCCTCTGAGATCACCAAACCCAACCAACCCCGTTCCCGAGAGCCACATCCTTGTGGGTTTTGGACGCTTCCATGGATGGGCACTCCAAGTGCAGCAGCCAGGGAAGGAAACGTTGGGAAAGCTCCCAGATCCCCCCCGGACTCTGTGATTGCCCAGGAGCTGCGCTGTCCTTTTTAATCCGGGCAAAACTTCCCTGGAAAGCGGCTTAGAGGGTTATTTGTGGCCTGGCATTAATTAGCAGCCTGTCATTAGCTGATTATCCCAATGCTGATTGATGGGCAGGGAACGTGGGGAACAGCTGATCCCAAAATCTGCAGGGATAACTTGGGAAAAGGGCAGGAGTGTCAATTTATTTTATTTTATTTTATTTTATTTTATTTTATTTTATTTTATTTTATTTTATTTTATTTTATTTTAATTTTATTTTATTTTATGTTATTTTATGTTATTTTATTTTATTTCATGTTATTTTATGTTATTTTAT